>JAHDVF020000761.1:0-600000 GCA_022606425.2 Lepidostoma basale | reverse complement strand
TAATACCTCTAACCGGTTCATCTTAATCATTTTCGGAGTTCAGGCTTCAAAAAATAACACCTCAACGTACTGAAGAATATATGTTTACCGTCCTAACATGAAGAAGTTCTTCTTTAAAGTCTGTAATGTAGAATGTTTGACCAATGCGTGCTACGAGTACTGACGTATGGAGCAGAAACGCTAACCCTCACCAAGTAGACCATAAGGAGACTCCGTGTAACACAAAAGAAACATGAAATAGCCTTGCTACCAGTAAGACTCTCAGACCGAATAAAAAATATTAAAATACGTAGAAGGTCGAGAGTAACAGGCGTCGTCGAAAGGGTGGCTAATCTCAAATGGTCAAAGGACATGTTGCCAGACTGGTAGACCAAAAATGGATAGAAAGGTAGTGAAGTAGAGACCTCTTGAAGATAGAAGAAGCAATGGGAGACCCCCCACACGAAGGTCTGATGACATTAATTTTTTTTTTAATTCTTATACGAAAATTTGATTCGGTTCATGTGGTTCTCCCGTAAATTTGGAGATATTTCGGGTATAAGTGAATTGTTTTGGTCAATTTGATTGTTGCCGCACTCTATAATAGTTAATTGTGACACGTAATACATTTGTACTGTTATGATGTTAAAATTATATAAGATTTTTCGTCTATATAAAGAATTTTGACAGGTGTAACAATTAAATTTTCATTTGTTCCAATGACAATTTGAATAATTTCTTCAATATTATTTTTAAGTTCTTGCTGGTGTTGGTTTGTTTTATGTGCCTAATTACTGCTTATTTTTAAAAAAAAACTGTGGATACATGGATCATAAATTAAATAGACAATATGTGCACCATCTTAAAAGAACATTTTGTGTTAAATTATTTTTATTTTGTTATTTTATTTTATATTATTTGTTTTAGATTTTTGTGGATATTGGACGACCGAAGTGTGCGCGGGAGATGCCTTTTGGTGGCGATGAGGTCGTCAACTCATCACACCGCATCTTTCGCGGGGCAAAAGGGATGGAATGCCACATCGGTTAAAGTGTGACAGTCGATTCTTTTTGCCTACCCTTTCGGGGAGACGGCGACGAGTTAGTTAGTTAGTTAGTTAGTTTTACTAATACGAAGGATCAAATCAATGGTACAATAATAAAATTTGTTTTACAATCTTCAATATGAGCAGAAAAAAACTCGTTATTATGAAGAAGGCTACCCAAGATCAGGAGCCAAACGTTCTGCCCCTAGACCACCACCGATTGTGGATGCAGTAGTCACAAGATAAAAATATATGGAGATGTATGGGGGAGGCCTATGTCCAGCAATAGACAACTGTGTAAGTAAGCTATAACAAATTTTGTACACATACACTAAGATGATTTTTTTAATATTTTCATTTAACCTCCGCTAGCATCGGGGGAGACAGGCCACTAGGTGGCGGCAGCAGCAAGGTATGAACAATAAATACCTCCCGGCAAGAGAGTGGGAGATTTATTACCCGGTGTTCCGATTCATATATTCCTGATAGCGAGGGTGAGCCCCTAACAACGCTGTCGATGTACTTCAATACTCTGGCTGTGTTCATCTTGGGGATTCTCATCTATCAGGAAAAAACAATTCATTTTCATTTTATTTGTATCTTATAAGCGTTTTTTTTATAAATTTATTTTGTGATACAATAATACCATATAAATTGCACGAAAAATAACCAAAATGGCATTTAAGCAAAAATATAGCCGATATTATTAATATATATGAAAAAACGATAGTTTTTAAGGGGTTTTATTATAATTTTTTTTATGCATGAAATGTTTCGCCCTTGTAAGGCATTATCAAATGTTTTTTTTTTTGATAATGTTATAGGCAAGGCATTATCAAATGTTTTTTTTTTGATAATGTAACATTTAATAATGCCTTAGAAAGGCGAAACATGTCATACATAAAAAAATATTATAATAAAACTTCTTGAAAACTATCGTTTTTTCATACATATTAATAATTTAATATGGAGTTTTACATAATTGTTCAAGAAACAATAAATAGCCGATATTATTTATTGTTTTTTTTTTAAGAATGATATAAAACTCCACATTAAATTATTAATGCGAATGAATGTTCTATTATATTTTATGTGAATGACATGTCTGTCTAAGGCATTATCAAACATTTGATAATGTCTTAGACAGGCGATCGATGTTGTTTTTTTTTTCATATTAGTTAATATAATATAATATTATTCTTGCTGGTGATTGTCTCAAGGATATTACTTGTTATTATAAAATTTTGTACAACAACATTTTGAATGTATACAAATTCTTGTAGACAATTCTGTTCCCAGAAAACAATTTGCATCTTCGTCTCTATTGAGATACAATTAATCCTTGTAAAATAAAATTTTGTTTCTGTATTTTATTGAACATTCAAATCTACTGAGCTAACTCAGCCAAGCTCTGTGATGTATGGACTATCTATACTATACATATATTGTATAGTATTTTCCGACATTCGTCTTACAGCCTAGGTAACCATGGGGAACCTCAGCCAGAACATTTGAGGTCTGTCTTTGGGGAGAATGATAGCTTTTTGAAAATATGTTTATTGTATAAGAAAAGTTACATACACTTAATGTAACTTATCACTATAAGGAGTTGGAATTCACTGTTTTTACAATTATTTTATTTATTTAAGGTACCGATATTGATTTCGCGTCGTTTTTAATATTATATATTTGAATAAATATGTATAATATTATATATAGATTATTATGGTTGGTAGAATTGTATTTCCTGTTATCTTAGGTATATAGATTTCTCGTGATATCCCCTTCTAAAGGCGTTTCGGAGTACGTTGCATACTCATACCCTGAAAATGGAGTTGCAGACACGAGTCATACTCAGAAACTCATAAATATAATGGTTTAATAAGTACATAAATATTAGAATTCATTGTTTCTGGGAGCAATATAGGAAGAAACAGACGTTTCTTAAAAAAATATATATTTTTTAAATGTGACATATTTCGCCAAGGATATTATAAGATATTGTTTGCAAGGATATTATCGAAAATCCATTTATTAATGCCCTAGAAGAGGAAAACATATCACTACCATTAAATATAATATAATAAAACGTAAAAAAAAAAGTTTTCGACAATTTTTTAGATCGAATTTACGAAAATTTCTGGATTACTCCATGAAAAGAAAGACCGATCGATTTGTTTTAATTATTGCGTGTGTCATTTTAACATGTGCCTTTATGAATAGAACCTCACTGGTCGTGTTTAACAAAATAAAATAAATGCCTTCACCGAGAAACGTTGAAATTTGTCGGTGGATTCGTTTTAATCCACAGAATTTAATCAATTTTACCTTCGACATAAGTACACTGATAGATAAAATGGATTACCAACATCCAATTTGCAAAATTCGGATCTTGAATAACTCTGCACGATTAAAAAATATTGATTTCCTCTCGTCTAAATGTCGAGGCTTGAAGCCCCCTGATTTTACCCTTCCAAAATTTGCCCCACAGAGTACCGGTAGTACTTACCCACCCACTATGAATGTATGGCAGAAAGGCTAATCTCCATCCGCCTCTCTGGAATGATGTTAAGCTGTTAACGGAAACTGTCAGTTGTTAATTATTTTTTGATTGGCATATCAGGTCTATGTACGAGTACATATAAGAATCTACCACTTTGTATTATGATGTATGTGGGTATGCCTCTTACGTGAATACCGATTTGAACGCCAAACTAAAACTAAAATGGATCTGCTTTGTTTTGGAATTTTGAGTGACAGATTTGCACAATCAAAACATTTCAAATAGGATTTTCCTCATTCATATTTATTTGGTTCTTAAAATGTTTGTGAAAGATGGACAGTTGGTTAAAAGTGCTTAAATTTCTTGAATAAGAATTCTGTAACACGCCGTAACTTTTCCAATCTCCTTTGAACATATGATATTCACTGTGGAATAATATTCCTTATAATGGTCAAAAATTTGTCAAGATACAGCAAGGCTTCGTTCATATTCTTGGTTGCCAAATGCTTAATGAGAACGCACGTTTTTGAGATATATGTGGTATGTCGATAAAAATCCAAAAATTTCATTTATGCGAAAAAGCGAATTACACGAATATTGAACTATGTAAATTAAGGAATATAGTACCTAATGTATGATTATTCATACCGTTAGATTTTGAAACTCTTTTGTGATGTGACAGACCGTATTGCCATATAAAAATTGAAATGGGCAAGTCATGTTGCCAAACAGAGAATGGATAGATGGCCACCCAGAGTCTTAATGCGGAAACCATGGGAAGGAAAAAGAGACATCGGTCGACTCCAAAAAAGATGACGAGACAGAGAATAATTTAGACAACTTGAAGAGGCATACATCCAGCAGTAAAGAGATGGCTAGAAAGAAGAGAAGAAGAAGATGATGACATGGAAGATAAACTGACTTAAACAGTAAATCAAATATCAAGTTATTCGTTTACAATGATGACGTAAGTTCTATTTGAAATTACAGTCTTCCAAACTTTTTATTTTACTTTTAATTGTCATTATTTCAATTTGAGCTTAACAGTGCAGCTGCCATCGAGTTAGGCGAATCCGTTTGCTGTCGGGGGAAATTAATATTGAATATTCATACTTTTACAATTGAAAACTACAATTGGATTAAAAATCTAGTAATCGAAAAATCAAACTTGTTTTGCACAAGTCTGTTTTCCAATTTTCATAATTATGATAGTTCATTTTACATTTCAAACAAAAAATTCCCATTGCATCAATTTAATATGTGAATAAGGCTCTTCAGAACACTGACAACCTGTTTAAATTCGATTATGATAAAAAAACACACGTTCATGTACTATTTTATGACGAATTTATACGAAATTTTGGTCGATAATATCATATGCAGCACTCATTTTAAATTATATCAGCACACAAGGATTAGATATACGTATAATACTAAAGTTACGAACAATAACCTCACGATACCCCTGTTCTAACTTATTTTAAATTCTTTCAAATATTGTTTTGAATGTTTCATAATACCTGAATTATTCTAAAATCTATCGCAAGAATACAATTTACTTTTAGATAAAAACGCTTTTAAAGTAGGGTGAAATTTTCATTTTCATTCAACCAGATATTTGTGGTTTTCCCTTCGGACTCCGTCTATTGTAGTGAAGAAAGGGAGATCCCACTTGGTGCATAAAGCATTCACCCAGCATGTAATCAATCCCGGACACGCTGGATCTTACCCCAGCGATATTAGCTCGAGTTGAAATATAATACAATACTTTTAATTAGTTGCAAGGGAATATACTAAAATCTTACTTCAGATGAAATCAATCAATCAAATTATATAATACCTAGATTTACTAATAACATGCGTATTATATTACAGTCAGATAAAACCTATCCCACATAGAGTTATTTATATTATCACAATGATCATTTTATCTGTGTCACTATGGATTAAATATTATTGTTTAAACTCAAAGCTTTAAAAAACGTGCTGTACAATTTTTCATTTCACTATATTAATCCTTCTGGTATTAATATAATAAGAACAAACTGTGATTTTTTCAGCAAAATCAGACGAGTAGTTTTTGTATCTTTAGAGCACATACATACGAACAATTTATTTTATTTTATTTAATAATGGCTATAAAATTCATAATTAACAGAAAATAGTTTAAAAATAAATGATATTCGTTGCCACGTGTAAGATATTCTGGAAATTAATGAGTATATCTTATAATAAACTAGTCTGAACTCGAATTGGCGATACACAATATTTTCTTTTTCAGCGTGAGTGTTTCGTTTTTTAAAAAAGCATTTTTTCATTTCTTTAAAAGACTTCTAACATGAATACGTACCTACTCGTATCATTGAAGGAAAATCAAACATGTGTTTGTTATTTATTCAGATAGTAGACCCACTTTCAAAATTTTAAGTTTGTTACGAGTTTAAATCACACGAGTAACTACAAGAACTGTTTACTTTTCAGGACATTATTCTTTCTAATTTGTGAAACCCGTTTATTACATAATATTGTCCTGTGAGCAGATATAATTAACGAAAATTAATGCTTTTGCAGGACTCGTAAAATTATTTATGCTAAAAAATGGGATATTACATTACTTAATCGTAAATTATTAAGTCTTCTGCTTTAACAGCTAAATTATGAGCTAGAAATTGCTTAGAATATTTGATAACTTTGCTTTTTAATACCAAAAAACTCTTCGTTACAGGGAAAATATGACTTACTTTTCGCAAGTGACACCCGCTTTCTTAATTTTGCTTGAAACTGTGTAATTAATCTTGTGTAATCGCCATAAAATTTTAACCAACCTATAAAATGTGTTTATTTTAAAATATAATATATTATATTATAACAACCCTCATCACGCTTGTTTTGGGTTCAAAATATAACAGTTATTAGCTAATTCTAAGTATTGGTATAAAATATTAAGTACAATTTTAGGTTTAAATAATTTTGTATTGTATTTCGTTTTAATATTATACTTATTTAATATTATTACGTCGATTTTCAACTGACTTAATCATTAAATAATTGTATTTTTATTGATGATTGGGGTATTAGTTTTGTAAAACTCCATTATTAATTTATAATATTGTAGTACCTAAACACGATTATTTAGTGGTTTTACTTGGAATTAATTTATATAAATAGGGCAAATTCCTTTCGCCTTGCAAGGGCATTCTCAAACTGCAAAAAAAGAATGGACTGCCACACTTTTCTTTCCTGACTTATTTCTCTCGATTCCTCAACATTCATACATCGTGTCATGCACGCGCGTCGATTTCTCTGACTCCTCACATGGCCGACATTCAATATTTGATTTATTTGATCGTGCCACGTTTTCCTCGGTCTTCCTCTATTTCTGGTTCCATTTACATCATTAATATATAATTTTTTTACCATTCTTTCTTCATTCATTCTTTCAATATGTCCAAACCATCTTAATGATCCTTTCATTATTTTGTTCATGACACCATCATTCGCATAATTCGAGTATATAAATTAAATCCAAGTAAAACCACTAAACAATCGTGTTTACTATTATAAATTAAAATTGTTTTTTTTTTTTACAACAGGTCGTTTGAACCCAATTACTGTACATAATTTGTTATTAGCTATTATATTGATTCTCATGATAGGTAGCTAATCTATCGCCATTTTTTTGTCACGTTAATTCTACACCAGACCAAAGGCAGTGTAACAATCACACTGGCATCACCGGAAATCGAACCCGGGACCTTCGGTATGGCAGTCAGCCAGTCTTACCACTCTGCCACGAAAATCGTCAAATATCAGTATTTAACATAAATAAGTCAAAATTATAATGCTACAAATTTTCAAAATAGTAAAATTATTTGCTTAATACAAATATGGTTTCAATGTTAATAAATCCTTTGTCTCATGCTATTATCTTATTTTACCTGATTTGTGTTATTCTTCTTTATCTTTTACTATTGCCTTGTTTTACTTAATTCGTATGTTTCTTTATCTTAAATTATGTCTTGTTTTGCCTGACAGTTGTTCACACTAAAAGGTGGTGAATGGCAGTTGTACTCCCAGTATTGTGAGTTCATAACTTTGATGTGCGCATCTAAATAGTTGAGGTGTCTAATCTGATTTAATATGTGTTTTTGTTATGATACTTATTACTACTGCACATTAGATGCTTTGTTTGTGTACCAACAATAAATAAATAACATAGCACAAATATATAACATAACACATAGCCACAGAATTATCAGGGATTTCTTTGAGAATTCCGTCATCTTGGAGGGTGTCCATCTTTATGTTTCGGATGGTTATCTACGACATTGTCAGCACAAACTGTTTTATCTCCCAACATGCAGAACCAACTTGCCTCTGGTGATACCGGTGGGGAGAGCAATTTCAATTCTCCAATGAAGTCATTATGAAGAACAGTCGCCTCTTCTTCGACATTTTCCGAATTTCTCCGAAGACTTCTGATAAACAAATGGTCGTGTATCATTTAGTAGTGACTGTCCTACGTTTTTCTAACTCCACTGTCGCCATATGACCGATAGTGTCGAAGAAACAGGCAACCATTTGCTTCGATGTGCTTCTTCCGCGATCAACTTTTGTTGGATTTGGCTCGTCTTGGAAGACTTATACAGTCGATTGCTGTTTTGTTTCGAGCTCATATGCATAAATCCACTATACGTCACCTGTGTAGATGTTATATAGTCTTGCACGTCTTGTTATATAGTCGCGCACCTTGAACCTATTTTTTCAACATTTCCTTGCACCAATCGACACGAGCCTTCTTTCGAGCGTTTGTCAAATTATGCGGGATCCAACGCGAACAATTTTTTTACGGCCAAATGATCAAGCAATATCGTATTTATGCTGGTCATGATAATTCCCAAAGATGCCTCAATCTCACGGTATATCACATGACAATCTTGTTTCAGTTCACGCATAGCATCGATATTTTCTGGCACAACAGCCGATTTTGGACGACCCTGACGAAATTCGTCCTGGAGTGAACATCAACCACGATCGAATTCGTTCTACCAGTTTTTTAGAGTGCTGTAGGGTGGTACTAAATCCCCATATCAAAAATTAAGTTCATATGAAGAATAATCGCACGAAAATGTTCACGAGTTAATTCCATTTTTGCCCGAAATGAATAGTTCAAGTTACTGTAAAAAACAAATGGCGTCCAAATGATAAAATGTTGAGTAAGGTTATATTAAAAAATGTCAATGTTACCAATGAAAACATTGGATGGCGCCTAGCAATACTCCCTATTGCCACGGCCAGAAATATAAGTAGCAACCCTCGTATTAAATAATTATGTTTTACCTCTTCTCAATAGATACCTTAAACTCTAATATTTGTTTGTAATATATTTGAGAAATAATATAATTTTATTTTATTTGAGTTCCAAATTTAAAAATATCATATTAATGCTTGTGGTGTTATTTTGTATCCATTATAAATTATATTATGATGTATAAGCAATCTTATTATTTCAATTATTCTTATTTACTATGTTTCGGTTTGGCAGATCCATATTAAAAAATTATGAAAAGGGAAAGAAAGATTCTATTAATTAGATAATACCTTTTTTTTTCAGCGCAACCAATGATTTTGAAGACATTTCGATAGTGGATGCAAAAGTGCTCTTATCTATTTTTTTGTTTTTCTTGCTTTTGTTTTATATGTTTTATTGCATTGTGGTTCCGAGTAATTCTTTACTAGCATTGATCCCCAGCCTCCTTACCTCACCCACCCTCAAATCAGATGTTTTATCCTATTTTTCTGAATGTGTGATAAGCATCCAATCATTGTTGACAATTTTTTATGATCAACTAGCTGACCCGGCATACCAATAAATGTTCAGATTCAGCTCAGAATCAAAAAAATAAATTATATTATAAACGCGATGGTTTAATTGGTTTTACAGAATGCACTCGCAAGGTGAAACAAATTTGTCATTAATATTTATATTTTATCCACATTGAATAAAAAATCTCTTTAAAACCAATAAAACAACCCAGTTAATATTCTTATTTTAAAATATCGTCAAAAGCAAAATTTAATATAAACTGTAATTGAATACATCAAAGTGTAGCCAGTGAAAAAAATACGTGCCGTTTAAAATGAATTGGTGAATCTGGTGGACTGAATGCCGTCGCAATCAAATTATTCATCATACAATTTACAGACCTCACCCTCTGTCCAACTCGACCGCCTCCGGTTCCCGAAACTTTCCCCCGACAAAGAATTCGTTTTTCATTAGACTCCATCCATTTTCCCCCTACTGCCGCCTCCCTTGGTCATGTAATCAAACAGCTAGACTAGAAAAATTTCAAGAATGAAAAAACACGTCAACAATCTCTCATTACTCTGATCCCAAAGAAACTACTGCTACAAAAAAAAGGTATTTTTGCCTGTAGCAAATCCGTCACCTGAAAATATATTTCGCTCACTTTTGTTTTGGAATCCAATCCATTCGAACTAATAATAAAACATGTAGGTTTGTGCAAAAATACATGAAACACAGAAAATTGATCTCAAATTTCATATGTAATATTATATTTAGAATTAAATATAATATTATATATGAAAATCCCATTTCCAAAAAACTTTCTACAAAATTCCAGGAGATTAACGTATAATTTCAGTCAGATTTTTAAAATAGCTACGTAGATATTAGAATTGGATTTTTAATTAAACCCTCGTTATCTAACTTTGTTGACATCTTGATTGTCTTTGGCTACGCAAGATGGCGCCTTATTTGTGGGCTGTTGATGGTTGAGCGCCTTTCCCTTCAGCGCTGTTTTATCTAAGACTAAATAGAGTTTTTGAAAACTGTTCAGGTTCATATACTGGAGAAGAATAATGCTTCTTATTACAGTGCAGCATTCTGGTTTTACAACGAGCTAACTCTCTCACGACGCCCGTTTGATTTAAAATAATAGAATCAGAAAATAAGCGAAGTGTGAACGTTTCATTATTTTCATCTATAGTGTATTATGTAT
The DNA here is from genome assembly GCA_022606425.2 of Lepidostoma basale. Classification (NCBI taxonomy): domain Eukaryota; kingdom Metazoa; phylum Arthropoda; class Insecta; order Trichoptera; family Lepidostomatidae; genus Lepidostoma; species Lepidostoma basale. The sequence continues at coordinate 589,451 of JAHDVF020000761.1, read as the reverse complement.
AATCATGTTATTTTTTAAATCAGTTTAATGTCAATAGATTCCAATTATACGTGTTTTAGCTGTTTATATCATATGTCAAAGACAAATATTTTCAACATTAAATGTTTTTTTTTATCAGCTAGCATTGATAATGCCCCAATAAGACGTTTATTTCAAAATTAAAATCGATCCTTTCAATAATAATTATTAATCAAAACTGTTTAGAACAAAATAAATTTTTTTTTCTCTTTTAGATATTCTATTGTTTTTTGTATATATATTCATAGCATCTGTAATAATACAACATAAAGTTACATGTTGTTAATTATTCTTTCCCTGATGGATTGAGATGGAAATATTCTGAATATAATCAAATATTATACCTTTGTTAACTACATATATATGATATTTAATGCTGCACATTTGCTTATAAACCAAATATAACTTGCAAGATATTATATTTATTTTAAAAAAAAAAGTCATTCCTAAACAGTTATTAAAATCGACTCAATTATTAAACCCTCCCAACGGAAATGTTGGATTGGGTAGGGCGAGGAAGATTGCAATACAGCCAATTTACACTTCAATTTACTTCGGGTTCGTTTCACGTAATGACACATTTAAATTAAACTGAGAAAATTTAATTTAAAAATATTATTTGGGGGACGTACACGGGAAGGTGATAATTTATTAGGGAAGTTAAAATTTAAATGGGACATGTTCAATTAGCTCGCTATCCATACCGTCTGCCTCTGACGAGTTATTGCAATAGGTAGTACCTACCAATGGCGTATAGAAATGTTTTTTTTTTATATTTAAATAATTTTGATAGAGCTGGAGATGGTATTTTTAAAATCTAGTTCTCAACCGAAAACGCACCTATTGAGCAAGTCATGCGATTCACTTACCTAGGCATAGAGATCGGTAGCCACAGTGACCTACTCGTATATGACGAGGTGCGAGCACAAACCGACAAAGCGACAGCCGTAGCCGTGGCTGGCTGCTTGCGCGACACCATATAGAGGAACAAAAGTAAAGTCAAGATATACAAGGCATGCGTTCGACCCACATGACGTATGGAATAGAGGTCAGAGCCGATACCAATAGAACTAAGAACCTTCTTAGAGGAGCAGAAATGCGAACCCTACGCTCCATCGTCGGATCAGAAATGAAACGATAAGGTCTGTCTGTGGTGTTGAGGACATAGTGAGATGGGGAAGAAGCAGAAGGCGCTTTTGGATAGACCACATTGACCGCATGGAGAATACAATAATTGCAAAAAGTGTTAACGATGAAAACCCAAGCAGCAAAAGATTACCAGGAAGACCGCCAAAAAGATGGAGAGATGGCTGGACATCATCATCCCAGGACAGCCCACCGTCACAAACAGGTCATATGACCTAAACTAAGAGGAGGAAGAAGAAGTTCTCAACTGAAGTCCAAATTTACGAATTAAAATACAATGTAAAAATTTTAAACATCCGGATTCATTTTTCAGTAACTTATATTACAAATACATAAACAAATATTCGCCACAAAGTCGGGTGGTAGTCTAGGGCAGTGCTCCGCAACCGGTGTGCCGCGGCACATTGGTGTGCCGTGATCCGGATGTAGGTGTGCCGCGGCCGTGGTCATGCCATGTTTTCCTCGGTCTGCCTCGACTCCGTACTCCATTTACATCATCAACGTATACTTTCTTAACCATTCTCTCTCCATCCATGCACTCCATAGGTATGTCCGAACCAACGCAGTGATCCTTTCATAATTTTGTTCATAATGCCATATTTTCTTTTTTTTCTCTTATTAAAATTAATAAGGGGAGAAAAAAACAAATGGCTGTTTCATTATCAACTCGGCATTCTTAATTTGTTAATAAATAAATCAATTAAAATTATGATGGGAATAAACAACCATTTGTTTTTGTTTCGTTTTTTTCATCTCTATTATTGATTCAAACTAACTAACTAACTAACCATCACGCCGTCTCCCCGAAAAGGTAGGCAGAAAGAATGGACTGTCACACTTTAACCGATGCGGCACTCCATCCTTCTCTTTTCGCCCCGCGGGAGACGCGGTGTGATGGGTTGCGAACCTCATCGCCACCAATAGGCATCTCCCGCGCACACTTCGATCTTCCAACATCCACAAAATAAATCTAAAACAAATAATATAAAATACAATGATATAAAATAAAATAACAAAATAAAAATAATTTAATACAAAATGTTATTTTTTAGATGGGCACATTTGTCTATTTAATTTATGTTCCACGAATCCACCGTTTTTTTAAATTTAGCACATAATGTAATAACACATAATGTTTTTCCGATGTTGCACATGTTGACATGGACGATCCGGACTTTTGTGTTTATTTCATTTATGTTACACGTATCCACCGTTTTTTAAATTAGCTGTTATATGATTTAATTAATGTTCCACGTATCCACTTTTTTTATTTGGCAGCAATTAGGCACTTAAAACCAACCAACACCAGCAAGAACTTTAAAAGAATATTGAAGAAATTATTCAAATTGTCATTGGAACAAATGAAAATTTTATTTTTACACCTGTCAAAATTCTTTATATAAACGAAAAAACTTGTATAATTTTGACATCAAAACAGTACAAACTTAAAAGTATTGATTTATTTGTTAATAAATTCAGAAAACCGGGTTGATAATGAAACAGTCATATTTTTTTAATACAATCCACATGATCTACAAAAACATAGGAAAATAAATATTTCAATGAACTTTTCTTATTTTTTGTATCTTAAAAAACCAACACATAAGTCTTCTGTTTTAAATCAATAGTAGATATTAGTGATGATTCAAGATTGTACCAGTATTCCCCGGATCATGGTCAAGCATTTCCTAGGCCTCATCGGGATTTTTAATAAAGTTATTTGTTAATAATGTTTTGGAATGAAAAAACGAATAATTCCGTTTAAGCGATTTTATTTATGATTTCACTTTTTAGTCAACATTAAAATAATATTAGAAATTCTTTTCAAAAATAAACGAAATATTGTAAATAACCAACTAAACCTAATACTAAATATTTATCAAAACGTCTAAGTCCTATCAGTTTTAATTAGCTTTATGCGATTGACATGTTTTGCCTTGATAGAAAATTATCAAATAACCAAACTTATGTTAAGGGTATAGATACTCGTATAGCGAACGCATTCGCTAAGCACTTTAAATCTATCTATAGCAATGTTCCCCCGCGGCTTAATTTCAATTCAGCGACTAATGTAAGTGCCAATTGCTGTGGTCATAGGTTTGCAATATCACACATAGATGCGAATGATATTAAATCCTCCATCAAAGCTATGAAAAATTCGCACACGGTTGGTCCTGATTTTCTTCCCGTCTACTTCTTAAAAGGCTGCTCTGGGCTCCTATTATCTCCGCTGTATTTTCTATTTAGCCTGTCGTTAAGTACAAATACTTTTCCTGATCCCTGGAAAGTTTCCAGGATAATAACTATAATAATAATACTAATAATTATATTAATATTATTGATGATCCAGAAAAAAATATTTTTACAAATTATTATCTCAAATTATTGTTCACACCATCTATGATCTGAATACGAAAGGAAAACAATTGAATTGGCAAGAAGGACGATTTTTTAATTTGAAGTAGGTAATTAGGTATAGACATTATGGATTATTAATGGTCGAAGTATTAGTTTTGTAAAACTCCATTATTGATTTATAATAGTAAACGCGATTGCTTAAGGGTTTTACTTGGATTCCAAGTTAAACCATTTAACAATCGTGTTTGCTATTATAAATTAATATTATGGATGGCTATTTATGAACAAAATGGGTAATTAGTTTTTGAACAAGCAAAACCACGTAAAAAAACGTTCGACAATTTATTCAGTGAAGAGATAGTGTGTTTCAAACATATTAAATGGCATTCATCTATTAGCTACCTTTTTTTAAATATTCAAAATACTTGTTAATTTATTTAGAAAATTATTGGGAAAATACGTACACAATATTACTTTAACGTCCATTTTCTAAGTTTTATTATATTTTGTGGTAGTGACTATTTCCCCTTGTTATTGCATAATTAAATGTAACAAGAATCAAGGGCGTAGCCGCGTATCTACACGAGTTAATGGGGTATAACAAAGTAATTAAGGTTGACTTGTAACTCACTGTTAAATATAATTTTAAAATTTAAAAGCAGTTTTGTAACAATAAAACAGCACCGGCAATAGAGGGTAAATGGAGTTTTCCACAACCGTTATAAATAATAGAGAATGTGTGTATACACTTGTCTATGGCACTTCTATCCAAAGACAATTTTTCAATACAATTTCCTTAACTTCTGTGCTTTTGCGTGCTTCTGGATTTTCGACGGTGTCAATAGATATTAACTTATTATGTCAATTTGTTTGGGTTAGATATTCAGATTTACTAGAATATATCTGATTCCGCTAAAATGTTTAAAATCATTCAGCGCCATACCAAATTAATAAACATTTCCCAAGTGTCTCCGACAATTGAGGTTAGATTCCCAAACACATCGAAGTTGATTTTGACCAAAAGAAACCACCACATTTGGAATGGAAGGCAACAACATTTCCTGTGCACCTCGTACTCTTTTTCTAAAAATACTCAGAGATGCCCTTCATCACTTTGCACGCCACTAAAAAGCACTCCGCTCGCCGCAACCTTCGCAACATTACCCGAAGTTCCCGAGCTGCCCCCAGTCCCAGTTATTACCGATGTCGTCGATAAAGTGGCCACCTCTATTAACGGAGAACCTACATTTGCTAGTATGGGCCTGGGTGGTTGGAGCCCAGTGGGAATTATTCAGAATTGCATGGAGTATGCTCATGTTACACTGGACCTCCCGTGGTGGGGCGCTATCGTACTCGGCACGGTGTGTGTAAGGTTAATAATGTTACCGGTTGTAATAAAGGCACAGAGGAACAATGCTGTCATGCATAACAATTTACCACAAATACAACATTTGCAAATGAAGATGTCACATGCGAGAAAGACGGGTAATCAATTAGATTCTGCGCGCTATGGACATGAATTAATGCAATTCATGAAAGAAAAGGGCGTAAGCCCAATTAAAAGTGCTCTGGTACCGTTGGTACAAGCTCCATTCTTTATTTCATTTTTTATGGGCCTTCGAGGAATGGCTAACTGCCCAGTGGAGAGTTTATCAACAGGAGGGCTTTTTTGGTTCGCCGATCTGACTCTACCAGACCAGTTCTACCTTCTACCGATCATAACCAGCGTCACCTTGTGGATTACCATCGAGATAGGCGCAGACGGAGCTCGTCTCAACAATGCCAGCATGATGAAATACTTCCTCAGAGCTATCCCCGTTGTTATGTTTCCCTTCATCATTAACTTCCCCGGAGCCATTCTCTGCTACTGGGTGTCCACCAATTTCATATCTTTGACCCAAGTCGCCATCTTGAAGATTCCCAAGGTCCGAGCATTTGCCAAACTCCCAAAACTTTTGAAACATGATATGGAAGCGTTGCCAATAAAATCTAAAGGATTTGTGTCAGGAGCTAAGGAATCCTGGACGAACATGAAATTAACGAGAGAAATAGAGGACAGGTTACGAGTTGACGAAATGATATTTAATAAAGCTGGCAAAGGTCCACTGAAGAAAACATATAAATTTGATCCTACTAAAGTAATCAGTGCTAAAAAATCTGAGTCGTAAAATGTTCGTATTTATATGATCATTTTTAATTTAATATTGTTACTCTTGCTTAAACACAAGGCGCCGCAATAGATTTTATATTTATTTTAAATACATTGTTAGTAGATAATTATCATCTTGTTTCTTATTTTCCTATTATCCTTAACTCAATCCGACACAAACCACATCTGTTATTAAATTGGATGTGTAATAAATTTAATGGAGAGACAGACATTGGGCAAATTAAAAATAATACATTGGAATTATTCCTTTTATAATAAAAATTATTTAAAGTATATTAATTTGTAAGATTTACATAAATTGACAAAATACTTGACACTTTTGGTAACCTTGTGCGATATTTATTATGAACATATTTACACATACAATATTTCTTCTGAAGTGTTGATTAATGTTCACATAATTCTGGTGGAATATTTTGTTTAAATTAGACTACCCCTTTATAGATTAGACTATATTCCATTCTAAAATGTGACATTTTCCTCAAAATGAGTTTAAAGCATTTCAATTGTATTTTAACTAATATTACAAATAGGAAATTGTCTTTAATTTCATTAATGTAGTCGCTGAATAAAAACATGTACCTACCAAAGAAAAATAAAATACAACTTGTGACATAAATGGCTAAAACATAACTAACTAACCATCACGCTGTCTCCCGAAGGGGTAGGCAGAATGAATGGCTAAAACATATAATGGAATATATTTACATATGCAACTCATGGGTAATGTTTTAATTTTCCATTGAATAAATAAATACTGTGATATGTTTACGCTGTGTGAAACTGATTTATTATTTTGTATTGTTAATCAAAATATAGTTTAAAAGAAATTTGGTTATTATTTTTTAAAGATAAGACCAGAATGTATCTTATATTTTTAAAATCATAATCATAAAGGATTCTCTTCTGTTTACCTTTACTTTGTGTTGCGAATTCATATTTCAATAAATTTTAGGCATTAACATGAAGATCCTCTTGAAACCACTGTAGAATTGGCTAAGAAAATAATTTTTAAATCAACGTACAATAAGTTCTGCTGGTGGGCTCGCACGTCATCGCGCTTCCCATGGCCAAAAGCGAAGGTTCGTATACCACATCATCACTGATAATGAAAACTTGTCCCTGTATATGTACATGAAGAAACGGAATGGGTGAATTATGGTCAACAAGCAACCCCCAGAGCGAACAAGGTTTGCATCCCCAAAGACGACAGACACTGAAAAGCTTTTAGAAGTTGTAAATAATGAAGGCAAATACAATATTGATTCATTTGTTGTAAAATAATGAAGAAATATACATTTTTCACTAATTTGTTGTGTCCTCTTGTTCTCTGCATTTGAAAAAAACAGACACAACTTATGTTAACACCCAATATTACAGAACTTGGTATCATTTAGCACAGGCATGTTTTGGATGGTAACCATTCTTTTTCAGTCTAAAAATCTTAACATAAGGTTAAGATGACAAAACTTATATCGATTAGGGTTAGCTATCAATAATAACATCCCTTAAGGTTCATTTATACTGAGGAAGAATGACAACCATCCAAAACATGTCTGTGCAAAATACTGAAACAAAAGATTCCCCTTGGTTACATGAAAAAAATATTTTTAAAAACATTGTATCATTTGTCATAATGTACCAGTCTTCACCTAAATAATAAAAATAAAAAATATATGAAATAAATATAAAATTTATGTTAATTTGTTTGTGTATGTATGGTACTTAAAAAAATCATAACCTATCAGCTTAAAAATAACTTAACTTTAAAATAAATAAATTATTTGATAATGAACTGTGCTATACCAATGTTAAAAGACATTCTTATATCCCTTATAAATAACTATTATTGCATATAAAAACTGTAATTCGCTGTAAAAATAATGTTCCAGTCAGTGTAAACAACAGATATCCAAAGTAATTAAAATTATTGCGTTTGTATAAGGCATGAATTTTACTATAAACCTATAACATCTCTGATATATGCTTAATTATTTGACACAAGTATGTGAATACAATAGCAAAATTTAAGTAACACATTAACCAAAAAGAAATCATAATGTTTATTCCATTGTCCAACAAATACTTCATAAAACACTGAATGTAGTTTATTATAATTGTCAAATGTAAAGAAAAATTCACTTTGTCGAAGACATAAAGTAACATATCACCATGACCTTACATTACAGAACTGTCACATTTCTATGCAATTGGAAAAAAAAACTTAGAAATAAACCATTTTTGTGGTGTGAAACTGTACTGAATTTGTACTGTTGGCCAAAAAGAGGATTGTGTATCTTATGAAATGATTATTTCCATCAAATATGTGGCAATTACGAGAGATTGCTACATTTAGCTAAACTTGAAAAAATATTATAGTGAGATATCAAACCATATAAAGGATTTTACTGTGCCGAGAAAATTATTGTAATATTGTCTCGCTGAGAAAAATAAAACAATTAGTTGGAAAGATTAAAAATATGTTTTTACATTAGTACACTTAAAGTCAAAACAATTTGATTTCACTGCAGTCAACCTCATGTTTTAAGAAGTCTAATTTATAATACAATTTGCCTTAATGTGTTAAACTTACATCAATAAACATAAACCACCGAGATCTGTATCAAATGAAAATGATTTCATAATTTATAAAAAACAGAGTAAACATATTAGAGTTTAAAGCAATATTATTTTTCAATTTGTATTAACGATTCTTTACAATTATAGTAAAAGTAATATAATAATTATAATTATTGCATATTATAAATTGTGCAAAATTAACTATAAAAATATCTTAACTGCAGGAACATTAGTACCCTATGTTACGGGTTTTGGGAATCTAATCTCACGACTAAACGTTACAATAAACGACATTACAATATAAATGAGGCAATTATTGTAGCTACTAGAGTGTTAGTAAATAAGCAGCATTACCTTCAACAAGTTATAATGTATACATGAATCTATCGTCATATTTCAAGTTATTTTTTATAATGTTATTCACTTTATTATTAACATAATTTCATCACAGGATTAACCACATGTTTGAGCAATATGAAATTGTATATTCTGAATATGTTTTTAGTTTTTAATTCACTATTTTATGATTTTGATTTAAAAGAAACATCCAAAAACATATAGTTGTTATGTGGCTGATACTCTGTATAATTTTCACTGGCACATGTTACATATGTACTTAGGTTCTCTTATTTTGTTTAAAATATTTTGGTTTGTGTATATATTTCTCCCAATGACGAAGTAAAACCTTGGACACATTGGAAAAAATAAACTCAAAAATGGAAAAAAAAACAGTGTTACAATTCATAAAAAATCGGCATTGTGGAATCACACGGTGTGAAAGCCTTATGTTTATCAAAAAAATATATTAGGTTGGGGAAAAAGAAATTTCATAGTTTGCGCTCTTTTTTTTCAACCAAGTATGTCTCGTTCATTATTGGTCACATCGGATTATACAATACGGCGTTGTAAAGGTGTATACTATAAACGCTTCTTTGACAGTATTGCACTTGGTCGGTTCAGTCGTGAACTATCGTGCGCCGAGTATGGAGGTCTCAAAGGAAGAAATTTGCCATATTTGACATTTTTACTATCTGAAAAGGAAAAACGCATCGATAGCGATCAAAAAAAATTTTCGATGTATACGGGGCGGGTTTTGAACCATTTGCAGAAGTAGCATTTAAAAAAAAGCTCGATGTTTAGGTGCCACACGAGCTTACGCAAAAAAACCTCATGGACTGAATTTCCATCTGCGAATCGCTACCGATTCGCAACAAAATCGACCCATTTCTAAAGCGGATGGTAACTGGTGATAAAAAGTGGGTCACTTACGACAATGTCAAGCAACAGAGATCGTGGTCGAAGCGGCCCAGACTGTGGCCAAGCCAGGACTGACGGCCAGAAAAGTGTTGCTGTGTGTTTGGTGGGATTGGCAGGGAATACTCTACTATGAGCTGCTCCTCTATGGCCAAACGCTTAATTCTGCCCTCTACTGTGAACAACTCGACCATTTGAAGCTGGCGATCGAACAGAAGCGGCCAGCATTGGTGAATAGGAGAGGAATCGTGTTTCATCAGGCCAATGCCAGGCCGCACACATCTATGATGATGCGCCAGAAGCTCCGGGAACTCGGATGGGAAGTTCTTATGCATCCACCCTATAGTCCGGACCTGGCACCAAGTGACTACCACCTGTTCCTGTCTATGGCCAACGCGCTTGGGGGTACAAAATTGGCCTCAATAGAGGCCTGTGAAAATTGGTTGTCCGAGTTTTTTGCCAATAGGGACAAGGGCTTCTACGAGAGGGGCATTATGAAGTTGGATTCTTGTTGGCAACAAATTATCGAACAGAACGGCGCATATTTGATTTAAATCGGATGATTGTAACACTTTTTATAAAACATTGAAATAAAGGGAAAAATATGAAATTACTTTTTCGCCAACCTAATATATATTAAATTATTGTACAGTGTCAAAGTATAAAATTAACTAAGAATATAAATCAATCAAGATGCACTGCCAAAAAAATGTAACACTTCATGTTGTATTATTAAATGGCCACAGAAACATAATAAATTGAAAATATTACATAAAAAATAATTTAAGACTTTCTATACCTCATTTTGTACTTTTCTGTCCATCAACAGAGAAAACTGCTTAAGATCAAGGCTAACAATTGTTAACTTAATATCAATTTCATTATTATTAATATCCAATACAACACTGCACAAAAAACATATTAATCAAGTTATTTTATTGCTACAAAATACATTATTTTTTTATATTTGCAATGTATAATTGATTTATTGAATATTGATGAAAATTTCTGTTTTCTGAAATTTTTATTTGTCCAGGACAGACATTTGATAATGCCCTAGTAAAGCGATGCATGTCACCCTTATAGAATATAAGAATACTTCTAGAAAACAGTTGTTTTCATAAATATTATTTGTGGAGTTTCACATCACATTTCAATAAACAACTGTATTATCATATGCACAATTATTTTGATCATGTACATATTCAAATTATAACTTAATAATCATTTATAATATAACATAAATATTTCAAATTCAACAATTAAAGTCATTCAATTATAAAAATTAACCAAAACAACATAAATTAAAAGAATCTTACAATTTTTAAATAATAATAAAAATATATAGAAAAATATAGTTACATACACTGTTCTCCTGATGATGGAGGAAACACATATCAGTGGAACAAACTGCATTTCAATAGAACAAATATAAGACAATTGAGAATACGTATACTGTTAGTAAAAAGAAGTTTTTTCAAAACCCTTTATTTTTTTATATATATAAATGTATTTGTTCTTACAATTCACTCATTCACCTCTCCAAGTATTTTGCAGATGTTTTAAATGTTCATAAGCTCTCCAGCTGATATTAAGACTCGGCATAACTTCATTTAAATTATTTTCTCCAATCAGACTGAGCCCCCCTAATCCCAAATATGTGTGTAGAGGATCAGAATTGGTGTCGGGCCACTTGGAAAATCCCCCGACGATTGAATCTTGCGTATCCAATATGTACTGTCTGTTAGACTTGTAATCTGTTAACTCGAGGACTCCTAACATCTTCAAGGTAGCGCCAATCCAAAAGCTGTAACAAGTATCAACAGGTTTGTTTGGTCTCCCTTGGAATCCGTCTACTTGTCTATTAACGAGCCATCTCTTGAGACCTTCAATTTGTACAGTAGAGAGTTTATCCAGCTGATTACATAAACTCAGTGTTGCTATTGCGCAAAATGTTGTTCCTCCGTGAGATTCTAGTTCAGGTCCTTGGCCAATCCCATAATCATAACTCTAAAAATATCAAATCATTTTTTTAAATACAAAATGTAAACAAAAATTATGTGTTTTATAATGAAGTGAAACCAAAAATTATCAGAGATAAGAAAGTATAATAAACACTCAACTGTCAAAAACTATAAAACCGAGAGGTTTATTTTACAAAAAAATTCATAGTAAGTTATAAAATTGTTTACTCACAATGCTATCTATAATATATTTTGTAGCTTTTTTAATATCAAAGCCAGACCAATCATCAAGTATATAACTGATGCAAGCGGCGCAGTAAAGAAATCTCATATCTGCTTCGGTTCCAGATAAAGTGGCGGAAAAATTTCCTTCTGGCTTTTGCAAACATTTAACACCTGTAAAAAAAATCATGTTATGTGAAGTCGTAATTCATTTATACATAGTTATAAATTCTGCAATGTGTCAGTATGATCTGTATTTGAAAAATAAAGAAATATTTTTAAAAAAAATAGATGAATTTCTAATATTATAGCATTTTACTGTGAATATTACATAAGAGAATACCTGATAATAACAATGCCTTTGTATTATTTATTTTGAAACCACAATATATACACTCATAAAGATGAAACTGTAAAAAAGTATTCTGGGCAAAATTTCATTTAAACATTTTAAACTGTAGATATTACAAAAACAAACCATCACGTCTCACTCGCAGAGAATCGACCATCGCACTCTACTCTATCTTGACACACCTCTCTAGCATCCTCAAAGTGGTCTATATAGACCCCCAGGGGTCCATGAAATGTAAATGGGGGTCCACGATATGGTTCAACTAAATTGAAGCCGAATATTGAAACGCAAAACGAATATCGAAATCGTTGGCGACCTTTTTTTTTAACTCATTTGGGAAAATCGGACATTCGATTTTTTCGGACGTTTCGACTGGCAAATTTTCCCCAATGAGCTAAAAAAAAACAAAAAAGGTCAACAACAAATTCCGGCTTTTTTGTTTCGGATTTACAATTTTAAGAAAGCAGGAGGTCTACACAAAATAGAAGAAATCGGCAAAAAAGTTTGGGAACCTCTAATATAGTGATTCAGATTGACAAAATCATTGCTAATCTTAAATTAAATGACTCAACATAGAAAAATTGTATATTTGTTGGAATAAAAACAGTTTTAGCTGACACAGTAAGCCTACCGTCAACAACTTGTTATATTAGTCATAACTTAATGATTTATTTATTGTGGGCATATATTACAAACCCGCAATGATGGCTTTTCTATGCACCCTTGAAAGGTCATCACCCAAGATGATGAGGCAGCACAGACCAGTGTAGGTCATGGTAAGGTGACCACATCTGTAGTGCTTATGGCACTCATCCAGCTCGATGTTCAGGGTGGAGGAGCCTTGAAATCCGCAGGTACTCATATCCTCATCTAAAATAAATTTAACATTGTAGAATAGTTCGATGTTACGTGCTACCTGTCTTGTTCTGTGGTATGGAAACAAGGACCTTGACAAAAGCTATCACCAAAAAGCTGGATGCCTTTGAAATGTAGACAAATAGTAAAATTCTGTTCCCAGAAAACAATTTACATCTTCGTCTCTATTGAGATACAATTAATCCTTATAAAAAATAAAAAATTACCCGCAATGGGTAAAATCCAGTATTTGTCTACAAGTATTTGTATACATTCAAAATGAAATATTGTGGATGTAAAGAGTCACAAACAAGGAAGTAATGCAGCGAATAAAGGAAGAAAAATAATTTGTCAAGACCATAAAGCACAAGAAACTGAAATACTTTAGGCACATTATGAGAAACAATAAATACAAAGTGCTGCAACTGATAATCCAAGGCAAAATTAACAGAAAACGAAATATCGGAAGAAGAAAATCCTGGTTGGAAATCCTTCAAGAATGGTTCAGCTGCAGCACAACATCCCTGTTTAGAGCTGCTGTATCACATATAGAATGATGTCCAACCTATGATAGGAAAGGAACAAGAAGAATTATATATTTAAATTTATGGGATATATTAATTCAGCCAAACATTGGCATATACAATTAACACAACTAAACATAAAGTTCTATTACCTTCATCTTTTGGTATAATTTGTAGCCTGTATATCCATTCTATTATATTGGAAGAAACATCAGGAGATATGGATGTGAGAGCAGAGAGTGAATTCAAAACATCCAAACCAGAAATTGAAAAAAACGCCAGTGTGAGTCTGAAAGAGATATAAAGTTTAAATTACATTTACGTGTGCAAAAATATATGTATAATATTCTCCCCATAATACTCAATTCGAGTATACCTATATGGGTATTACCAATCATCGTTTAAAATAGATATTTCATTCATCTAAATATATAAATGACATACCTTGTTGTATCATGTGAAGATAACCCGGGTGGCAAGGCGTTTAAAAATCTTAAAAAATATTTAACATGTTTCTTGATAGCTATATCAGAAGTAATCGCAATCTCTTTATTATCCATCGTTGTATAACCTCAATGAATTCACGCCTTTGATATAAGAAAATAATAATAACAAACTGTTAAATGAAAAGAGAGAAAATATTGCTAACTACTTAGTTGAAAGTGCATAGTAACTTTTAAACGAAAACCCGCGAATAATAAAAAAATAAAACAAGAACTTTCTCGAGGTGATCCACCAATGTCACGAAATTTGACAATTCACATATTTGACATAAATGGAAGTGTTTTCTTTTTTTTTGCTTTTGGCTAACGAGTAAATCACATTGCAAAATAGAATGGTCAATTCCTACTTTAGATTTTGTCTTATAGCAACACTCTCGGTAATATTGCATTGAAACTGTCAAATGTCAGACTTCGGTAAACATTTTTTTTGTTTTGTGATATAGTTAACTAAGTGATATATATCAATTTGAATAATGGATTTATCGTGGATTAAAATAACGGGCGGGTAATAATTCTCTTTAATTTTTTATCGTATTTCCAATACGTTCCATTGAAATAAATTAATTTAATTATATTCACTCGTTTTCAGATTATTGAATGCCGTTGAACTAATAAACAAGACAGACAAAGTTAGATTCGATCAACTACTTGCACACATAATTGAAAACATCACAGGAAGCTCGGATTCAGGAATTTTTACCGCAGATGAATTAATAGCATTAGAAAGAGTTTTAACTCTCGACTCAAACGAAGTCATTTTACTGATCAAGAGTGTAAGGTATATAATTAAAAGAATGACCAAATTCATTATGCGTCCAATATGTATCTCAAATGATCTAACCAATGTTCTTAAAATGAATGAAGAAAAAGCCCAAATCTTTGTGGAGAAATATAAATTTCTAATAAAAAATATGACGGAAGAATATAACATTTCAAGCCTTGGAGATATTGACGAAGTATCCAAAATAAAATGGCAAGTTAATTTAGAAATGACATCTAGCAAAAATCAGTTAGAACAATCCACAGGTGTTCAGATATCTTTACAAACTAATGAAAAGAACAATCCCTTTAATGAGAACCGCTTAGAATTTAATTTGGAAGAGCTGAAAAATTTTCATATGCAAATTGAAGCAATTCAAAGCGAGCTTGATGGTGTAATTAATACATAACCTTTATAATAAAAAGTTAACAAAAACTTTGGTTTTTATTCTATTCATAAAATAATCATTTTGAACAATGTAAATATGATTATCATAAGTATCATAAAACAAACAATAATGTCTTTATTTAAGCTTAAGGCGTTAACACGCGAGTTGTGTTCATCTTCGTTTGTGAGATTAAACGGTTATTAATTTCACTTGAAGGTGGGTGTGTTTTATGCAATGTTTGTATTTCACTAGTCAATAAAATAATAATATATCAAAAGTATATGTATTCTAACAATATTCCGTATTAACTACTTACATACTCAATATAATTTGTAATTCAGGCGATTAATAAAAAAAACGAAGCTACATTAAAATAAACATTTGAAATTGTTAGCACAAAAACTCTTTGATTTTTTTATAATCTTTTCAATTGTATCAATTTAGTTTTAGGTCAAATGACATTACAAGAATAATAACAGTTTAAGTATAAACTTTAAAAAAAAAAACAGAGAGTGCTCTAACATCAACAGTGTTTGTCTACTAAACATTTTTACTCATTAAAGATGTGAGTAAGTCCAAGCAGTGGCGGTACTCCCATAGAAGCCCGGCTTGCGTACGAAATTTTGAATCAAAACCTCTTCTGGCTTACAGAAGTTCAGCTTTTGTGGCTATTCCTCTTACGTCTGATGGGAACATTGTTGGAAGGCGATTTGGTGGGTTTTTGGTTTATCCGAGGGCATGATTACTTAGATTTGGGGGGTTTGATTTAAAATTTCTTACGCATGCCGGGCTTTTGCGCTTCTATGGGAGTACGGTCACTGAATCCAAGGTAATGATTTTCGAAAAAGAAGAAACCATGACAGTTGAACAAGTGAATGTGTATATCTAGGAAATATGTACGAAGGATGGGAGAGTGCAGAAGGATATTGAAAGAAGGGTTGGGACAGGCAACAAAGTGAATGGTGCACTTAAAGTTGTCATTGCAAACAATGGTCTGTACAAAAAAGCTTAATCGCAGTCCACAATTATGTTTTTGCTCTGTAATTGGCAAAATAAAGGTGAAAGTAGAATAAATTCAGAGGAAAAATATCTCTTATTGAATGTATGATAAATCTTTAAATTATATTGTGTCAAAAGCAATGATAAGAAGCTAATGAAAAGTGTACACATGGTAATAATTAATGAAGAAAGAATAATAAATTACATGTTAACAATTTAAATGGAAGGAGAAATAGAAGAAAACGTGGCATGATCAAATCAATCAAACATTCAATAACTAATTAATGAAGAAAGAATAATAAATTACATGTTAACAATTTAAATGGAAGGAGAAATAGAAGAAAACGTGGCATGATCAAATCAATCAAACATTCAATAACTGCCATGCGAGGAATCAAAGAAATCGACATTCATGCTTGAATGTTGAGAAATCGAGAGAAGTGTGTATCAGGAAAGAACAGTGTGGCATTCCATTCTTTCTGTCTACCTCTTCGTGGAGACAACATGGAGGTTAGTTATTTAAAAGACATCGATCTCAGAGGTGATCGTATTCAGCAGACTAATTGGTCTTTCCACCAGCATTACCAGAGGCAAGTTGGTTCCGGCTGCCAGCACATAAAACTATCTCTGCTGGTTCTATTAGACATATCTTTCAGAAACGAAAAGACCAACAGACCTGGGTTCTGGAAGTAGCCTTTGATTAATTTGAAGAAATATATAAGAGACCCATTTCTCAGAAGTTCCAGAGAGCTGGTGCCAACATTCCCAAAAGTAACGCTGTGGGATAGAGCTAACATTCTCCCTTATATAGAGATACATCAGATTTTTCTCTAAACTCACATCAGCATAAGGAAATATCTAACTATGCTACTGCATATTTTTCAAGTTGAACTGTCCCTGAATACTGTAATTCTTCTTCTTCTTGGTTACATCGCAGGGGATTGGTCTGCATTCAATCCTATCTCCAACCAGTATTTTCATTTCTGTAACTGCTCTAATAATAATCTCTAATCTATGGGTCCATGTACGCGGCCTCAGCAGTTTCTGCCCTCAATCATTCCCTCTGCGATTGTAATAAGTAGGCCCAAATGACTGATGATATAGTTTATCCAGTTTTCTCGTTGCTAGGTTAATGTCCATTTACACTGGACAGTCATCAGCCGATACCGACACGTCATGATAAAAATAGCCTTGAATCTCACCGACTCGTTGTCTCAAATGATATAATAAAATCGCCATCGGGGGTTGCCGAAGAAAGCACCTACCTACATAAAATTGACATTTAATAAAAATGATCAATATTGTTCAGGATGTGTTTCCTACAGTATATTATTCTTTTTTACAGAATACAACTTTTACTACCATTTAAATTCGCCGTGGAGAAGGCGATTATCTCGGAATTTAAATATAATACGCCCGAAGGCAAACCTTTCTCATACGTTTTGGATCTCTTCGTCAACGTGTACCTTTTGAGATATATGGCTACCCAGGTATTGATAGTGTAAGACAGCCTCGAGTGGGGTGTCCTTCAAATATATCAGTGGTGGGGCAATATTTGACGATTTGGATTATTTTTGATATAGGACTTTGGTCTTTCTAATATTGACCTTTAGTCCCATCATCTCGTACGCCTCTACAAACACATTGACGATATTCTGAAAACCCTATTCAGTGTTAGAACAGACAGTTACTTTTGGATTGAAGCCTTCTAAGATTGAAGAGACCTTCCTCGATACGGTATGAGAGGTGAATACCAGTTGGTAGCTAGTGCATTATTATTTCCAGCATGGCGGCTAAGTATAGTGAGAACAGTGTTGGTGCAATAACACAGCCCTGTTTCACTCCAGCCCTGACATCAAAATGGTCAGTTAATACACCGTTACTTAAAACTGTTGCCTTCATTCTGTCATGAAGAAGCTGTAAAATATTGCCAAATTTTTCGGGGCATCCAAATTTCAGGAGTACCGTCCATAGAGTTTCACGGTATACTATATCGAATGCCTTTACTATATAAAAAAAATACCATACATAGAGGTCGGTTTTGTTCCAGAACTTTTTCTTGGCCAAGTCTCGGGGAGAAGATCATATCATTGGCGCCGCTTGCAGGCCTAAAGCCACATTGTGTTTTTGGAAGGATGTTCTCACCAAATGGGTTTAGTCAATTTGATATTATCCTGTACATGATCTTTCTTGCTGCTACTCTGCTGCCTTGCCTCACTTCTAAGACATCAAAACCCTAAAAATGTTAAGACTGGCCGGAGTAAAACTTCTAGGAAGGCCTAGAAAGCGGTTATAGTAATCTGGTTGATATGGTGTTGAACAAAAGTAACTTCTGAAAGCAAAAAGTCCACGATGGTGAGCTTGGAATGACGTCATCAAGGAGTTTTCATCTCTTTAAGAGTCGTAAGGCCCAATCGTAAGGTTTAATGCCGTCTCGAAATCACTGTTTACTTTTAAGGCAAGCAAACCCTTCACAATTTTTTTAAATCGCTATTTTTTTCCCCCATATTTCGAAAGAATAATATATTGTGAAAATACTGGATAGAGGAAAGTTTGAAATAATAAATATTTACGGAGTTATCGCAATTAGCTATACCGTTTACAAGTGGGTCAGGTTTCTGGCCGGTGCGCTTGGGGTGGAACAACATTTCTTTTGAAATACTTTTGTATAATATTTTTGCCCTATTAGTTTTGGCAGAGCATTGACTATATTTAAAGCGGAAATACCTTTACATTGTATTGATAGGACATTGCGTATAACTGGATGTACACGAAATGAAAGTTGACCAAGCCTTAGAGTCAGTTTAGCTGGAAAGTTTGTCGTGTATAGTTTTTTTTAAACTATAATGCCCAACTATCCTTATTACTCGAAGTAATATCGCTCGAAAATATTAAAAAAATATATCCATGTCTATTTACAAATAAGTACGGGGAGAATTTCGACCTAAGTACGAAGGCTATCGCTTTGAAAACATTTCACAATAGATTTACCCAGGGATGGTTTACTTGAAATATGCTAAGGTAGACATACCCAAAATGCTAGTTAAAGTTTTAACACGACAGACGTCCTAAGCAACTGCATTATGGGCTAAAAACTATTGAAATCTCAGCCTAAATTGCTGCTGGGGTATTAAATGAAGGCTGCACCTCCATTCTGAGAGTTATGAACAAGTTAAATATAATTGTTCGCATCTTAACCAAAGTTTTCGGCGAAAACACTCAAGGGGCGCGAGTAGCGAGGCCAAACCGGATGAGTATTCTGTGACAAAAGCTGTTCGGGCAGTCCGAATACGCCAGAAATAGGATGATAACTGGCTTTTGGAGAAAGCTGGAGGCTTATTCTGTGTGCTTGGGATCGCTGATTATTCGGTAAGGTTCTCAAACTAATATTTTTGTCGTATTGAAACTTTAAACGCGATTATCTCGAAACTGCATCTTCAAAAACAGCTGCATCTGTAGCACAAAAAGTTGTTGGGCGATCTGGCTGCAATTTTGGCATATTTTTATCTATAAAATTATCAGAAGGACAAACCTAAAGTTTTAAATATATCGCGTTAACAAATTATGTATTTGGGGTAACATTTGTCGAAAAAATTGACGAAAATTTGAATATATTTTTTAAAAGCCTGCCTATTTATTTATTATATACATTTTAAAGGTTTGTCCTTCCACTGCCCATGTCTGTAATCGATAAATAAATATGTTTTTTGTTTCAGACTAATTGAAAATGCGGTATAAGTTCAGCCCATTTCGATGTCACGCAAAAGACGCCTGAAGAAACACCCTACAACGCCATCATTTTGTTTTATAAAAACATGTTTTCTTATACTTCAGAGTTGTAATAAAATAATGTCAAAATTTTATAATGATGCGTTTATTTTATCACCTTTAAAAAAATCATATAAAACTATTCATTTTCGGACGTTTGGAGGGTTTGCTCCCCTTAATTTGCGTTCGACTGTCTAAAGTAAGTACTTAGACAGTCTGAATGTAAGTACATAATAAAAAAGAAACGTTTATTGTCTATGCTAGAAGAAGTTTATTGTCTATGCTATTTTGTGAAAATCATAGATGAAAATATTAAACAAATTTGATCATTTCCGGCGTTTGCGTTCATTTGTTGATTTCTATAAAAATTCTTTCGGCAATCCTGACAGTTCTTTTGTGAATTTGTTCATTAATTCGATCGCTTGACGGTATGTAATAATATTCGAATTTATCTTTTCATATAGTATGTAAGAAAACCCATTAAAAAGTTGTTTATACCGTGTATTCAAATTTATTTGCCGATTTGGTAATTCAAGAATAGTTGATTCCTATATTGTATTCCTAAATTACAAAATAATGGACGCTCAGTATATTTTTTGTTTTATCATACGATAGTTATGTGTTGTAATTACACGTAACAAATATTAATGTAAATCGATATTGAGAAATGGTGCTAAAATTAGTAGTAAATATGCTGTATTTTCGAAAACACATAAATTGTTGGACCGTGCACACAAAAAATGTTTTCTCCGACTTTTAGCTGTATTAAATAACGTATTATTTATATAATTTTTGGTTTGATTTGTGTAATTTATTTATAATAAATTACATAAAACTTATATGTACACATTATTTTATATTATATTGAAAACTCAAATCAATAAAACAGTCAGCAATTGCTTCTTTCATCTAAGGCAATTAAGATCCATTAAAAGAAATATTCCCATTGTCAGTTTTAAAACATTGATCAATTCCTTTGTCGTATCCCGACTAGATTACTGCAATGGTGTCTACGCCAACATCCCCAAACAGCAAATAAATAAACTCCAGTCTGCATTCAATGCAGCAGCAAGACTGATAAAGGGTGTGCCAAAGAGTTGTCACATAACACAGCATCTTAAGGAGCTCCACTGGCTGAAATGTCCAGAAAGGATACAATACAAGCTCTGCTGGACGGTCTATAAGGCATTGCATGGAATGGCACCAGCTTATATATCTGAACTCTGCATCAACGAGAACCTGAATGCTAGACAGTCTACATTGCGATCAGCTAAGTCTTCTGCGATCGGTAGATTGACTGTGCCAAAACGCTGTCCAAGCACAAACTTTGGCGACCGAGCCTTCGCGGTAGCCGGCCCTTCAGCCTGGAACAGTCTTCCAGCAGACCTTAAGTGCATTGAGAATCAATCAGAGTTTAGATCGAGACTCAAAACGCACCTTTTCAAATTATCATTTCCTGACAGGAAGGGCTGATCGATTTCGTCGGGTGCAGCCCTCATACTAAATATGTTTATATATTATATATTTTTTATCATTATTATTATTATCTAGTTGATAAAACGAAGCATCTTCTACAGCGCCCTTGAGATGAGCAATTCATAAAAACGGCGCTTTATAAATTATCCAATTTATTAAATATTATATTATTAATAAATATAATCCATAAATTGTTTAATAGGTTTTTAAACCTACGTTAGTACGGCGTGTCTGGGTTTTCGGCGTGGTTTGTGCTAATTGACTCGAATTCAGGGTTAAACATGAACCAGAAAAAAAATAGAACCTCCAGTCCTAAAGCAACTAAAGCCGGGGAGACAGATAAGGATGCAGGTATCCAATAATGGCCAATGATTTGATGTTTTTTTATTTATTTATTATTTATTCAAGCTTAAGGCGTTAACGCCAGTATTCCACTGTTAAACTGGAAGGAAAGTTTGATTTTATGTAAAACCATTTAACATGCATTCTTATTATCATAAAATAGTATCATTTGTTCATAACTGATTTATAGTCACACCTGAAGATGATATATATATCTTCAAAACATGTATTATTTTCTTGTTTTTGTGGCCATAAAAATATACCAAAGATGGTTTTACACAAATAAAATTTTTCTCAATTGTTGTTTTTTTTAGCTTGATATCGACCAGTCCTATTAGATGCCTTGTTTTTTAGAATGCACGAATCTTTGACCAATACCCAGGGAGATTAAAAAAATATCTGATAAACTCAATCTGGTCGATCTCTTTTTGGTATTTTGAAATTCTTTTCATGTTTTTGTAAGCTGATAATAAATAAAGAATGGAAATCATATTTTTTTTAATGTATGTGCTTTTTTAAAAGATTTTGTACATTTTCATTTATTTACAATAAACTTCTACCATGAAATATAAAATAATAAAATTAACTTTATCTTGATCTTAAAAAAACATGTTTTCAATTCTCATGCATTTATTCTTTATTTTATTTGAAAGCAGTTATAGAACTAAGTCATTGATAATATCAATGACATATTATGTCGGAAAATATTTTCCGTTTCTTGAACAATATTGTAAAATTCCAAATTAATTTTTTTATTTAATGAAAATATGTTTTCTATAAGTATACTTTATAATATTAAACTGAATAGATCCTTACTAAGGCATTATAAAAAAAATGCCTTCGCAAGGGAAAACATGTAACTCTCATAAAATGTCTAAATACGAGTACATACTTTTTTATGTCAGTTTATTGTAACATCTGATGACGGCAACATCTATTGGCGAAACAACTGTGACAATATCAGAGAATATAAATAAATAAATTGTGATATTACATTATAACAGTGTTCCAAATTACACAGTTATTAAATATGTGAGATAATGGTTATACATATTTAACTTAACTTTTCTGCAGAACCTATGCTCACAGCATTATTGGGTTTTAAGTTTCATTAAACACAAACAAAGCAAAAACGTTAATCGCGTACATTTTACTAGTAATATAGTTGGCAAAGGTAGCAAAACCAACCGTTAGATTTTTTATTTTGCCAAATAGTTCCAACTGCATATGTGACCTTCTGCCATAATATGGAAATTCATTTTGGTAGATGGGACCTTTGGATAAGAGCTCTAAAGTCTTAAAAAATAATACAGCTCTAACGTTTTGTCAGAATATAAAGTGTGCAAAAATAATACTGATGACACATTTAACTCAATTTCACAAAAAAAAAACGCGTCTGGGACCTTTTGCCATACAAGTGTCGATTTATAAACAATATTTCTACATAGTTGGGGATGATTGCCATTTCTTACTGGTACCATGAAGGTTATTTTCACCCAACTACGAGCCATCTCCAGAAAGTAAGTGTACTGAATTTTTGAAGGCTACAATTTTTTTTATTTAAACAAAATTACGTGGTTACTGTAGTACATATGTAAGCTATTTTTCGACATAGTCGCCATTCCTCTCAATGCAGGTGGTGAAGTGGGTATCAACTTTTTGATGCCTTCCTCGAAGTAGTTTCCCGCCAACCCCTTCGTCTACTTCTCCACCTCCTCCTTTACCTCCTCGTCGGTTGAAAACCTTTTCCACCCATGTGCAGCTTCAGGGAGGTAAAGAGATAGTAATCTGAAGGTGCTAGGTCAGGGGAATGTGCGGGATGGTTCAGGACATCCCATTTGAACGAGGCGAGCATTTCCTTCGTGGCGTTGGCCGTGTGTGGTCTGGGATTGTCGTGCAGCAGGCAGACTCCTTTTGTCAGCATGCCTCTCCTCTTGTTCTGTATCGCTTTCCGCAACTTTTTTAGGGTCTCACAGTATCTTGCAGAGTTGATGGTCTCCCCTTGAGGCATATATTCAATTAAAATTATGCCTTGACAGTCCCAAAACACGGATGCCATAATTTTTTTTGACTGAAATTGTGGTTTTGAACTTTTCTGATCATCATGCACAGACGTACAACCGTTTTTAAACTCGCGACACCACTTGTACACACTCGTATGATTCATAGCTTTATCACCATATGCAGTTTTCACCTCATTATAAACCTCAACCGGAGGTTTTCCCTTCCAAATGAGATAACGGATGACGCCGCGTATTTCGCACATGGGGGGAGATTGGATTGACATTCTTCACGAAACGTGTTGTTGCGTCGACACTTCTCAACGTACTGACCTTGAACCAGTCTCGTTGCGGAGGGGAAGGGTCAGGCTACACGGAAGTGTAGCCAACATGTCGAAAATAAAATCCATCCGGTCGTGAGAGCCTCAGTACACTTACTTTCTAGATGTGCCTCGTATACTGAAAGCTTATATTTAATAAGTGCTTTTGATTTTAGTATATTTGTTATGTCAGTGAATGCAGTAATTTTTGTTTCAGTAGTAAGACCTTTAATTTATTGTTCATATTGAGCTTTTTAGATTTAAAAAATGTTGTTATAAATATATATACGCGAAGCATCCACTAGCAAGAAAATTTTTGCAAGTGGACTTCTCTAAGAGTACGGCCACACTGAAGTGCCAGAGTAGGAGTTAAAATGCATACCCGGCAAACAAACATATGGCGCACTATGGAATCGGCCACACTGTACGCTCCACGCCACAGGACGTGATTACAAGCGAAGTGTGTCTTGACTCCTACCCAGGCACTCCGGTGTGGCCGTACCCTAAGTTCCCTTTACTGTGTTAACACTTTTATTGCGCAGCATTTCAAGTAAACCGGTAAGATGCTCGAATTATTTCTTATATAAATACAGAATAAGTTAACAATCCCTGCTAGTTTTTTCAAATCAGTTTATTAACTCAAAAGACATTACAAACAGGAAAATGTTTAAGGCATCTATTGAGTACAGGTAAAATATTATAAAGTGTGCAAAAAATAATACTGATGGTATATTTAGCTCAATTTCACACAAAAAACGCATCTGGGACCTTTTGCGATACAAGTGTCGATTTATGAAAAATATTAACAATGTGCACATATGACAAATCGAGCAAGCTGCTAAATCTTGCATAAATCGACGACCTTCGTGGCAGAGTGGTAAAAGCTCTGACTTCCATACCGAAGGTCCCGTGTTCGATTCCCGGCGATGGCAGTGTGATTGTCACACTGTCTTTAGTCTGGTGTAGAATTCACGTGACAATAAAATGGCGATAGATTGGCTACCTATCACATATCACGAGAATCAATATAATAGCTAAAAAAAATAAATTGTGTACAGTAATAGGGTTCAAACGACCTGTTGTATACAAAAAAATAATAATAATAAATAAACTAACAGGGGTTGTTTCACAGTATTTTAAAATATTTTTTTGCTAGTGGATGTTGCGCTATAGAAATAAATATTTAATTTGCTTAATTATTTAACAAATAACAGTATTTTGTGAAAATGAACTTTTTGTGTAGAAAAAAAGAACTATTTTTATCCATAGCTATGGACACCGCTAGTGACAATCAGCGCGAACGAGACCGCGCTAGGCGCGGTGAAAAGCGGCCCTCGCGCTTCTCCGATGCCAACCCCAACAACAGTAAGAGGGATCGTTCGCGAGATAAGGCGGGCAGTGATAACACAGTGTTTGTCTCCAATATTCCCTACGAGTACAAATGGACCGATGTTAAATCTCTCTTTAGACGACATGTAAGAACATCTTTTTTTTTTTTTTTAAATTAAGTAACTAACTAACCATCACGCCGTCTCTCCGAAGGGGTAGGCAGAAAGAATGGACTGCCACACTTTTCTTTCCTGACATATTTCTCGTGCTTCCTCAACATTCATACATCGTGTCATGCACGCGCGTCGATTTCTCTGACTCCTCACATGGCCGTCATTCAATATTTGATTAAGTAAATTAAGTAGTATAGAATAAAGCGTTTTCTTTCTATGTAACTCCCTTATGTGTAAGAGTGAAGCTTGGAATTGGCAGAAGAAGGATGAAAGTAGGATAAATCCCGTAGAAATGAGATCATTAAGAGGAATGTGCGAGAAAACAATGGATGATAAAATACCTAATGAAGAAGTAAGAAAGGAACATAAGGCGGATGAACTAAATAAAATTAAGAGAGGGTCAATGAGGTGGCTTTGACATATGGAACAAATGGATGAGGGAAGAATGATAAAAAATATTTATACAAGTACTGTGAATGAAAAAAAGTCAAAGGCCAAGGAAGACATGGCATGGCCAAATTAATCAATTACTGAAAGGCCGCCATGTTTGGAATAGGAACAATCAACCAATGTGTGTGTCACGGTGTGTGAATGTAGAAGAGACGCGAGGGTTATGTTAGGATTGAACAGTGTGGTGGTCCATCCTTTCAAATAATTAAATAACTACTTCCACTTTTGTCTTTATTCCGACGGCAATCGGTTTCACGACAGACTGTCGATACCTGCCAGCTTGATGAAACCGATCACTGTCAAAATATAGACAAAAAGTGAAAGTAGATATTAAAAAAACATTGTCTATCGATGCCAGTCAAACTGGTCGCTGTCGAAATTGTGACAGTAGTGGAAGTAGTTACTAATAACATTATTTTATTTTATTATAATTTTAATGGACTTTGCTTTTGTCAGATGGTTTTATTTGCGTATTAAAATGTCCTCTATGAGTTTGTATTAAATGTGCCTTTAGGTAGGTGATGCAGTTTTTGTCAAATTGTTTTATGATGACAATGATAAGCCAAAAGGATGTGGAATTGTGGAATTCTCCAGTCCCGAGTTTGTGAAGAAAGCGTTGGAGGTGATGCACCGGTTCCCACTCGAGGGCCGCAAACTCGTTATTAAAGAAGATTGCGGTGCGTATTAAATACTTATTTTTTTAAAGTTGACTCTACAGACATAACAAGCCTACAAATCTCAGTTTATCAGTACCAAACATTAAAAAAGAGTTTTTAATTTGAACAAAGCAACATCAAAGAAACAGATACAAATTACAGATAATAGCCAATTTCATCACCAATGGTCATTTCATCATTGGGCCTTTTCCATTTTTAATTTGCTGATATATTTACATACTTCAAATTTTTCCCTTATACTTATGAACAAATTTGTATGTTTCTAATTAATTTAAATATTATCATTGTAACTAGGACTACTTGTCTTATTTAAATAATACGTATACAGTGTAAATTTAAATAGCACTATAAATTGTAGTAAAATAAACTCTACTGAAAACCCACCAGGTTGGACATAAAATTATTTGATACTAGAAAATGATTGATGATACTATTAGAGTTGATTATAGATTTTATTATAGCAGTATATATTAATATTTATTTCCCTCTGCAGACATGGTACGTAACAAATTTGCGACTGGACAAGACCGCGATGATGGAAGGTAATCTATGTTTTTAGTATGAATTATAATTTTATTTGTCTAGTATATTTAATAATATATTGCAGATTTGATTATCATGAAAGATATGCCATGGAATGAATGCGGAATCTCTAAAGTGTTTTTTCTTTGACATTTCAATCAGCAAATATAACAATTAGGAAGATGTTTTTTTTAAAGTCATAGAGACTTATAGGAAGAGACCGCTTTACCGAACACACGCTGGCCCCTCAGCAGTGCGGAGGACACTGTCCAGATCGCAAGGCAACCCGACCACACACCCGCCGCGTATGTGATTCTAGACACGTACACGGCTTTGTACAGTAGCCGAGTCGCAGGTGACCGGAGGCCCCACGCCACAGTGCTAAGGCGTCTGACGTGCATGAACAGGTTCGCGGACCGCTCAGACACCGACTTAACATGCCCCAGGAACGAAAGCGACACGTCGACGTGAACACCAAGGTACCTGAGAGAGCTCTCGAACCTGATGCTAGATTCATTCAACCGAATAGTCGGGTTTCTCTCACGGCTGAGGTTCCAAGATGTCTCAACATCTAGGATTCATGTCTGGTTGTTATTTTGATTTCAGGAATAGGAATAATGACAATTGGGGCAACAACTCCTTGGGCCAGCAGGGCGATGGTGAACGTTTCAACACGTACGGCCTCAGCACACAATTCTTGGACTCCATCAATGTCCGTGGTCCTCTCCTAAACCGCATATTTGTTGCTAACGTAAGAAGTTTTCAAATAAATATTAAAGTGTAAACACCCACAATTGAAAAAGTGAATGCATTTTGAAATCATGTATTTATGCCATTTCAGCTGGACTACAAGGTGGATATTAAGAAACTGAAAGAGGTGTTTAAGATGGCTGGCAAAGTGAGGAATATTGACTTGAGCACAGACAAGGATGGCAACAGCAGGGGGTTTGCTATCATCGAATACAATCACCCTGTGGAGGCTGTGCAGGTAATTATCGTAAAGCCATTCTAAGTAGTAAAACATTATGTTTTTATTAACTGTTTAATTTGCAACAGTGTTATAATATCACGATTTATTTATTTAAATCCCACGAAATTGTTGCGACTTCTGTGCTAAACTATTTAATATTAATGAAAATGCCTTCTGGAAGTTATATTTTATTGGATAAATTTAAGAAACATCTGAAGACTGCACTGTTCGGTCAGTCATTTCCTAGTGCGCCCTTGGAGTAATTGATTTTACAAAACGGCACACTTAAAATACAAATCATCATAATAATAAATAAATAAATAAATTGGAATAACATGTTTCGCCTTGCTAATGCATTATCAAATGTTATATATACCTTAGCAAGGTGAAACATACCATTCCCATAAAATATAATAAAACTTCTAGAAAACAGACTTTTCATTTGTATTCATTATCTAAAAATATGGAGTTTTACATTGTTCAAGAAACGATAAATGTTTTAAAAGTCATAATATTATTTTTGGTCTCTAATGTTGATAACTCTTTTATGCAAAAACCTTTGAAGTAATTGATTGAATATATTTTTAGGCAATCTCAATGTTTGACAAGCAAGTGTTGTTCGATCGCAAACTAGCGGTGCGCATGGACCGCGCGGGCTCCTCGGCCCCCGAACTGCGTTTGCCAGAGGGGCTGGTAGCAATTGGGCCGGGGCTAGGTCCCTCGGGGGAGCCCCTTCATGATGTAGTCTCCAACCTACCCCAGCAAGTGACCATGGCGACTCCCAGCTTGCTGGGGGCTGTGCCAGCGCTCGGGGGCCTGGGGTTGCAGGCCTTGGGACAGCTAGGACAGTTGCAGACGCAGCTTCTGCAGCAGGTAAGTGTACCAAAACAGATCAAGCAAAGCTAACAGGACATGCTAAATATTTTCAATCAATAATATTTAATTTTTTTAACTATTGAATATAAATATATTATAAAGTTTAAATGTAAATTTGTTAGCTCCGCCCCTAGGAGTCGGAGATTTAGTAAAACTGGAATCATCTCTAAAGCTTCATCTGATAAGTTAAGAACATTAAATTAGACGGATGTTACAGGATATTTTTAAATAGAAGTTTCACCATACTTCAGAACTAAGATTATTTACGGAACGGCACACGGAGTGTATTGTGCAGACAATCTGGATATTTTATTGGAATATTTTTTATTGTTTTCAGGGTCTAGTTTCGGGTGACCTGACGAGCCTCTCTAATGCCGCAGCCGGATTGGGTGTGACCGCAGGACTTGGTCTGCAAGACTTGTCTGTCAATAATGGCATCCAGAATTCTCAACTGGTCGGCAATAACTACTCCAATAATTCTTTACCAAGTAAAGTGCTTTGTTATCTTTATTTTCCTAATAGTTTTCTTATCGTGAAATGTTTTATAAATAGTAGTATTGTATGGCTGTTTTATATAGCACCG
The DNA here is from genome assembly GCA_022606425.2 of Lepidostoma basale. Lineage (NCBI taxonomy): Eukaryota > Metazoa > Arthropoda > Insecta > Trichoptera > Lepidostomatidae > Lepidostoma > Lepidostoma basale. The sequence goes on along the minus strand of JAHDVF020000761.1, from coordinate 559,872 downwards.
TTCTTCAAATCACTACAGGTTGCTAAAATTGTTTGATTAAAATTCAGCACAAACTGACGACCAAGCTTACGCGATAGCCTGTTCTTCAGCCTGGAACAATCTTCGTGCAGACCTCAATTGCATTGAGAATCCTTCACAGTTTATATTGAGACTCAAAATGCACCTTTTTAAATTATCCTATTCTGATATTAATGTTGATGGACTGCTTCAAACGCAGCCCTCGTACTAAATATGTATGTTTTATAACTAGTTTGTAACATGGAGTATTTTCTATAGCGCCCTTGAAATGATTCGTTGCTTTATAAATCATCTAAATTATTATTATTAAATTATTCAGCAATCCGGAAAAAAATTTTAGACTGTAGTACTGATTAATAGGGTTACCATTTTAAATGTATTAAATAATACAAACCTTGTTTCAAATGAGCACTTAAAAAATATATTGGACAATGCTGTATTTAATATTTATTATTAACTGTTAAATTATAAAACGCTGTTTATGGTATCACAATTTTTATTTTATTATTTAAAAGTTTTGAAAAATCAGGAAAATTTATTTTAACAGTTGAAAAAAATATTGTAACACCTGATAATGTCAACATAGGTTGATGAGACGGCATTTTATAATTTAACCTCTAACTCTTACTTACTTAATAATTATAATACACTCTACACCTTCCTAATACTGTGTTTTAAAGACTCCTTCCTTATGTCTTTTTTTTTAAATTAATTACGCAGTTGTTGGCACGTAAAACATTAATGATTGAGGACTGCAAAGGGTTAACAATGTTGTTGTAGCATAGTGTTTCGGCCAAAACAATGTACTAATATTTATTAGTATAAATTTTCTTATATCCCTGCAGTACAAAATTGTACAGGTACATCTAACCAGAAAATTAATTTAAAATACTTATTTCGCAATCTCATTTTTTTATGTTAATTTATAATGATCTTTTATGATTATGACTTCAGACTTAAACTCATTCGGGCGCAGTAATATCAACTTGCCGCAGAATGCGTCCATGCAGAATACTGGCCACCACCCTGGCCCCAACTCCAACTCTGCCATTGGCTACCCGCACCAGCCCCCGAGGGGCCATTCCAGCACGCCTGACTACGGCCGGGCCCCTCCAGACTTGTACTCTGAGCCCCTGGGCCAGGATGACAAAGGGAACAACCACGATAAACCTGGAGACATGGTCCTAATCAAATATGTAAGTTCTTTGAAACCATCATTCTCTAATAACTACAGGACAAGCAGAAAACTGTCGCTATTTAAGCTATTGAGTAAAACGCAATCAAGTGTATACCAATGGTTTCTGACCAGAAGAACCAGAGAATTTCTGAAAAAAAAATGTTCAATGCCGAAAAATCCTAGAAATAGTAAAACTGAATGGAGTGCTTCGCGAAATTATGAAAGCCGACGAATGTCCTTCTACTTCTTCAACTTGTTGTAGACTTAAGAGTCTGTTATCACCGCATTCTACTTCTGTGACGCTGAACTCCAGCTATCTCTCCATCGTTATGGGGGTCTCCCTGGTGGACGGTTCCATGCAGAGCCATGTTGGTACCAGTATCGTCGGGTCGCCCCCATCTGACCACATCTCGAACCTCGCAAACATCTTGGATTGTGGTGTTTCTTACACAATCACGCAGAGTCTTCCCAGCAGTATCACATAGTGTTCTCATTTTCATTGTCCTCAGCATACTTTTTTGGTTACTGAGATTTCGCACTCTAGTGAATCTTTGGAGAATATCATATACATTGTTTTGGATACAGAGATTATCATGTTATACTTTGAGCAGAATTCATCAAACTTTGTGAGCATTCTTTGCAAGTCATTTTTCCCTCCGCAATGATGTTATCCATTATGCAGTTAAAGATAAATGGGCTTAGGCTATTTCCCATTTACTCTAATTTTTGTCTTGCCATCCAGGTTAATCTTACAAGAGTAAAGTAGTGATCTAGGGGATAGAACACTCGACTCCTGATCCAGTTGGCTCAAGCATAGGACGACCAGATTCCTTTTTCATAATAATGATCTGTTTTCTGTTCTGATTTAAATCCTTGGTGTTAGTCTTTCTTAAGAAAAAAAGAAAATGTTGGACGTACCTTTGTGGACAAAGTATTCAGGAGGTCCTTCAAACGAAACCTGTCGAAAGCTTTGGTAAGGTTGATGAAACAAAGCTTAGCCAGTTTTTGAAATTCTAATGCTTTTTCTTTAACTTGTCTGTGAGTGAATATAGCGTCGGTAGTAATAATAATAATTAGGCTAATTTGTATAGCGCCGTTTTCGTGAATAACTCGCCTCAGGGGCGCTTAGTTCTTTCTGAAACCCCGTTCCTCTCTGTTTGTAATGTGTATTACAAATTTTGTCTTTATTACCATTGTGAATAATTTAAGAGTAGAGCATAGCAAGGATATTCCTCTATAATTTTCTGGATGGCAAAGATCCAATGTGATTAAAATTTCTGAAGTATCTCTGGAGGAATTTTGGATTTTTGACCATGACGAATACCAATCTCTTTGCAATTTTATTTCAACGTCGTATATGTGAGCTTGATTTCGAAGAATTGAGGATATCTGTATCAAATATTCGACCTAATACATATTTCTATATCTTCAAAAGGTGATCACATTAAATATTGATTATCACATAAAAAAACTAACAGTAATTTTATTTACAATTTGTGAATGTGAATGGATAGAGTATTGAGAGTGGCCGGCAGTAGGGATGATCAGTGGTTGATATATACTAATAATATGAAAGAGCTCATTGTGTCTGTCTGTTGCTTGGCTAGCTCCCAGCGTCCGTGACCTGGCAGCTGTTGAGGGAGAAGTTCGGGGAGGCGGGGGAAGTAAAGTTTGCCGAGAAGATTGACAGCGAGACGGCCGTTGTTCGCTTCCAGAGCGAGTGGGGAGCTACCAGAGCTATCAGTATCCTTTAATTCGACTGACAAAAATACATTTTTCTAATTTAAATATTGATTTAAAAAAATATTTCATTGCTAACTATTTCATTTGGAACACTGTTATAATATCACAATTTATTTATTTAATTTCTATGAATTTTTGCAACAGCTGTTTCGCCAACCATTGTTGGCATCATCATTAGGTGTAACAATCAATTTCAATTGTAACACCTGAAGATGCCAACATTGGTTGGCAAAACGGGTGTTGCAACAATTTCATGGAAATTAAATAAATTAACTGTTATAATTAAACCGTTAAATAATATTGGAGTATCATAGTGTTTCCGTTAAAAGAGTGGTTTTACAAAAAAATTACCTCTTGGGTTCAAAATTGTTTTATTATTATTTGTATTTTGTGTACCAAATTCAACTATGTATTTGTTTGCTCTCAAAAAATATTTTTCTTAATGCAAGCAATCAGAAATGTTCGATAAAACCCGAATCGATGGAAAGACAATTGTCGTGCGCAATTGCTGAGCAGCTCACAGGTTGAGGGAACTCCAATTTTTATCCAGTTTAACAATATAAAACCCTTTATATACTTTGCATGTTATTAATTAAGGTTGTCTTATTGATTTGACATTAACCCGGTGTTAAACGACGATGATAGACAATATTGTATTTCACAATTATGTTTAGTTTAGTATAGTGGAGCTTTTAAGTTAATAGTGATAAATCACTTTTTGTTCAATTTAAAAAGTGGTGTAGGATTATGAGTGATGTGCTGCCTCAGAATCTGCATTTGTATCAATGAACTGTGTGACATCTCGCAATGGTTCGTTTTTAGGGTTTTTAGATTAGTTTGAGTTACATTGCCTTTTCTTTCTTGTGGATTATCACAACTCTCTTATTAAACATGGAAATTATAAAATGGCTTTTATTTTATTGATGTTTTTTTCTAAGTTATTTATCCAAACATTTAATGAAATGCTTGGATCGGTGTCACGATGGACGTGGTATGATCAATCGCTTGACTGATCTGTGTTGTTGCAGGCACATTGACATGCCACCTTAATATTTTCGTTCTATTTGCATTGTGCAATTTGCACCTCCAAATGTTAGAATGGCTGTTGTAAATATATTATAAGATTATGACTATTGAAGCTAATGAATCACTTTGGAGGCGCAAATATGTTCCAGCTATGCGTCTAGTGATGTAGGGAGTTTACATCTTTACTATGCTCCAGGGTACTGTGAATGTTTCATTAGATTTCTGTGAATACTCGTTGAAATAGCAACATAAGAACTACATAATGTGGGATTGCTCCTTGATATCTCCTTGATTTGGTTTGGCGCACTTTTATGCTGAAATTGATTATGATGTCGATCCAGCCGCTTTGTGTCAACTAATATCTCTTCTGTTGAGTTTTACATTGAATTATCACCACACTTTACATTTGGTTTACTTTTTTATTTCTTTATTATTTGGTCCAGTATATGCTATCTGCAAATTGACACATAAAATAATATTATTTTTCCATAAAAAGTAAAAATTTCCGTGGTCAATATATTTTGGCAAGTTCTCTTTAACAATTAGAGTGCGTGGGGTTTGTTGGTTTATGCTGTAATTTAATGAAAACTACTGCCAATCTGTTTTTTTTTTGTGGGCCAATTTTATTTTTCTAAGAGTAAAATCCACATTTATTTTCTAACATTCACAATGCACCAAACTCATACATTAATATATTACACACACACACACATCCAAATTTAATATTCCGATTTCGCTGTCTGCGATTTGTTTTTTCAAGATCTTGTCTTTACTAGGAGCCATCTGTAAGTTACATTCAGTGTTGATAGAGCTCTATCGCTGGCTGCGTGTATTTACATTCTCATTTTCTTATTGCATAGTCCTCAAATTTGATGATCATAATGAGATATATAGTAGGTACTCTTGTCCTGTCATTCCATGGCTGTGTGGGATATGGAGCCTAGGTGGATGTCTTGGAAGTACTCGATGAATAATTTTGACCGTTTCTATTGTCAATTTTATTTGTTCAGCAGGGAACGCAGCATATGAGCTTTCAAAGACTTGAGCACCATTGTTTGTCAAATACTGTTATTTTATTTTGTATGTATGTCTGTTGATTTCTGTTGGAATTTGGATTTGGAGGGACTCTCTTCCTGGCAGTGCCTAGTTTGTCGGGAGAATCAGCATTGCTTCGGTTGAATTTCCACATCCTTATCGGTTGAAGATTGATCTCATCGGTGTCGAAGATCCGCCTGATGCTGGATGTTGTTTGTTGTAACTTGTAGAAAGAAGGCTCTTTGGTAAGTTTATATTGAAGTTTGTTTTGGTAAATTTCTACTGTAGTTTGAGGAAAATAATTGTATATTTTGTCAAGCTATAAACATCCAAAAGGAGTAGAAGTGAGTGAAAATTAACTCTCTTCACTTTCTACGTAGGCTGTGGGCTTCATAGCCACCTCGTTGTATGGTGTAGCTATATATATAATTAGACATTGAAGAATCAGAAGGTTTAAATAATGTACTTGAGAAATAAAATGAATAAGAGATTTTGTGTATTTAATAATCATTGTGATAATTTCACAATTTTTTTATTAATATTATTTTTATTAACTAAATGATTGCGATAGGATGAAAACCTCAATGCTAGAATTTTCTTTATCGAAAAATTTGTTATTTAATTTCATTTGTAGTTTTGCTGTCCACATTTAGCAATAGTAAAAAAAAAAAATGTTATGTTAAAATTTATTTTTAACTTTTAACATCTTAGCTCCTAACTCAAAACCAAAGTTATCCAAATATTTTTACAACTTTCACCCAGTATTAATTTAAAGCTAGATTTGATTTTTGCATTATTTTATACAATAATGCCATGTGTGTGTTTCAGAGATGAAAGTGAAAAAAATGGATTTTGAAAAATCAAAGAACTGCAAGTTTTGCGAAACTGTCTCTGGAACCATGAATATTTTTATGGAAAAAATTCAGGTTTGACGTTATTCAAATATATGGACTCGTGGCTTTATGAATTTTATTATAGTTTTTCAAATAAAACCTTCTGTTTCAGGGGTTACCTGCTTTCAACAAAATGGTGCCTTATCAACTGGATTATTTTTAAGTACATGGGAAACAAAATATGGCTTCGGTGTATGGATGGATGGTGTCAATGATTTTATCAGTACAAAATGACAAAAGATAAAATGAAAATTGTGATTTCTCTGACTTCGAACATATGTGAAAATAAAAGTTTTTGATTATAACATAAAAATCAAATCAGTTTATTTCATCAATATAATACCTGTATGTGATAATTTTATACTGGATAAATATTTTTATACTAGAAAAATCTATATCAAATCGATGCGAAGTGCCAATATCTCTATGCATATTGTCAATTTTAACCCCTATAGTGCGGCTGACTACATATTCAGTTCAAAACAATTGGTTTCGAACTGTGGCAGACTACATTTGCAGCTCATATTTGGATATATGTATCTTATAAACCTCTTTACTTTAATTCCTTACTACTAAATTGTACATAATATTTTAACAAACTGGACTATCGTTATAACTAAAGTTCTTCAGTTCAAGACCAATTTTTTTTATTGCAAATGAAGCCAGTCGCACAATGGAGATATATTAAAAAATGTAGGTTGAAATGCTTCTCACTCAGTGACCCAATTTTGAAATATGACGTGAAAGCTATTGTCACTAGTTCATTGACATACTAATTATTTTATATCCATACCTACATTATCTCTCTGAAAATAAACTTTTTTATAAATAATTGTATTAGCGTATTTCGAGTGTTACTGTGTTGAAAATACTTTGTTTAATACTTTGATGGCCAGTCTAAGTAATATTACGGACATACCAAACTTTATATTTTATATGTGTTCAAGACATAATTGTTTCTGTTTCAAGAACTTAACAACAATATGAAAGGATAAGTATGTTCTTCTATGGCCCTACAGCCCGTATTGAGTTTTGCCCTCTGTCAATCTTTGCCTCTAAGGGTACGGCCACACCGAAGTGCCTGGGTCGGAGGCTAGGGGGATACCTGGCGAACCAACGTATGGCGTACTATGGGACCGGCCACACTATAAGGTTCGCGCTAAGCGGGTGATCACAAGCCATCTGCGTAAAGACGCCAACCTAGCCACCGACCCTGGCACTTCGGTGTGGCCGCACCCTAATTCCTACTGTCTGCCCTCTGTTGCGACCCTTCAATTCTGTGTTTGCAGCAGCCGAGTTGCATCCCTCCCTATTTTATCCTCGCATCGTAGATTTGACCTTCTGCTGGGTATCCCTCCGGGATTCTCTTGGCTGCTCGCACTCATGGCATTCTCGAAAGGATAATCGTAAGCAGGGTTAAATAAAAGTATAGCTGAATATAATGTTTGAACTCGTTTTATTTCATAATAATAAAAATATATTAACAAAAAATTCTAAACTAAAGTATTCGCTTTTCGATATATGCACTTACGATTTACGTTTAATTATATTGTTAGTGCTACAAACTGCATTAATTTAGAGTTGTAAGCGCAAAGGAAGCAGACTAGTGTGATAATTGGGTGGTAAGTTTACTAAGATTGACTGACTGACAGTTTGAATACATTTAATAGGAGATATATTGTGTTTTAAAATACTTTATACATAAGATAATAATAAAATATATTTTTTTACCGTATTTTAATAAAAACTTATGTTCTTTAAATGGAGAATAATAGTAAAATTTTAAATATGCATGTCAAAGAATAAGAAGAAACCTAGAGGGGACATCTACATCGCAGTGCGCTAATTAATATTTGCTATATATAAATTCTCATTTTGAAATAAGTTTAACCGATTGAGTTTTAAAGAGAATCTATCATCGGCAGGAATAGAAAGCGCTGAATACTTTATTCTAGGATAATCGAAAATCTCTTCGTAACTTTTGAGAAGGAAATACATTTGGTTTTGATTTACACAATAAACAATATAGGATATTTGGACAGATTTTGACTATTACCTTAACTTATTGCTAAGACGTTTCATGCATTTGTATAATATATATTTTAAAATATATATATCTATATACTATAATCGCTTAATTTTAATTAACATAACGGCATTTACAAAATGCCATTGTGAGATAAAAATACTCGGACCGATTCTTTGTCCCGTTCCATTCCATCACAAGTGTTAAATGTACATTCTCTAGGACACTAAGAGCTTTTATTTTAGTTCACTATTTCGCTGATAACTTGCAGAAAGACTCGAGTTATTAATTACATATAGTAACAAACTGCGAGTTGATTGTGCATAACTCTTGTTCGCAGACTTTCATCTATTGAAGATCCAGAAAAAGGCCGGTAATTTGCATTAGAAAGATAAAATATACTAGCCCAGATCTGTTGTATGTAGGCTGATTGAACTCAGATTTGCCTATGATACTAGATTTTGTACAGATTAATCAAAATTTAGGCTTATTACACAAATCAACAATATTAAATTTTCTATATTTTTGACAAGTAGAATAAAGGCAGCTCTGAATAATGCAAATTCTGAGATTTATTGTAACTTTTACTCTTATATACATAGTGTCTTAAGTATCGTGGGTATGTCATATAATTGACTATGGCTTTTGACATTCATCTACGATGGAACATTAATCATTAATTCCAAAACAGAAACTCGGGTGACAGTTGAAGGGACTTGACTTGAAAGACAAACTATAATATTTAAAATACACAGATAAGAAGACAAGTTTTTAGTGAGCTTTATTAAAAAATGGAATATATATTTACATTTTTTTAAACTTTAATTATTGCTTAAATAAACCAAAATCTTGAATTTCCTGAAAATATTCTGTGAATACAAGTCTACAATAATAATATTTATCAATAATAATAAAGATTTTCAGTTACTGAGAGTGTTATTTGAACTCTCGGATATCGATATCTTAAAAATAATATATAACATGGGTAACTCTATTCATAGATGAAGATTTCTTCAGTTCTTAATGTGTTCCTCTTAAAACAGCCATTAATTATCGCACACTTTTCATACATACCATAGTCTTGCATTCACAGTGAGATGCTCTCGGTTTCACAACATGAATGAATACAAATTACTCAAATCTTTGCACACGTTTGAATGACACTTTGAGCAATCGATAGTTAAATTTTCTTTAGAGATAAACCAAGAAAAATGTAAAACATGTTGCAAGGGTGTATCCTGTGGGGATTCAGTGGGAGATGATGGTGTGGTATAAACTCCTGGGGACTACATTTCTGTAATTGAGCCTGTAACGCTTGATGGCGCGGGCAGCTATGCACTGGAGCGTGGTAAACTTCAGGGGATTGACTATAGAGGACACGCACTGGCCGTTCTCAGCCAACAAGTCTTGGAACGTGATACCGTCGTAATTGACCATGTCGATATGGGCATTACTGCTTAAGAGTGATTTAACCACCTCGGGATGGCAGGGTTTACACTGAAAACAGAAAGAAATAATAATATAAAACAGTAATAAAGAAACTAAAATCTTCTTCTATAAAACCATTAATAACCCCATGAGTGTGAGTAGCAATTAATATTATAAAGAATTTAAAACTATGTTATTAAAATAAACAAAAGTTGTTTAAAAATAGAAGAACTAAAAATTCTATTAATGATATGAAATATTTTTAGTTCTTCTATTTTTAAACAACTTTTGTTTATTTTAATAACATCATTATGGAATTCTATACACTTAATCATACATCGATTAATCAATTTAAAACTAGTATACAAAGAATAAATATTTAATATGTAAGGGGGGGAAATACATATTAAAAAAGTAATTTTCAAAGGACCTATAGACCAATGATAGAATTTCAAAAATGCTTATTATTTCATGGTAATTATATATAATAATAATTATAATTTGTATGTTGTGAAAGTACATAAATCTATTGCATGTAATTTTAATAAAGAGCCATTTATACTAAAACTGATTATATAAAATATATACAAACCTTAGCGGCGAGGTGTAGAGGAGTATTCCCATCTGCATCACGGACGTTAGGGTCCGCCCCCACCTCCAAGAGAAGTTTGACTAGAGCCGACAGGTCGGTGTTCCCCGGAGACACCCTCGTGCCTTCGATTCCTTCCCCAATACAAGCTAAGTGCAGGGCAGTGCGGCCTTTTTTAACCTAATGACAAGAATACTTTTCATGATAAAAAGACACAAGATTTTTTTTTAAATGAAGTAAACAACAAACCATCGCGGTGTTTTCCCGAAAGGGTAGGCAGAGAGAATGGACTGCCACGCTATCCTGATACCTCTAGCTTCCTCCACATTCATACAGCGGGTCGTAAACGCACATCGATTCTTCTGACTTCTAACATGGCCAATATTTAAAATTTGGTCATACCACGTTTTCGAACTCCTTGACTCTGCAATCCATTAACATTGTTAACCTATACTTTCTTAACTATTATTTTGTCATTCACGTGTTCCACATGTCTAAACGAACATAGTGATTCTTTCATAATTTTGTTCATAATATATAATAATAATAATAATACTTGTTCATAAAAATAATAATTCTGCTCAAGATTCCTTTTTTGATATCAAAATTTGAAACTCCATCATACATCATTTTATCACACATCTATCTAAGGGACCTATCTCTACCGCATTTATTCTGCTCTCATTCTTCTTCTGCCAGTTCCATGCTCCGCTTCCTTACATAAGGGTTGAAACCAGAACACCAATGTGAATGGCCATTTTCACTTTCATCGATAAATTTTTGTTGCCAATAATTACTTTTAAAGCTCCATTCACTCTGTTAAAGAAATTAATCGTATCACAAAAACAAATTTCAGTGAGATTACTCTAAACAATAGAAATAAATACGGATGGAGGAAAATCCTTAAGATTATGTAGCATTAAATTGTACAGAATGCCAATAAACCATAAGTGATTTTTGAGTAAAATTAAAGTTGCAATACAGGCCATGGAAAGATCCATGTCTGGTATTTCACTTAGAGACCGTAACACCAACGTGAAGATTAGAAGACGCACCAGGGTCACCAATATAGGGGTACGCATTGCGAGGATGAAGTGACAATGGGCTGAACATGTGTGCTGATTGGAAGATGGAGCCAGAAGGTTACTGAATGTAATCAAGGTAGGGTCAAAGAAGTGTCGGCAGACAGCTCACTAGGTGGAGCAATGATATTGTGCGGATGACGAGAAGGGACTGGAGAACACTGGCGAGAGACCGAGAGGGATGGCGTGGGGGTGGAGAGACTTACATCCAGCAATGGATGAAGTCTAAAGGTGAATTTTTAAGTATACTTATGCAAGGAAAATTATTTAAATATTGAGTTAATCTTACTCTAATTTCCATTTTGACGAGGGCGTAAACTGCCTGTTTAACTTTCTTGTCTACGTTTAAGAGACGAGACATGAGGCTGGCGAGATGCAGGCAGACCAGCAACACACGTTGGATGGCCGACAGCGTCTGCTCCCTCTCTGAGGGCGGCCTGGCTCCTAGCAGGGTCATGCCGCGGCTCAGCTCATCGATGGCTTTACTCAGGACAGGATTCAAGTCTTCAAAGGTAATAGGCGGAACCACGCGACCTGAGAATTAATACAAAATTAATTGCTTTTAATGAATAAAATAATATTTTTTCCACTTTGTATTTATTCTTCACGACATGTTTCGAAAATTTATAAAATAGAATACACAATCCATTGTTATGGTTGAAACACTATGATCAAATCAAATCAAATCAGTTTATTTTCTCAAAAGACATTACAAACATTTTTTATATTATAGTTTAAGGCATCTATTGAGAACAGGTAAAACATAATAAATATATAATACCAGGAACGCATGAGAGATGGTTCGACATTAGGAATACAAGATACTCTCCAAAGTCAAGAGTATTTGTCTTCTGAATGTACTTTCACGAATATGAAAGACATCGATCTCCGAAGCGATCATGTTCAGCATGGTACTCAGATATTATTAAATGTTTAAATTTATAACACTGTTAATCCATTTCACGATTTATCCAAATGAGTTTGTCGCGATAGCTGTTTTGCCAACCTATGTTGGCATCATCAGGTGTTACAAACGACTGTTGTTTGCGACACCTGATGATGCCAATATAGGTTGGCAAAACCGCTGTCATGACAAACACATTAAAATAAATTGTGATATAAATATTAAAAAATATAATAAACAGTTTATATTGTTCTCCTCGTGATGAAGATATATTATCTTTAAAACATGTTAAGAATCGTAAATTCAAAATGGTTAAAAACCAGTGTTCATAAAAAATCTATAATGGATTTCCGTAGTGTTTACTGGAGCGACCTGGATGCGGAAGGGACGAGTAGAGAAAAATGGAAGAGGCTTATATCGAACAGTAGAGGGAAAAAGTCTGAAGTAGAAGAAGAAATTGATAGTGTTAACACCTAAGGCTAGGCGCTGACTGTGACTTTTTGTTGCAGTAACTTTTTGTAACTATCACGTTGCGTCACCGTGGATGCGCTCACTACTGGTGACAAAATGTTCATTTGAGCGATGGATTTCGAAGAGGTCGCAGTGATTTGCGCTCTTGAATTACGCAGAAGGAAAATTAAGCGAAAGAAACGCTACTGGGTACATCCCATATATAATGAACGATTATTAAAAGGAAAATTTTACACCCTGTATTCTGAATTACGTCAATATCCTCTTAAGTTTTTTAATTATTTTCGTATGTCAATAAACAGTTTTGACGACTTGTTATATTTGTTGGGACCTTTAATAACATTTCAAGATACATCATTTCGAAAAGCGATTCCAGTAGAAGAAAGGTTAGCGGTAACTCTGAGGTAAGAAAAATAAACAACAATACATATTTATTTATTTATATTTTTAATGTTATACTCACAGAGCTATGTAGGTACAATGAATTAAAATAAATATTTCAAGGCAATATAATTATATAACATAGGACCAATTACGTGCACAATACAATGTACCTATAAAGTAAATTTCTGAGAACATCAAGAGTGAGGAAACAAGTATTTTATTTTTATGTATATTATAAAAATAATCGACACAAAGGTTTTTTAAATTAAAAACATAATAGCAAATTTAGAAGTAAACAAGAAAGAATAACAATAAACAAAGAGAAAGAAAGATTATTCTGAGGTATAATATGTTTCTATATTGGAATCTTCTGCAGAGTAATTGGATATATATGATCGAATTGTTTCGTTTGACTGTTCATTATGAATAAATGGTTGAGGAGACGAGGAACCAGAGGGAATACAAATTGGCTGTGGAAGTGTACGAGGTGGTTGAGGTTGAGGAGGAATCACTATTTTTTGGGAGACTATGCGAGGTGGTTGAGTTTGAGGTATAATATGTGAGGCAGCAGTAAGATTACAATTTGACGAAGACGAGGTATAATATTTTAAAATGTTTAATATTGCGATTTGTGCATCAATTTTTTGGTCTTGGGGAATCAATTTAAGCATCGGAACTAAAGATACCGCAAAATTATGTTCCGGATCCGTGTGTGTGCATCTATTTTTTTCTCTTAATATTTCTAAGAGTGATTCTTCATAACTTTTATTGCTGCTCTTTTTTTGTTGGGAATGTGTTGGTCTTGATATTGGTGTAGATGTGGAAGAAGAACTTATGTTCTCTCCTGTCTCATCAATGTCAAGCGATGTTGCGTTGCTGGATGTTTCTCGTACTTGGTCCATCGAGGGTACCAAGAACAGTAACTTTTCAAAAAACACATATCGTTTTCTTTTAGGTGCCGATTGGCCCGATTTGACTTCTTTTTGGAAGCGAAGCTCCCTCGAAAAACACGCTCTTAAATTTTTCCAGCGCAGCTGTAGAGTTTTCACTGCAAAAAAATTAACGAAATTTGTTTTATTTACAGGTATTTAGCTACAGGTGCAAGTTTTAACGCATTATCTTTTGAATACTTAATTGGGGCCACAACACTTCGAAATATAGTAAATTTAACATGCCGGTCTATATGGGAAGCTTTGCAACCACTGTATATGGCAGAAAAAACTGAAGAAGAGTGGTATAAAATTGCTGACCAATTTTATGAGCGTACTAACTTTCCTAATATTATTGGCGCCGTTGATGGCAAACACGTTAGAATAACAAAACCAAATAATAGTGGATCAGATTATTTTAATTTTAAAAAGTTTTTCTCCCTGGTTTTGATGGCGTGGGTAGACGCCGATTACAAATTCATCTATATCGACGTTGGATCGCATGGAAGCTCAAGTGATTCGACAATTTTTAAAAATTCAAATATTGGCAGAAGACATCAAGAGAACTTATTAAATATTCCTGTAGGAAGAACTCTACCTAACGAAGAAAATGGGAAAACAATGCCTTTTTGTATCGTGGGCGATGAAGCCTTTGGACTTACAAAGCATGTATTACGTCCGTTTTCTAAAAGAGGACTTACCATTGCTAAAAGAATCTTTAATTATCGCCATACAAGAGCACGTCGAATGGTAGAATGCACTTTTGGAATACTATGTAATAAATGGAGAATTCTTCACAGACCTATTGATGTCAACCTAGAATTTTGTGATAAGATCATAATGGCTTGCTGTGTATTACATAACTTTGTACGCGTTAGAGATGGAATTCAATTTACAGATACTGCTTATGAATGTACGCTTATTAGCAATGCACTTATACATCAGACGTATAGAAACATGTCCTGTGTAAATATAAGAAATTACTTTGCTTCTTACTTTATTTCACCACAAGGTTCTGTCCCTTGGCAATATGATAAAATATAATATGTAACTCTTTATACATACATACCTAAAAGTTATAATGAGTAAATAATGTCAAATAAATATCCATAATATCTACAAACCTGTATTTTCTTTTTGTGCTTGTGTTAAAGTTGTTGCTGGAAATAATTTAATAGAAATATCCTCCCACAATTTCCTTTTTAAATTAATATCCGAAAATTCTTTTAAGTTTTTTGTGTACAAAGCTGGCCTTTTCTCTATTTCTTCTATTAAAAACTCGTTGTCTATATCATCTTCTCGCAGAGAAGCCATCTTTTAAACTGAAAAATTCGCAACGCACGTCCGTTCGGTAGGCGCCTCCCGGCAGAGTGATAAAAAGTTTCTAGTGAGCGCACTCCCATACCAATGTACAGGCCGGGTGATAGTCACGTCACGCTAATGTCGCCGGCCGCTGGAACATTTTGTTACCGCATTGTCACGTCGCCACAGTGAGCGCACTCTCATTTAACTCCATAGCACTTGACTCGGCGACAAAATGTTACTGTGATTTTTTGTCACAATCAGCGGGGGCTCTAAGTTTATATAAAAAAAAACTTAATAGTAAAATGAAAGATTTTTGTAGTTATAATTTTGTTGAATTCCATAATTAGGGCAATACATTAGAGCTAATATTTTAGAACAAAAATATTCAGTAAATTAAATATAGAATTATTTCAGTTCAGTCATTTATGCTAAGAGTGATGATTTATCTTGAGAATCTGTGTTAAATGTACTGACCTCTGGTGGGCGGTCTTATTCTCTCGTTGGCCATATAGGAGAAGAGTTCTGCGAAGCTGTGGAGGGAGGACTGCGTCATAGGGGACAGGGGCCCGAGCATGGCGCGCTGCATGTCGAGGGCGCGGTGCCACAGCGAGCGGCATCGCCCAAAGCGGCCCGCGTCAGCGTACACGGCCCCACGGTATCGCACGTAATACGACGTGTCTGGGTGGGCGGGACCTGCAAGGAACAGTTGAAATGATCATGAACAGTTGACGACCTTTTTGTCAGAGTGGCAAGAGCTATGACTGCCACACCGATAGTCCCGGATTGGATTTCCGGCGATGGCAATGTGATTGTCACACTGTTATAGGTCTGGTGTAGAATTCACGTGACAATAAAATGGCGATGAATTAGCTACCTATCACATATCATGAGAATCATAAAATAGCAACAACAAATAAACTAATTGTATACAGTAATTGGGTTCAAATGATCTGCTGTATACAAAAAAGAAATAAATAGAAAAATTATCACTATTTCATTTCAAAATATGAATCTGAAATTAAACTAACTACCTAACCATGACGCTGCCTCTACGAAGGGGTAGGCAAAAAATTTTGACCGGCACACTGTTTTTTTCCTGACAAACTTCTCTGGTTTCCTCGATATTTATAAATCATGTCATGTATGCATGCTAATTTCTTCACACGCTCCTAACATAATATTTGATTGTGCCGTGTTTTCCTCAGGATTCCTCGATTTCTAGTTCCGTTTACGTCGTTTACATATACTTTCTTTACCATTCTTTCTTTATTCATTCTTTCCATGTGTCCAAATCATCTTAATGATCCTTTCATTATTTTGTTAATAATAATTTCATTCACACCCTCATTCACTTCTTATATTTGCATTTAACACTCTAATTATGTACAGATTTATCTCACATTCTTCTAAAAGATCTCATTTCTACTCCATTTATTGTATCTGTAACTATTATTAGTAAACTAACTATCTGTAACTAATGTTTATATAAATATTATAATTGTCCTTTAGAATGGTGAACAATGATATATCATTACTCGCAAGACCATCGAGAAATTCACATCATTACCTAAAAGATGTCTCATTAAAAAATTCTGTGCAACAAATTGTTCATGTCGCTCTCTGTGGGTACAAACAAACAAGAGAGAAAGAGATAGCCACATGGACTGCCTATTAGATAGCAAATCGATAGAGAACCAATGTTGTAATACAGAAATTCTTAGTTAATAAAAAATTTACTACAGTTTGGAGTTATTAATGAGTACATATGGATCAAAAGTGTTGAAATAGTTTTGGGTACATAATTAAAAAAATGAAATTTAAAAATTAACAGCCTTATTTTATTAGCAAATCATTATTAACTTTATTCCAGCATCTAAAACTATTGGCATGTACTGTATATGTAAACAATCAGAAAACATGTTTTTTTAAATGTGTCATTCATTCCATATCCCTGATGTGGTTAACCCTCCCTTCTCTATGATGAGTATCTTCTACACGTTGCTTCTAATAAACATCAATATCTCTATAAATATAATAAATACAAGGTTAAGATTTGAGGTATTCCTCTATAATATATTTACGCATCGATTTAAAAAATAATATTAATAATAATCAGATTTTATCAAGTATATCAGAGGTATTTTGTGAACATCGGAAAGAAATTAGCAAAGAAACAGCGGTGTGAGTGCGAGACACTATATTCGCATCTCACTCTTGCACACTTCACTGTGGAAGCGCAAGGAGCTCAATGTTCTCACTGCCGCCAGCAGTAGCTCTCGGGCTTGCAACCAGAGTGGACCTATGCCCGTACCGTGAGCGTTGCCAGATGTTTTTTTAATGTTTTCAGCAAATAAATCTCAATTATTATATTTTTTTACTTCAACTATAATTAATTAAGGGGATCAGCTATGAATGTTCTTATTTTTACGAATTAAAATCGCTAATTTTTAATCGTGTACTGACTACCTTACACCGGAATGCGCATTTTTATTTTAGCACCGTAAGGGAAAGGTTAAGGAATAAATTTTGTATTGCCAACATGAGAAATTTTATTAAATAATAATTAGTACTTTATACATAGTGTCCACCCACCTAAGATTCTCTCTCTAATGACTAAGGCTTGCATCCTGATGTCATCAGGATCGGCAAGGAGCTCGTCAAGTTTGTCTGGGTCTGTAACTTCTTGGGCAAAGTCGTACGCCTCCACAGGTGAAGCGGGTTGGGGTTTAGGTAATGATTGGCCTTCTGCAGGGTACCTGAGAGCATGAAGAATAAAACATCAGATAATAATACTAACAATTATTATATGTAATGATATATTTATTAAAAAATAACCTATGAGTAAACTAAACTAAACTCGGCCGTGCTAGAGGGTGTTGGTCTTTTTGTCCCTGATAGATTTCTCCAACAACGACAGCACAGATTGTTTTATCTACCGGCCACCAGAACCAATCTACCTCTGGTGACACCAGTGGGAAGAGCAATTAGTCTGCTGAACACGGTTTCCTCGGAGATCGACGTCTTTCATATTAGTGAAGGTACGTTCAGGAAACAAATACTCTTGACTTTAGAAAGTATCTTATCTTCCTAATGTCGAACCATCTCTAATGCGTTCTTGGTACTATGTTGTATTTTTATAATATTTTATCTGTACTCAATAGATGTCTTAAACATTTTCCTGTTTGCATTGTCTTTTGAGTTAATAAACTGATTAAATTAGATTTGAAAATAAGAGATTGCTGTATAAGCCAATTCTTTGGCTCTGTATAGGTAATAATACTCGATATCTAGAATTGATATCTAAAATAAAGGCCTACAAAGACAGTGCAGTCAAAATGCTTACCAATAATTAGTTGAGCATATGAAAGAGAGTTGACAAATGAAAAAGAAAATTATCTTCACCTATCCTCCATGGCTTTTTTCCACATTTGTACAGCTCCCACCATGTCTCTCTTCTTGTCCACATAGGTTGCTCCCAAGAGTTCGATGGCGTCTATCCTCTGCTGCCGTGTTACATGCGCCCCTTCGCCGAGGGAAATAAGGTGCTCCACGATGTGTTGATGGCCTGTGACAGAGGCAGCTAGCAAAGGTGTCATACCTGAAAGGATAAAAAATATTGAATTTTCGTATTATTATTTAATAATCTTGTTGATTACCCAAAATAGGTAACTTGAAAATCGGCCGTTTATGAGTTATTTACACTAACGGATTGCTCATTGAAGGTGCTTTCCAATATTACAAATACATCTGAAAATATTATTTTCTCAACTGCGTTATTTTTAACATTTTCGAAATTAGGTAAACGTGGAAACAAAATAACCCTTTCCGGTCCACAAAAAAAAGTTCCATCAGGTCCACAATAGATTTACAGAATTATGGTAAAAAAAACATCCAAGTTTTTTTAAATAAAACTATATTTATGTTTAAAAAATTTTTTTTTTGAATGTATAGAATAATGTTATAATTATTACATTTTATACACAAATAGTCTGAATTTACTGTTCACTTCCTTCATATATTCTTCATCACTACTTTCAAACTCGTTGTCAACGCATTTTTTTTGTAATTCTAGGCATTTTGAGGGGTTCGAATATTTAGAACAATAGTAAGTATAGGTAATAATAATTATCAAGTGACATGTACCGAGCCAGCCCTTAAACAAAACTTTTGTATCATTCTCAGGTAGAAAGTTACACATTCCAATGTTCATAAAAACATTGAATCCTCGTCCCAGTGTACCGCTACACTAAATACGAGCAAGGAAAAAATATGTTCGCTTGCATTTTGACACTAAACCGATGAAGAAGAAAAATGTCAAATGACATTCGACATAGGACTCACTGAAATGAAGTCGATGTCGAATGTCATTTGACATAGGACCGGAAAGGGTAAAGGTATGTTAAGTATCTGAAACTAATGAATACAAATGAAAATGTCTATTCTCTAGAAGTTTTATTATATTTTATGGGAATGATAATAGCTTAACATGGTGAAGAATTTCATTCCCATAAAATATAATAAGACTTTTAGAAAACAGACGTATTAATTTTAATTAATTATTTAATTTGGAGTTTTACATGATTGCTCGAGAAACAATAAATATCAGAAGTTACTTACATCCTTAAATTTCACTGAAATATACGCCGCGCCTATGCAAGATATACACAACTTCACTCCTCTAGTTATAGTACTCATAGTAAAGGCTTAGAAAATATATAATTTTGAAACCATAAATAACAGTTTCTTTTAATAAAGAGATAATTAAGTTACATACCAAGAACACTTCTTGCAACACTTGCAATTTTTTCCATGCAAGGATTTTTCTAATGCCTATTTCATTTCAAGCGAAATACTAATATACGAGACATGCGTTCGTCCTATAAAGACATATGGAATTGAAACGAGGGCTGAAACTATCAGAACAAAAAGTCTCCTAAGAGCCACAGGAATGAGGACACTCCGAGACAGAGTAAGAAATTCCGTAAAAAGAAAAATCTGCACTGTGGAATATTTTGTGCGATGGGGAAGACTGAGAAGACGCTACTGGAGAGAGCATGTTCTGAAAGAGTGATAAGCAAAGTGGCAAATAAAGTACCAACAGGAGGTAAGAAGAGCACCCAAAAAATGGCGAGACAATTGGACATCTACATCCCAGGAACAGGCTCTGAGATATAACAGAAAGATATTTCATTTCAAATGTCTGTAGTCTAACATTTCTGTCTTTGAATTTAAGGTGGTACTTACCGTAAGAATCTACATCCATTGTGGCTCCATGGTCCAGCAGAAGCCGAAGGATGTCCAGAGATCCACTCTCGGCACAGTCGTGTAATGCCGTATTCCCTTTGACACTTTTTCTATTCACATCCGCTTTTAGGGCAAGTAGGAATTTTGCTATGCGAATGTGTCCCTTATAACAGGCTATCATAAGGCACGTGTGCCCATGTCGGTTAGCTACTTCAACATCTGAAAACAAAATAATGAAATTGTGAAATGTTGCAGTTGTTCATATATTTAGTAAATAGAATGGCCTTTAATATGGGTACATAAAAATAATAAATTGTGTCTAGTATGAATAATCACAAAATATATATTTGTACCTAAGAGCCATAATGTAGTAAGTAATTTTTTGGCCGAAATTGAGATGTATTATATATTTTATGTTAAAATTGACAAACTATCCACACGGTATATATTGTAGCATAGCAAGAATTACCCGCATATACATTTAATTGACCTAGACAGGCTCAAAAAAATTAAATGTGCAAGAAAGAAATATTATTTATTTTCATATTTCATATTGAAGTTATAACTAACATATAATATATATAAAATTAAATAATAAAAGTTAACAATTAAACACATAAGAGATATCGGAGTATCGAGAAATCTACCTCTCTATCTTGAAAAATAACATATCTGGAAGCAGTTTAGATGAACTATTGTCCTTCCCACGGGCATTACCATAGGTAGAATGTTTCTACACAGGGACAGATGAAATGATCTATATTGTCACAAATAATTGTAGAAGATAAGCAAAGTCAAGTGATTCAAAATGTACAAGTTATGTATTTGACTCAATTTTTCTGTATATTCTCAATCATTTAATATATATAATATATGAATAATATATTATATATCGCACTAGTATTTCTAAAGTGACGAAAGCTAAAACCATGTTTTCATCTAGTATCTTTGGAAATAACTAATACGATATACTCGTATAAATCGTTAGGGTTGGATGTAGGTGCCAAAATGAGCGGAGTGTCAGTAAGCTGTCTTTTGTATGCGGATGAGGCTGCCCTACTTGCAGACAACGAGCTTGAAATACAAATCCTGGTGAATAGTATGTATGAGTTATGCATGTGAAATGATCTGATGATAAATGTGAATAAGTCCAAGGTAATGATTTTTGAAAAATAAATTAAATTAGCGTGAATGGTGAAAATTTGAAGCAAGTAGATGAGTTCGTGTATTTGGGTAGTATGTTTACAAAAAATGGTCGAGTTGAGAGGGATATTGAAAGAAGGGTTGAGGCAGGCAACAAAGTGAATGGTGCACCTAAAGTTGTCATCGCAAACAATAACCTATCCAAAAAAGCTAAAATGACACTGCACAATGGTGTTCTTGTACCGACCCTTATGTATTAGAAGTGAAGCTTGGAACTGGCAAAAGAAGATCTCTTAGAAATGAGATCTCTTAGACGAATGTGTGGATACTCTGTGTATGATAGTGTCGAATGAAAATATAAGAAGTTAATGCGGCACGAATGATGACGTTATGAACAAAATAATGAAAGGATCATTAAGATGGTTTGGACACATGAAAGAATGGTAAAAAAATTATATGTTAACGATGTAAATAGAACTAGAAATAGAGGAAGACCGAGAAACGTGGCATGATCAAATAAATCACATATTGCGACGCGCGTGCTTGACACGATGTATGAATGTTGAGGAAACGAGAGAAATATGTCAGGAAAGAAAAGTGTGGCAGTCCATTTTTTGTGCCTACCCCTTCGGACGGCGTAATGGTTAGTTAGTTATTTAGTTAGTATAATTTATGTGCATTTTGTTCCAATGTAAATTTGAATAATTCCTTAGATAACATTTTGAAGTTCTTGCTGGAGTTCTATTGTTTTAAGTGCCTAATTACAGTTAATTTTAAAAAATGTGGATGCGTGGAATATAAATTAAATAAGCACAAAAGTCAGAATCGTCCAGCTGACATGTGCATCATAAAAAAGAACATTATTTGTTATTTTATTTTTATTTTGTTATTTTATATCATTGCATTTTATATTATTTGTTTTAGATTTATTTTGTGGATGGAAATGTGCGCGGGAGATGCCTATTGGTGGCGATGAGGTTCGGAACCCATCACACTGCGTCTCCCGCGGGAGGGAAAATAGAAGGATGGAGTGCCGCATCGGTTAAAGTGTGACAGTCCATTATTTTTGCCTACCCCTTCAGAGAGACGGCGTGATGGTTAGTTAGTTAGTTTAAATTAACCTTTAATTGGGCGCAAGGAAACTGATAATTTTAGATTATATTGTTTTCAATGGAGAGATATACCCTATATATAATATATACCATAATATGAATAATCTGTTAATATATTTTTTCCGAATAAAGATTATTTTTATTCCACCGACAAAATATGTCCATTTTACTTCAATAATTAAGTATTTTTGTGGGAAATACTAACTTTTGTCTATAGGAACATGGATAATATCAAGCGGGATATATTTTCTTAAGGGTTGAAACATTTAGGATAATTTAAAATTACTAGTGTGATACATTTAATGAAACTATAATACATAATCATATAGTTAGGAGAATACACTAACCTGCACCCTTGTTGACGAGGAATTTGACAATGTCGTAGTGGCCATCGAAGCAGGCGGCCCTCAGAGGTGTGGAGTTGGTTCGCGTGGTGCTGTTGACTCTGGCCCCCCGCGAGACCAGGAGCTGCACAAGGGCGAGGTGACCAGCCGCGGCCGCGCACCAGAGAGGAGGCGCGCCTTCTATCGTCTCACCATCAAATATCACTGTAAAATAATTTAATAAGTTATTTTCGTATACGAAACCTCTTCCATGAAACATTTTAATGTACTACATCTAGAAGTTGCTCAGAGAAAGCTTTTAAATATTATCCTCAGAAAACCGCTAGACTTCTCCTCAGCCGAATTGTTCAAGCAATTCAACTAAAGGAGGGTTAGTTTATAAGAAAAATGTACTGCTAAAGATTTTTAAACTAAAAACCGAAAATAAATTACTTTACCTTGAGTCAGCGACCAAGGAGCAAGGGATGCATTATGTTAAAACAAAGTAAATACAACCACAGCCCAGCATCAATTTCAATTTAATGGACAAAATGGTTTAATGCCCTCCCAGAAGAACTCAGAAACCAGGTCTTGTACAATATGGTAAATATAAACTTTCAATCAAAAACATCAAAATGTAGTGAATTGTGACTCTTTGGTGACACAAATTATATTTAAGTGACATTCAAGATACCCCTCTCCTTAACACAAGACGTTTATTTATAAGGAGAGTAAGAGAAATGCAAATAAATGTTTAAATATATTGATATATTTTTTTGAAATGGTAATTTAAGAGAAATAATTTTGTACCATTTATATATAATAAAAACATATTCCAAAAAAATATATATAATACATATTTTTAAATAAAAATTTATTTATAACCAATTTGTTTGTAACACCTGATAATGATTGGCGAAACAGCTGTCACGACAATTTCATAGAATTTAAAAAAATTAATTGTGATATTATAATGATGTTCCAAATTAAATAGTTACTGACATATAAATAATATATGAACTAACTGCCATCCCTCTGAAGGTTAGGAAAAAATGAACCGCCACACTGTTCATTCCTGACACAGTTCTCTCGCTTCCCTAACAGTCGTGCATCGTGTCATTCACGCACATTGATTTCTCAGATTCCTCACGTGGAGGACATTCAATGTTCGATTAATTTGATCATGCCATATTTTCCTCGGTCTTCCTGGATTTCTCATTCCGTTTGTACTTTTTACGTATACTTTCTATGTCATTCTTTCTTCGTTCATTCATTTCATGTATCCAAATCACCTTAATGACCCTTTCATTATTTTGTTCATAACACTTTCATTCGCACTGCATTCACTTCTTATATTGGCATTTGACACTAACATATACAGGTTTATTCACATTTATCTGAGAGATCTTTTTCTACTTTCATCCTTCTTTTGCCTGTTACTTGCCTCACTTCCATACATAAGGGTCGGGGGTCGGTGCGAGAACACCATAGTGCACTGCCATCTTAGCTTTTTTGGATAGGCTTATGTTTGCGATGCGATGACAACTTTAAATGCACCATTCACATTGTTGCCTACCCCAACCCTTCTTTCAATATCCCTCTGCACACGTCCATCCTTTGTAAACATACTTAGTAAATATACAAATTCATTCACTTGCTACAGATTTTCTCCATTCACGTTAATATTGCAGACTATCATAAGCACGAGACGATTTTTTATCACTTTTCTTTTTATGATAATGATATTTTGTTTCCAAAACAAATTTGTAGGAAAAATATATTATACTCATAGAAAGGATGCTCAAACCATTCATCTAAAATCTGGCGAGTTCAGATGAAATATCAATGTTAATCATTTAAGGTGGATATCCACTGTGATTATGTGAAAAAATTGTTTTAATTTAAAGTATACCTTCGAAAATATGTGTTTAAAATTTTAAGTAAAAATTCCGAAAATTTACCGAGTTACAGTCATTTTAGTGAGAGTAGGTAGACCGATTGTCCTTGCGCCGACCGCAACGCTAATCCGGTGAAAGCTGCTGAGAATCGCATGGAAAGGGTTAATAACTAACTAACTAACTAACCATCACGCCGTCTCCCCGAAGGGGTAGGCAGAAAGAATGGACTGCCACACCTTTCTTTCCTGACATATTTCTCTCGCTTCCTCAACATTCATACATCGTGTCATGCACGCGCGTCGATTTCTCTGACTCCTCACATGGCCGACATTCAATATTTGATTTATTTGATCGTGCCACGTTTTCCTCGGTCTTCCTCTATTTCTGGTACCATTTACATCATTAACATATAATTTTTTTACCATTCTTTCTTCATTCATTCTTTCCATATGTCCAAACCATCTTAATGATCCTTTCATTATTTTGTTCATGACACCATCATTCGCACCGCATTCACTTCTTATATTTTCATTCGAAACTCTATCGTACACAGAATATCACACATTCGTCTAAAAGATCTCATTTCTACTGCATTTATTCTACTTTCATCCTTCCTTTGCCAGTTCCATGCTTCGCTTCCATACATAAGGGTCGGTAGAAGAACACCATTGTGCACTGCCATTCTAGATTTTTTGGATAGGTTTTTGTTTGCGATGACAACTTTAAGTGCACCATTCACTTTGTTGCCTGCCCCAACCCTTCTTTCAATATCCCTCTCCACTCTTCCATCTCTTGTAAACATACTACCTAAATACACTAACTCAACTACTTGCTCCAAATTTTCACCATTCGCGCTAATGTTGCAGACTGTCATGGTTTCTTCCTTTTCAAAAATCATTACCTTGGACTTATTAACATTCATCATCAGATCATTTCGCATGCATACCTCATACATACAATTCACCAGGACTTGTAGTTCATGTTCGTTGTCAGCAAGTAAGACAGCGTCATCCGCATACAAGAGACAGCTTACTGACACTCCGCTCATTTTGGCACCTACATCCAACCCTTTCAGCTATTTCATACAATTGTCCATATACAGATTAAATAACCACGGGGACATTACGCAACCTTGTTTGACACCTTTATTGATATCAAACCAGGCTGTAAGATCTCCATTTACTCTGACACTAGCAGTGCTTTCCGTGTATAGCGACTTAATGGCCGTGATCAGTTTTGTACTTATTCCATATTCAGACAATATTTTCCACAACTTTTCTCTATTAACGTAATCATATGCTTTTTGTAAGTCGACAAACGCACAGAAAAGTTTGCGATTTTTGGCCAGAAACTTCTCTGTCAATGTACGAAGTCCAAAAATTTGATCCATACATCCTCTGCCATTCATAAAGGCACCTTGCACACCCCAAACTTTGTCACTCGTCAATTTTCTTACTCTTTCTATTAAAATTCTGCCATAGACTTTACCAACGACACTCAAAAGACGAATAGCTCTGTGGTTTCCACATTCCATACGCGATCCTTTTCCTTTGTACAGGGGAATAATTACTGCTCTCCTCCAGTCTAGCCGCGTATATCCCTCCTCCAAGCACTGGTTAAATAACTTACATAACCATGTAGAAACCACTTCGCCACCGCTTTTAATAAAGTCTATGGCAATACAATCAAACCCAACAGCTTTTCCACTTTTCATTGCACTCACGGATCTTTTCATCTCATTCGTACTTATTTTTTCAATATTATCATTCATAGGTCCCGCACTCGCACTAGCTGTTATACTTTCGATCACGCTTGTATCACCACCATACATCTCCTTAAAATATTCCATCCATCTTTCTTGTATGATCTTACTCTCCGTTAACATTCTTCCCTCGTTGTCTAAAATTGCTTTCACACATCCACTATCAGGAGGATTTCGGGCTTTTTTTACTTCTTTCCAAAACATTTTTAAATTTGCTTGGAAGTTGTTTGTCATTTTGAGCCCTTCTTCCTCCTTCAGCTTTTCTTTCCGCGCTTTCACTACGGACTTCACTCTCTTCTTGCATACCTTATACAAATCTTTTGCTCTTTCATACTTAACTCTGTCATTCTTATTTATCGACAACATATTCAACCAAGCATCTTTCTTCTCTTTAACAGCAATCTTTACGTCATCATTCCACCATGCATCCCCTTTTCCTTCTTCCTTGTACACACACACCACACGATTCTTTCGCTGATTCACACAAACTTTCCTTTAAGTATTTCCAGGTCTCGTCAATACTCAACTCACTTACATCCCGCTCACTCAATCTATCGTTCACTTTTCTTACGAAATTATTTCTTACGTCATTGTTTTGCAGTTTTTCAACTTTGACTCTAGTTGGTGCGGCTACTGTTTTGCTTCTTCTGGTTCGCCATCCCCGGAATAAGATCACTTTTGCCACTACTAAAAAATGATCCGTTTCCAGTTCGGCTCCCTTGAAGACCCTTGAATCAACAGTATCCGCCCGTAATCTAGAGTCTACAATGACGTAATCTATAATGGACCTTTCAAATCCTCTTTCCCAAGTAAAGGGTTAATAAAATTAAATAAAAGTCAAGGACACCACTGGAGATAAAAGAGGAAGAACCATCATATGGTCCAGGATTCGATAGTTTGATGTAAGTATAAATACTCGTATTTTAGAAGATACGTGATTTTGTAGTAAGAAAAATGGACTAAAAACTAAACGTGTTTTTCACAAAACATTTTTTTTAAACTGGTCGCATCGATAACTCAAGCAGTTATCAACCGATTTAAAACTTTTTTGTTTGTTTTATTCGTATTTGCAATAGCTATCGTTAAGCATAGCCGATTTTGAATTTTTGATTTTTACCATTTTTTAAGACTGCTTAAATACAAAAAGGGGGGGGGGGGGGAATAAAAAAATATTTCAATCGGTCGCCATTTCGTGAAAAATCAAAATAAATAAAAAATCGGCTACGTACAACGATAACTACATTCATACAGATTATGATAAAATTTGATTTATTTTCAGATAATCTCTTTTCGAGAAATCGATGCGACCGTGGAGAGGGATTTTTTTTAAGACTACAGTAACGCTGACAGCTTTGTTACTATTTAATATAAAAAATATAAAAACTATATTGAATGTACACTTAATAAATTAAATAAAAAAATACCGCGATCCCCATATTCTTTAATTATCTTGGTGAAAAAAATCTCGAATATCAATTTTTTTTCCGGCCGTCACAGTGGCTATCCACCCTATAGGTTATATTCGAAATACATCCAGGTAAATAAATACAAATCAGTAGAATAAACAGTATTTGATTCATCATACAAATCCATCATTATAATTATTTCAAAGTGGTAATTTTTTGTTTTTAATAAACTTAAGGCGTTAAATAGTGTGAAATTTTTACTCGACTACGTCGTTCTACCATTGATGACGATATAATACCTTTAAAACTAAGTAAAAAATATGTTTACTCAATTTAAAAATAAACAAGAAATTATTTTTTAAACTTTTTGATTGATCTGAAAAATTACTTATCAATAAGAATGAAAACGTCTGTTTTCTAGATTATTTTAATAATATTTTATGGAAATGAGTTATTTCGCTTTGCTAAGGGATTATCAAATAAAAAATGTCATTCCCATATTTTTTTTTAATTCTAGAGAACCGACGTTTTCATTTGTAATAATTATTTAATAAGCAGTTTTATATCATTATTCAATAAACGATAAATACGAAAAATTTATTAATAAAGCCGTACATAATAAAAGGAATCGTAAAAAAATAAGAAGAAAAAAAACTCGTGTCAAAAGGTACATGAAGACCCTAACATTGTGGAATTCCATAGTGATGTTTTTTTTATGAATTAATAAGTTTTTTCCAAATTTATTTTTCTCGACATGTTTCGAAGGCTTTACACCTTCTCAAAACTTAAACTCGGTTTATATAGTTCTCCCGATGATGAAGGTGTCAAGCCTTAGAAACATGTTGAGAAAAATAAAAGTGGAAAAAACAGAGTTTATAAAAAATCTTCATGTATCAATGTATTTGGATAGTTTTATTTTATATTTTATAGTGAAGGTGTGAGCTTTTTCACAACGAACTCACCAGATCCCGGCTGTTCTATATCGGCGTGACACTTCTCGATCAGGTATTCGGCCACGTCGAAGTGGCCATTCCTGCAGGCTATGACCAGCGGCGTGGCGCCGGCCGTCTTGGCACCAACGAGCATGCTCATCTCGTCCTTGCCGCGCCCGCCGTGGAGGTATACCTGGAGGAGAGAAACACCACATTAAAAAAACATAAAACGACGCCTTACAACCACCTGAAAACACGGGACCGGGATACAACGCTTGGTTATACAATCACGTGTTTACACGGCTCCGGGATACAATTATTTAATTTTTCTTGCTTCAAACAATTTTTTTGAACCTCCAAAGTATTTAATGTGAATTAGATTAATCTCAAATTGTTTAGTATTAAGTAATTTTATGTATAATATGATATAAACTTTCACTGAATTAAAATATCTTTATATTACGGGATAAAAATTCAATTTAAGATTCTTAAAATAAATATCAATAATGAATACAAGTAGTCATGTAAGCACACTACACCTAAAGGTTAAAAAAACGCATCACGTGTTAGTCATAAAGGCCTAGAACTTGGGGCATGACTCCGATAGAATAATCTTTACGCAATAATTCCAATTGCAGCGCCGTACACGTCTCCGTGTCAGATCGCCACAATATTTCAAGGTATTTTCTCCATTACTTCCTTATTATAATAGAATGCTTCGCAAACACACGTGTCATGGTGTGGTATTTTGCAATGAAACGCCCATCGGATGGTACCAACGCGACGAAGCATCTCAAAATGTATAATAAAAAAGCTCGCAAGCTTCTCTTCGCTCTACAGCCTCTTATCATAAAAAAAGATAAGACTGGTCCCATTATACTCTACAATGCCAACGCTAACTAATCTCGGACGAGCACTACGGGCCACATATCCAGACCCTGAATAAAACAACCATCAAATCACATTTCCAACAGACGTAAGAGAAGTAGCCATCACAGCGGAACCTCTATATGTCAGAAGATCTAAGAAAGATTAACTAAAGAAAGGATTGGAGCCCGAATTGAAACTGATTAAAAATATATATACGAGTATACGAGTACACATTAGAAAATAATGTGATTAAACATACCAACACTTTTGATTTATGCACCTTATAAATAATTGGAACATTATCTACAGGTAACAGAAGTTAATTTAACAGGAGCACACATGCGCCTAGAAAAAATGAGAAGTGATATTTACCAGAGTGGCATTAGCGCAAAGTACGATATTATGGCATAAAATTTAAATGAACAATATTGACGTTAACGAACGTCAAACGTGACGCAATCGTAAAATATTACATAGAATTCATAATATTTTTCAAATAAACGCAACGTTCTGAGAAACCATTCAATTAAAATATTTCATGAATCCCATAAAAATTAATATATTTGTTGTAGAATAGAAAATCTTATAATATTTAAAATGTTAGATTAATTATATTGAGCGTTCAATTATATTATATACGAATAAAAATCACAAAATCGATAATTTCATTACAGAAATAGAAAAACATATGGCCGAAATGAATATACAGCGAAAGACAATAACGACACATCACACAAAGTAACTATACACAAGACGCCTTGAATATTCTAATATTTACGCTTTCAAATCAAAACAATTTAAGAATTTCGATTTCTCGATTAGGGGATATTTATTCGATTACTTCCATCGACCATTCCTATGCAGCCATTATGGGTTTCATAAAACGGATGTGTAACATTTAATTAGTATACTTAATAAATAATTATAAATATGGATGTATCATTTGACTGTTAAATATTTCACGTTTTTAATTACCATTTCCATTGCGTTTTCACATTTCAATTTTTAAATACGTAAAATATAAAACAGTCTATTCAGCAAAAACATATTCGAATTTAGAATGGAACCTTTTTGAATAAAATAAATAATTACTTAAACAGACATAATACATGTACAATACTTTGTTACGTGGTATCGGGATAACGAGTGGCCCAAAGAGCCATGGAAAGAGCCATGTTAGGAATACGCCTAAGAGACAGAGTCAGAAACGATACGGTGAGAGAAAAAACAACCCTCACTGACATCATCCACCGGGTGGCGACTCTAAAATGGCAATACAATGACAAGAAAACTGCTGACTTGGAGACCGTGGACGGCGAAGAGAAGTGCAGGGCGACCGCAACTACGTTGGAAGGATGATCTGAACAGACACTTCGGAATAACCTGGATGCAGTCTGCACAGGACAGAGTGACATGGAAGGGTACGGAGGAGGCCTTTGTCCAGGAGTGGACGGGAATAGACTGAGGAATAAGAAGAAGAAGAAGTGTTCTATAAAAAATATGTAATGTCAATGTTCAAAGTTTATTTAGTAATCTGATTGTTCTCCCTACCGGTATCACAGGTGGTAGTTTGGTTCTGCAAACAGTGAATAAAACAATCTAATGAGTGACGCTGGCTTTACATTCAATGCGCTACGGGTATTGCTTTAGCATAAGGCCATGCAAAATTGAGAAATACAATAGAAATAACCGAAGTAAAGGCATGCAGAATAAACAATATCGGTTCACCTATTATATTATTAAACCTCGCGTTATTTACATTCACTTTCCAAAGAAACGGTCCGTTGCCATCGGATAGTACAGGCGGTTTGCGGTTCGCAACGAACAAAACGGGACTGACTTTCTCAGCCATTGTGACGTTGAAAAAGGAAAATTCTACCGTAAGAAAGAACTAAATTGAACAGGCTTATGCTTAGACGATACTATTGGAACACGCGTTACTCATTATAATCAAATACAATCGAAACAATAGAATAATTGTACGAGTAATAACAATGTTTACAATAATAATACAATTTCATGATAATACGAGAGAACGTCATGTTTTGCTCTATTGAGACATTTGACCAATGAAGAAACGAAGAAATGAAGAAACACTTGCCCAAAACTATTCATCAAAACTCGGAAGGGATTTCTGCATCGCATTGTGACTGGGGACGAGAAATGGGTTCATTACGATAATCCCAAGCGCAGAAAATCATGGAGATATCCCGGCCATGCTTCCACGTCGACGGCCAAACCGAATATTCACGGTTCCAAGGTTATGCTCAGTATTTGGTGGGACCAGCTCGCCGTAATGTATTAAGAGTTGTTAAAACCGACTGAAACAATCACAGGCGATCGTTATCGAACGCAATTAATGCGTTTGAGCCGAGCATTGAAAGACAAACGGCCGCAATACAACGAGAGACATGATAAAGTGATTTTACAGCATGACAATGCTCGACCCCATGTTGCGAAAGTGGTCAAGACATACTTGGAAACTTTGAAATGGGAAGTCCTACCCCACCCGCCGTATTCTCCAGACGTTGCTCCCTCGGACTATCACTTGTTTCGATCAATGGCACACGGCCTAGCTGACCAGCACTTCCGGTCTTATGAAGAAGTAAAAAATTGGATCGATTCGTGGATCGCTTCAAAAGATGACCAGTTTTTTCAACGCGGGATTCGTATGCTGCCCGAAAGATGGGAGAAAGTAGTGGCCAGCGATGGACAATACTTTGAATCATAAATGTATAACCAATTTTTTACGATAAAGCCTCGAATTTCGGAAAAAAACGGCGGTAGCAAAGTTATACACCTAGCGTATATTTACATTTGAAATAAACAATTTGAAACACAAATAACATTTTTATAAATAATCATAAGAATGTAAAAAAAATATTTTTGCTCTCCTGTAAAATTCATAAAAAAGCAGTAGGGACTTTTTGCCAAATAGTACCCTACCCTTAATAAATTAATAAATTATACAAATGAAAACGTCTGTTTTCTAGAAGTTTTAATATATTTTACACAAATGACGTGTTTCGCCTTGCAACATGTAATTAAACATGTTATTCCCATGAAATATAATAAAACTCCTAGAAAACAGAAGTTTTCATTAATTAATTAAATAATCCATTATTTTAACCGAAACACTGTGATACATCATTATCTGTTTTGATTTTGTACAACACTGTTATAATTTTTTTGTCATTTGTTCAAGATATAAAGTGCATAAATTTGTATCAGGAAATCGCCGTTATAGGCACAATAGTTTAATACTAATAATGATATTTATGACAATTACAAATGGCATTAGAGAGAAGATGTAGTAGAGGATTGCGTGGGCGAATCGCGTGTCGGTGCCACCTCCCGAACAAGGAAATATCCCGAGAAACGGTTAGATAACCCGCAGAAATGAAAATCCCCATTAGCGAGTGCATTGGGCAATGTTGAATAATCACAGTGCTTATCTAAACGAAATACACACGACATTCAGAATAAACTACTAAATCAATAAATTTCTCAAATTTAAAGCGTCGAGCGAGCGTGAATCTTACGCGAAATAGGTTGATTAATATTGCCTTGTACATGCTGGCTGCACAGCCCATCTAATATAATACATAGATTGCACACTAACGCGATGCAAACATTAAATCGCACGAAAGTTATGTAAGAAAAGTAGAACAGGAAATGATATCTTTGCGAATTAATGGATAGATTCCACCAATCCATTTTCAAATAGATATTAATGAAAATTATTTACTTAATAGATTTAAAACCGTGACCAAACCACTTAACGGTTAGATATGAAATGCTACGTCTGGTCCATACATTTATATGGTGTTGAATCATAGACCTTAAAAGCAACTATCATGAACCGGCTGGAGACATTTGAAATGTGACTGCACCGCAAAACCGATATGGTCAACAACATAAATGATCTCCAGAGAGCCAGAACTGATTAAGAATTGTTGGCCCGTAACGTGGCTTATTTAGGTCATGTAATGAGAGGAATGAAACGGTTAGAGGCATTTGAAATGTGGCTTCACCGAAGAATGTTCAGGATCCCATGGACAGAGAGAGTGACGAACACTGAAGTCCTGAATCATGCAGGAGTAAATAGAGAGCTGCTGACATTGATCAAAGTCCGCAAGATTTCATATCTGGGTCACGTTCTACGAAGAGAAAAATATCGCCTGCTGTATCTAATTTTGAAGGGAAAAATAGAGGGCCGCAGGGGGGCAGGGAGAAGGCAGATCTCTTGGCTGCGCAATGTGAGGGAATGGACGGGAATCAGAACTGTGGAGAAGCTATTCCGGACGGCGCAGGATAGGGAAGAGTTTACCATAGAGATCGCCAACGTCGGGGGGGCCTGACAGGGCACTTTAAGAAGAAGATGAGAGGAAAAAATATGAATTACTGCATCTGATCATTGCGGGGAAAAAGAGGGTCGACGAGGTGTTGGCAGGAGGCGCATCTCCTGGCTACACAACATAAGGGACTAGACTGGCTTAAGGGATGTTGAGGAGCTGTTTCGAGCTGCCAAGGACAGAGACGTCTACTCTCGGGTGATAAGCGACGCCAGGGGGACCTAACATGACACCGAAAGAATATTTTTTAGATAACCCGCAAAAATTTGTCGACCTTCGTGGCAGAGTATGAAGAGCTCTGACTTCCATTAAGAAGGTCTCGGGTTTGATTCTCGGCGATAGCAGTGTGATTGTCACACTGTCTTTGGTCTGGTGTAGAATACACGTGACAGTAAAATTGCGATAGATTGGGTACCTATCGCATGTCATAAGAATCAATATAAATCAGTAGTAATTGGGTTCAAACGACCTGTTGTATACAAGAAGAAGAGAAAAAAAAATAATGAAAGGCACGAAGTAGCGAAACGTGGAACATGCAGAAGAAGGATGAGAGCAAAAATAATTCCGTTAGTTACTAGATCTCTTAGAAGCACGCGTGGTAAAACATTCTATACCAGAATTTCAAAATTATAAAAGGATCGCTGCGATGGAAGGATATGGATATTCAAGGACAATAGTTATTCTTTTCAAATCAAAACTGTTGATAAGTAAAGATCCCTTTGGGTAAATAGGCGTCCGACTAGAAATGATGCGAAGATTTATTTAGGGAATACATTTCTTTATGCGGAAGCCAGCAAACACAAATGATTTATCCAACAAATTCACGAGATAATCAAATTAACATGACTTGATTGGCGCATAATTACCATTACCCAAACGGCGTATAATGGTGCGTCTTGAGGTTATGATTAGTAATGAAAATTACCCGAGATATTTTCGATAATTTACGTATTTTTGATTGGTGTAATTTGTAATCAAATGATCTTGCATCTTGAATATGATTATTCTTGTTTTCAAAACATTAGTTGGTCGCTAGAAGGAGAATCTAGCGGGCTGCTAGGTTTATAAATTGTTTCCCGGGGCCATATACGAGTACAGTGGCGGATCAGGATAAATTTAGAAGAAAAAAACAAGAAACGTTTCATTAATTTATAAATATATATTTTTAAATATAATATATACTTACATATTAAATAAATTATATTCAATTTAATAGCAGCATATCCGTTTTGCTTTGCTTTTTTCAAATTTTTGCCAATTAAACATGTATTTTTCCGAGAAACTACGAGTGACCCAAAGAGCCATGTTAGGAATAAGCCTAAGAGACAGTCAGAAACAATACGGTGAGAAAACAAAGGTCACTGACTTCATCCACCGGGTAGCGACTCTAAAATGGCAATGGGCAGGTCACGTAGCCAGAAGCTCGGACGAAAAATGGACAAGAAGACTGTTGACTTCGAGACCATGGACGGCAAAGAGAAGTGCAGGGCGACCGCAATTACGGTGGTAGGATGATCTGAACAGACATGTCGGAATAACCTGAATGCAGTCTGCACAAGACAGAGTGACATGGAAAGAATGGAGGAGGCCTTTGTCCAGGATTGGACGGGAATAGACTGAGGAAGAAGAAGAAAAATTTCTTAAACTATAAGCAGAATGGCCATTTTGTTAGCAAGTAACGTGCGTAATTTTATTCATTTTTGCTATATATATAAAATCTGTAATGTGCGTGCGTATAATTTATATTTTATTAGAAAATGTATCCATTACGTGTACGAGTATGTGTGATATATACAGAGTTATTAGTTATTTAACCTGTTCCTTTTAAGATGTGGTAGGGGAGGTTATTACCGATGAATTATGTCATGTAAATCACCTAGTAGAAGTGAACCATTTATGAAATAAAATAAATTTAAGATTATTTTTAATTTATGAGGGTTGTAATAAAACTAAAAAAAAATTCTTACAGAGAGAACATAACAGGATTTTATAGTCAACACAAAAACTAAAACATTCTGTCCACAATACCAGACGGAAACGGAAATTTAAATTGACGAATTCCAAAAGAAAGACGATTAAAAAAAATCCCTAGTACACTTGGGAGTGCAGATTATTTTAACATCATAGCAATAATATGATCACATTTCGGGAAAAAAACAAAATTAATAACACTCATTTGTATTCTATGATAACTAATAACCATAAACAATTTCAATTGCGATTTTATCAATATAAAATAGATTTGAAAAAAATATATAATATGATCCGACAGACGTCTTGCCCGAACGTTACTTTGCCTGCTTAGTTTGCTGGTTCAGCAAACGTTTTTTTTCGATATTCGTATTTTCGATAAACTATACAAAAAAATGACATTTGACCGACCGGAAGAGTTTTCAGATATCCCGATGTGCTCAGAGTCCTATACAACGCATTGGTTCGGAGCAGACTCGAAAGTGGTTCTGTGATATGGGAGTACTCACGAGGCGAGATATTCCGTTATGCTAGAGAGGCTTCAGAAAAAAATTCAACTTCTGAAGTATCTCTTCTTCTTCTTCAAGTGCCCTGTTGGGTCTCCCCAACGTTGGCGATCACCTCAGCGAACCTTTCTCGCCATGGTGAATATCCTGGGAAAAGGTAATCAGAGTGGTTTCCCGTTGCCTTCTCTGATGGGTTTTTCTGTAGGGGTCACCTTCCCTTAGCTGGGGGGTCCGGCTTTATGGAAGTATCTCTACATGAGGGAATATGATTGCTATCCGTGGCTGTATCCCACGGCATTTTTTTTAGGAATGCTCGCGACCAATTCTTTGCAGCTTAGAAGAGGTGGGCATCTCATAACCCATTTCTTTAGATTAATCAGGGGATATTTCGAGAACTCGGCCGTGCTAGCGGGTGTTGATCTATTTGTCCCTGATAGATATAGCCGAGAGCACAGTTTGTATAACCTACTGGCCGCCAGAACCAATCTGCCTCTGGTGACACCGGTGGGAATCGACGTCTTTCATATTAGTGAAAGTACGTTCAGAAGCCAAATACTCTTGATTTTGGAGAGTATCTTGTCTTACTAATGTCGAACCATCTCTCGTGCGTTTCTGGTATTATACTATTGTATATACGAGTACAATATTTTATTTTATTTTACCTATTCTCAATAGATGCCTTAAACCTTAATTTTATTATGTTTATTGATGAAATAAACTGATTTCATTTGATTTTTCATTGAGTTCGACATTTCAAAAAAGTTTGTTTTGTTTTATATTAATGCGAGTTGAAGAACAATGTTGCATTGTTATTTGATAAACACACAATACACAAATAACTAAAAATAAAATTAATGAATTTTCAGTGATTACCTTAATCAAGAGTCAATATATAACATACAATAACAAACACTTTTTAATGGCACCTAAAAGATAACATATATTTTTTTATATAATGACTGCCTTACAATTATTACAGGTTCACTTTGGTTGTTAAATGTTCCACGTGCCAAGACAAACTAAATAATAGTCCGCGAGCGATAGAATATTAAAACTTTTTTTTAAAATACATTACGTTCCGCGAAGAATGGCCATTATTTTAGGGTTCACAATGGAGCTGAAGTGTGTTAGAAATCCTTCGCGATATGTGACCTAAAATGTTAATAGAGTGTATGAATTGTTTGAAATTATTTGCAACAACAATACATTTATAACACGATACATGGCCGAAGAATGATGAGAGCATAATAAATGCGATAGATGCGAGATCCCTGAGATGTACGTGTGGTAAATCGAAAAAAAAATGCAAATAATATTTAAATAAAACGATGTTTTTTTAACTACTTTACACTTTTGTCTTTATTTCGACAGCGACCGGTTTCGCCAAGCTCGCTGGCATCGACAGACTGGTCCAGCGAGCCTGGCGAAACCGGTCGCTGTCGAAATAAAGATTAAAGTGGAAGTAGTTTAAAAATATCGTTTTATTGAAGTATTATTTCAAATGAACTTCCATCAAGAGATTTCAGTAAAATCATTTGATTATCTTGAAAATTGTTAGTTTATTCTGGTGACCAGAAGATGACAGCGAGCTACCGAAACCGGTCGAAAGCATAAACATAAGTGGAATTTAAGTAAATAATCTTAATTTTTTTTTTCATTATTTACAATGAACTTCTAACGTGAAATTTCATACAACAACATTAAATTTTAATACGATATATGACTGAATTTTAAATGCTCATATCAGTAACGAATACGAATGTAGAGCATAAGAAAATATTAATAAAAAAAAATATTTATGAATCATTGTTGTTTTGGACATATGGAACGCACGACAGAAATTTTGGAAAAGTATACGTTTACGATGTGAATGAAGTACGGATGCGAGGAAGACCGAGGTAAATATGACATGACCAAATTAAATAAAAATTTAATGTCGAAAAAATCGTCGTGCGTATATGACTCGCTGTATGAATGTGGAAGAATCTAGAGGTCTGTCAGGATTGAGAAGTGTGGTGGTCCATTCTATCTGCTTAGCCTTTTGGATAAAAGCGTTGAATTTTTTGCTGTTGTAAACAGGTATATTACAAACCAAAATAATACATAATACAAATAACAATATTAATATGTATTGTAATTGATGGTTGAGGTGTTAGTTTTGTAAAACTCCATTATTAATTAATAATAGTTAACATGATTTTTAGTGGTTTTACTTGGATTTAATTTATATAAATTTTATAAATTGTTTCGCCTTGCGAGGGCATTCTCAAACAGGCGCAAACAGTTTTAGAATGCCCTCGCAAGGCGAAACAAATTTGTCACAATTTATATAACTTAAATAAATTAAATCCAAGTAAAACCACTAAACAATAGTGTTTACTATTATGTATTGTAATATAAACAAAAAAAAGGTTTGGATACATGGAAATAATGAATGAGAAGAGAATAGTGAATAAAGTATATGGTATGTAAACGACGTAAACAGAAATAGAAATATAGACCGATAAAAACGTGGCACGATCAAATCAATCAAATTTTAAATGTAAACCACGCGAGGAGTCGAAGAAATCAAAGTGAATGCATGGCACGATTAATGAACGTCGAGAAATCGAGAGAAGTATGTCAGGAATGAAACGTGTGACGGTCCTTTATTCCTGCCTACCCCTACGGAGAGATGGCGTGATGGTTATTTATTTATTTAGTTATAAAAAGATTATTACATACGCGAAGTACATTTCAAGAAATTAGATTATTAAATTACATATTGCGCATTGCAATGAAAATAGATGGCCAACACGATTTCGCAAGAACCATTGCAATTTCGGCCGATTGGTCCGAATACCGGGTAAAGAAAAACATAAGTAGAAATTAATTATAGTTTGAAAGGAACCATCCGAAAAGAACATTACGAAATATACTCAAAAGATATTACAAACAACAATTACAGTTTAAGGCAATACCCGTGTGGTCATGGCTATTCTACTGCGAAATTCTCACCAATTTGTCATGAGATCATTTGATTATGACCCATTTTTTACATATCATCAAGTATACGATATCTTAACACATTGTCTGCGTGAATATACAAGTGATGATTACAACACATAACGTGTAGCTAAAATACAACTATAAATTATAACTTAATGTACCAAATAAAATCAAGAACACGAAGGAGTATTCAGAAGCTCTCTTAAAAAACTTACTTACTAACTAACTAAACATCACGCCGTCTCTCCGAAAGGGTAGGCAGAAAGAATGGACTGTCACACATTAACCGATGCGCCACTCCATCCTTCTCTTTTCGCCCCGCGGGAGACGCGGTGTGATGGGTTGCGAGCCTCATCGCCACCAATAGGCATCCCCCGCGCACACTTCGATCGTCCAACATCCACAAAATAAATCTAAAAGAAATAATATAAAATACAATGATATAAAATAAAATAACAAAATAAAAATAATTTAACACAAAATGTTCTATTTAGATGGTGCACATATTGTCTATTTAATTTATGTTCCAAGTATCCACCATTTTTTAAATTAGCAGTAATTAGGCACTTAAAAGAAACCAACACTAGCAAGAACTTTAAAATAATATTGAAGAAATTATTTAAATTGTCATTGGAACAAAAACTTTTAAAAACTTTTCTTTTTAAGAGAAGCTTTCCGGATAAAGAGCGCCCTTGAAGTGAATCTCTCACAAAAATGTCGCTCTATACAAATCATCATCATCATCATACTAGTACTTTTTGTTTTCGAGTAAAATAAAAATATATATAAATTTAATGGCATGAATTAACCATCTCAAGGGCGCTGTCGCTTTATGATTTTGGTTTTTAATCATCTACCCGAAGGCAGCAACTGCCGAAATCAGTCGTAACTAGAAGAAGCACAAAGGAGATAAACAAAACAAACAAACCATCACACCGTTTCCTCGCAGGGGTAGGCAGAGAGAATGGACCGCCACACTACTCTATCCTGGCAAACCTCTAGCTTCCTCCACATTCATACCACGAGTCATACACCCACGTCGATTCCTCCGACTTCTAACATGACCAACTTTTAAAATTTGATTAATTTGGTCATGCCATGTTTTCCTCGATCTGCCTCGACTCCGTACCCCATTTACACCATTAACGTATACTTTCTTAACCATTCTTTCTCCATCCATGCGTTCCATATGTCCGAACCAACGCAGCGATCCCTTCATAATTTTGTTCATAATACCTTCTTCCGCTCTAAATTCCTTTCTTATATCAGCATTTGAGATTCTGTCGTACATCGTTCTACCACAAATACGTCTTAGGGACCTCATCTCTACCGCATTTATTCTGCTTTCATCCTTCTTCTGCCAGTTCCATGCTTAGCTTTTATACATTAGTGATGGGACCAGAACTCCATTGTGAACACAAAGGAGATACATTAATTTATTATACGGATTTGACGCCAATTGCGCGAAAAGGGTATTTTAGCCCATATATCCGGTAAAAGGGTATTATTACCCTTCCCGCAAATAATTTGTTAAATTCAAATATGAAGTGTTATATTGTTAGGCCATGTATTTGACTAATGATGTACTCAATCCTATTGTAGAATAGTGATGCAAGTAGGTACTAAAAGCGTTATATTTAGAATTCAGTACTAACTTGATATTTCATCATAAAACACATTTTAAAGAACTTGTAAATATATGACGCGATATATCGCACTAATAAGTGACAATCGCGTTCTGTGTCACCCAAGAAATATTTATTTTCAGACATGCTGTATTAAAAAAAAATATCCTGTTATACCATTGTCATGTAAGCCTTTGCTTGAAATAATATTTATATGTACATGCATGACGTTTTAATAGATTTGCAGTAAATTTGCATTCGACTGATCAGAACTAATTATTATACCAAATCGTCCTTCAGATTGTTTTTCCAATGATATGTAAAACGCCTGCACAATATTTCACTTTGTTTTACTATTAGCGACCGGTTACTCCTCATAAAATGTCACGTAAATAGCTATACCGCTGTGAGATTAGTAAATTGACTCGTTGGGTGCGGCGTACGCGCCAGGTGCGTTTATCTAACAGTTCTCCCGGTGCGGAAAACGTGCCAGGCGCGTTCGGCTGATAACAATGAGTCAAATGGCTTAAAAGTATCATCGCGTAATTGAAAGTAAGTACACAATATTTTATCTCGGTGTGTTCAGAAATGTGAGTCGATGTGGTCAACACAGCATATTTTTAAAATTTCGGCGCTAAAGCCGAATTTACACTATTATATATTCAAAATTGAACAATATTTTTTATTATTTTTTTTTCTTGTATACAACAGGTCGCTTAAACCCAAATACTGTATACACATTATTTTTAGCCATTATATTGATGATTCACATGACATGTGATAGGTAGCCAATCTATCGCCATTTTATTGTCACGTGAATTCTACACCAGACCAAAGACAATGTGACAATCACATTGCCATCGCCGGGAATCGAACCCGGGACCTTCGGTATGAAAGTCAGAGCTCTAACCACTCTGCCACTGTTGTTGATTAGTATTGAAAAGAATTATTCTAATTTTAGCGATAGTGACAAATTTAGTTCTGTTCTACTCATCTAGGGTAGTCTTGTTTT
Source organism: Lepidostoma basale (assembly GCA_022606425.2). Lineage (NCBI taxonomy): Eukaryota > Metazoa > Arthropoda > Insecta > Trichoptera > Lepidostomatidae > Lepidostoma > Lepidostoma basale. Next base: position 517,715 of record JAHDVF020000761.1, on the reverse strand, counting down.
AGAAATAATAATCTATATAAATAAAAGGCGACCTTCCGGGTGTGTGTGGACTATTTCTGAGGTTATTCCTGAGCTGATCATTTTCCAAGTTATACACTTCCTTAATAGATAGACATAGGTGGGCATAGGCATATTTTTGTTATTAATCGAGCTCTAATTAACTTTGTAAATTTATAAATTTTCGTAGTGCGAGCGAGTATAGACCTTCATGTTCGTATCACCTGAGTATCGATCTTTAGAGTCTATATTCGCTTGGCGTGATAAGATGCAAATTAGTGGCTTTTTTGACTCTTTGCGTGGTCAGATATGAAATTAGTCGCTCCTTTGAACTGAAAAATATACGCACGTTATAGGGATGGGCAAAACGACTCATCTCAGGGATCTGATCTGAACGGTTCCGCTCAGCAAAGTGAGCCGACTCTTTTTAACGATCCACGGTTCACCATTTTGAGTCGTTCAAAGTTTGAAATTATTTTAGTGACCTTTTTTTTTTGCTCCTCGACCAAAAAAGTTGATTCCGGTAAAAAAAAAAAATTCACCAGGATAAATTTTTTGTCGATGAGCTAAAAAAAAATTCACAACGACAAACAACTTTTTTGACAAACGACTCGATAATTATCAAGAAGAATCGGCTCACTTTACTGAGCGGAACCATTCAGCTCAGATCCCTTAAAGAGATCACTAAAAATAGTCGACTCTTTTGCAATAATATACGATTCACCGAGCGCAGAGGTCGGCAAAATGCGGCTCCGGAGCCGCTCGATAATTATCAAGAAGAATCGGCTCACTTTACTGAGCGGAACCGTTCGTCGACTCTTTTGCAATAATATATGATTCACCTAGCGCAGAGGTCGGCAAAATGCGGCTCCGGAGCCGAAGGGGTTTGTTGAAATAAAAAATAATCGCGAGATACTTGCTTACCATCGCATCATTCATCAAGAACGCTCTGTCCGCAGACATTTCCAGAAGAAATTTGTAAAGTTATGGAATTGGTGATTACGATTATCAATTCCGGTTTAGCTAAAACTCTTAATCATCATCGCCAATTCAAAGATTTTTAGTCATCATCTTCAACGCCTGAAATAGTTTTACTGACTCTTGCTGATCTTTCGCTTTTCGCTTCTACATATTCATGCGGACAATTTTATTCAAGCATGAATTTTAACAAGAGTAAACTACGAAGTCGTCTTATTGATGAGAACATGGAATTGTGCCTAAAATTAAGAATAACAACAAACAAACATGCATCAGGTCCATAATAACATACGGAATCAAAGCAAGAACAGACACTGTCAGAACCAGACTGCGACCTATTGTGGGGAGAACCGTTAGAGATAGGATACCCAACGAATAAATTCGCAAATCCTGCAACATTGAAGACATAGTGAGATGGAGTAGGCAGAGACATCGAGAGAATGGATCCAGCAAGAATTCCTAATATCGTGATGCAAGAGACTCCAGAGGGCCGTCGACCACCAGGATGACCACCAAAGAGATGGAGAGAAGGCTGGTCGCCTTCATCACAGGAAGAAGTATGAAATAATGTTTTATTCAGTGTACCCGTAATTGAATGAAGTGCAAAAATTATAATAAAGGTTATCTAAATCAATAAACATATTTGGCTCTCAATTTTTTTTTAAATCGTTGTAAAGTACGCATTTGGCTCTTTGGCTAATAATTTTGCCGACCCCCCTGACCTAGCGGATCATTGAGCTGCCGCTCTTTTTTTTATGGATCATCGCTCACCCGCTCACCAAAAAGATTCGAATCTTTGAGTCGACTCGTGAGCGGATTGCCCATCCCTATCTCTGAAATGTCAAATTTGAATTGCGTGTTACAGTTCAGTTTCGTAAGTAAAATATTTATATTTCTAATTCATATATATCTTCAGTTTATTCTATTTTGCCGTTGAAATGAATACAGATTATATTTCCGCATTACATATTTCAAAGTTTTAGTTCTAAATTATATCGAATTTATATAGATAGAAATGAAATTACATACCTATCGTTTTACTTACGTATTATTTTAGGTTATGTTATGAATACATGGAAAAACGTTAAATTCTAAGTAACAATTCTATGAATTGGTATAATCTATTTTAATAATGTTATTTTATTGTGGGGAGAACCGTTAGAGATAGGATACCCAACGAATAAATTCGCAAATCCTGCAAGGAATCTGGTTCTGGTTCTGATTTAAAAAAAAATATTTGATTCATGTGGTGCTCCTGTCAATTTGGAGATATTTCCTGTATAAGTGAATTGTTTTGGTCAATTTGATTGTTGCCGCACTTTGTGATAGTTATTTGTGACACGAAATACGTTTTCACTCTTCTGATGTTAAAATAATACAAGTTTTTTCGTTTATAAAAAAAATTTTGACAGGTGTAAAAATAAATTTTTCATTTGTTCCAATGACAATTTGAATAAATTCTTCAATCAAATTTTCAAGTTTTTGCTGGTGTTGGATTGTTTTAAGTGCCTAATTAAAATTAAAACAGTGGAATAAAAAATTAAATAAACACAAATGTCCGGATCGTCCAGCTGACGACAAGTGCACCATCTAAAAGAACATTATGTGTTAAATTATTTTTATGTGTTATTTTATTTTATATCATTGTACGATTAAAATGTTGCAGTCCATTCTTTCTGTCTACCCTTTCGGGGAAACGGCGTGATGGTTAGTTAGTTAGTTAGTTATTTTAATGTAAAATTGTTCTGGCAGGGCGATAACCTATAATATCTTTTGGATTAGACGATTTACTTCAGCTGTTTTAGTTTTTCTCTGTTATGCTGTGATAGGTAAACATATCCTTACATACAGCATTAGCTGCCTCAGTTGGAAAAATCCACTAATATAACATTTCCAAATGGTCTGATGTTCCCACGCCAATCTTACAATGATCGAGTGTTTTTTTTTTAAATATACTGCTCATTTTAATATAATTATTTGATTTTTGCAGAGATGCCGACGCTAAGGATGATACCAGGAAAGACTCTTTGAGATAGGGTGAGGAACACGGCTATCCACGATATCTCCAAGGTGGAAGATGTCGTGAGATGGGGCACGCAACGCAAGATACTGGCATGTATGGATCCCACACCCGATTGTTATATTTATGAACTAATTTTGAAATGGTATGTACAGGTTGGATTAATTGGTTTAATTCCACTATTAGAGGCAGAACAGGAGTGTCGGACATCATCGGAAGAGTGGCAGCGCTAAAATGGCATGCCGCTCGCAGCCCTGATGATAGATGAACTGCAACCCGAAACCCAGGACGTCCTCAACTTCGATGGAGGGACGACATTGGATGCGTTTTGCCCAGGATCGACAGACATTGAATCAGATGGAGGAGGCCTACGCCCAGGAGTGAACGGATATAGGCTCATGATGATGATGATACAAAACATTGAAACACCTACATGCAACATTTTAAATATTTCTGGAATGGGTAAAATTCTGCAACAATGAAAGTTCATTGTATGGAATGAATGCTTTAAATTATCAACTGATTTCTGTAGAATCACACTCCAAAGGAGAATTGATTCAATGTATATTTCCAGACATCACACAAATTTACAAATTTCGTCATTGGTTAAGTGAATGTGCATTATTAGCTTCATCTAATGGACATCAAAATCAAGAGTTTTGTTTCTCTAAACATTGTATTTCTAAGAGCATTATTATGACCTTGAATGGTATATGTATGAATGTTTCATGCAAATGTGATATAGTATATTTATTTGTTTTTTTAATTTCACTTAAAATATTAAGGAAAAAAATTAAGACTGGACGTTTAATGGTTTAAACATTAAGCTGAAAAAGATAAATATTAACTTTTTTTGGGTGGCATCTTTAGGGTAACATTTGAACTACACTATATTAATTTAATATTTTTCCTTTTATTTCTAGGTAACATGAAACGGTGAAATCTGCAAGCTGAAAGATGTCATGAGATGAGGCAGACAACCCAGAAGATAATGGAATGTGCGTGTGCAGAGGATGGATCCCACACCTCGATTGCCCAGGATCGACAGACATTGAAGCAGATGGAGGAGGCCTACGCCCAGGAGTGAACGGATATGAATTGTATATGTATGAATGTTTTATGCAAATGTGATATAGTATATTTATTTGTTTTTTTAATTTCACTTAAAATATTAAGGAAAAAAATTAAGACTGGACGTTTAATGGTTTAAACATAAAGCTGAAAAAGATATATATAAACTTTTTTTTGGGTGGCATCTTTAGGGTAACGTTTGAACTACACTATATTATTAAATCATAACGCGCTTTTGCACAGCTATGTTTAAGACCAATTGGCATCAAAAACTCATTTCAGACTTTTTGCAAACTTGCCACCTTGGTAATGCCCAGCCTTCAATTGTTCAATTCACATTAGTATTATTCAAGTTCACAGCAAGTTTGCTTGGATTAAACAAATGTTTTAAAGATATGAACTGAATTAGGATACACACATTCTTGCACCTATACACATGTCATTTTATCCAATAAAATAATTGATATTGAACTTTCATTGTATTTCTTTAATATATATTGGGTGTACGAGTATTTATATACTCTAATATAGCAATAGCGAAGCGTTGCCGGGTCAGCTAGTAAATAATAAATAATAATAAGGTGGAGACCATGGGAACATAGGAGAAGCGTCGGCAGGCCGCAAAAAAGGTGGGTCGACGACATTGCTGCCGTGGGGGGGAAATTGTGGTAGCAGCTGGCAGAAAATAGAGACGAGAGGAAAGGAAGGGAAGAGGCCTATGTCCAGCAGTGGACCGATGAAGGCTGACGAAGCAGAAGAAGAAGACAAATTTAGTGAACATAATGATTTTAAATTAAATAGTTATAATGAAAAAGAATTGTACACTCAGCTTAAGTCTCCTCGACGACTCATGTTTATACTCGCTTATCTCAAAGCGAGTATTAATTAACTTGAGCCGCCCGTGAACGCTACTCGCAAAGAGAACAAACAATATTTACTATTAATTCAAAATATTTTAAAATTTTAATAATGTTTTATCATTTTGAAAATTGCTCTTTTTTCAGCACCCCGTGAGTGTTTGCGATATACGAGTATTGACCGCAGTGAACGTGTTAAACAAGACCGAATCACACTCTACATAAATTCAAGGATACATAAATAAACAAATTCGTGTCAAATACGTTACTTCTAATACGAAAATAATATTATTCAAGTCACTTTGAATATGATTTTTTAAAACAAATTGAGGATCAGTGTTCTATCTAAATACATTATATACGAGTATAATGTATTTAGATAGAACACTGATCATATACGAGTAAGTATGACGTACTTCTTCTTCTTCTTCGATGGCCCTACAGCCCATATCGAGCCTTAGCCTCCAGTATTCTTCGCCTCCAACTCCTCCTGTCCTCCGCTTCGACCCTCCAATCTGACACTCTTAACAATCTTGCTCCATCTCTCCCAACTTCATCCTCCCATCGCAGCCTTGGTCGTCCAATTGGTCTTCTACCACCTGGGTGCCACTCCAGCAATCTTTTTGGGGTTCGCGATGACGGCATCCTCTGCACGTGACCGGCCCATCTCAGTCTATTCAGTCTGACCTGTGTGGAGAGACTGGGAGCTTTGTAAATATTGTACAGCTCGTCATTATGCCGCACTCTCCAGCCTTCACCGTCATTCACAGGCCCCAGAATTCTGCGCAGCACCCTTCTCTCAAAAGTATCCAGTCGCTCTGCAGATTTCGCTGTCATTGTCCACGCCTCACACCCATAGGTCACTACTGTTCGGATGATTGTTTTATACAGGGTGATTTTGGTTTTCCAGTGTACGTTTGACGTACATGGGTATCCAAAAAGGTGTATCCATAATTTTACGTCGTTTTACGAGTACGTTCGGTCACTTTTTTAGGGTTTAATGTTTCTTGTTTCAGGTTAAATCGTTCACAAGAAGAAGGGATGAAGGTGTAAAACCTTCGAAACACGTAGAGAAAAATAAACTCAAAAGTGGAAAAAACAGTGTTTTAATTCATAAACATATTGATCAAGTGTGTTTCTTTTTTTGTGTTTTAATATATGGCACGTGTAAGAAAATATCATAAATTATAACAAGAATGCAATACTAATACTAAACATAACGAATAACAATATTAAAACCAACCTGTAATGATAATAATTGTATGAAATTATTTTTAGGATAAAAAAAACAATGATCGACAAATATTATGAAAAATTCAATTTCGTATTAAATTGAAAATATGGTATAAAATATGAATAATGATAAAAAAATGATTAGATAATAAAATCATGTAATAATAATGGATTTGAAAAACATGTTTTGCTTACGCGATATAACTCGATACGTTATTTTTTTTAGCAAACACAGTGCCTTTTAAGAAAAAATAACATTTCGTTTTGTTACGATCGATAGCACTGGTCGGCAAAAAAAAATCTGCCTCTGACACCATTCCTGCTGATTCTTATGTAAAATGACCTCCTGAATCCAAATACGACCTCACCCCATCACCCACCGTTTTTGGGGGATGGCCCCCCATCTATTTTTATCACTTTTCCATAATTTAGAGGGATGAAAAGGATAATTTTAGCATTTACATTTCTTACGAGGGGCTGGAAAGGTGAAAAGTTTTAAAACATGAACATTTGTAGCAAAGGAGGTAGATTTAGGATCCCTTGTATTATAAAAATATCATTAAAAATTATCAATTTTTCCAGTTTTTTTGCAATTTTTTTCCCAGCTTCCAGCCCCCTCCCCCCTCATCCTCTCACAAATACCCAAATAATAAAATATATATGGCATTATTGCTGCTATATATTTTTTTGCCGACCAGTGTAGTTTGAAAAACTAAATGAAATGGTTTTAAAATAATTCTTTTAGGTTTTTTATTTATTTCCCCATATTAATATTTCAATTAAGAAGTTACGATTCGATAGACATTATATTTTACACCGTCATAAATATTAATGTAAACAAAAACTAAACATTGTTTCGTCATAAAAAAAACACAATGAAAATGTTGACAAGACCAATTCGCCCACATCATACGAGTCGGAATAAAAATATGTTTACAGAATGGAATGGAATCGTATCAAGGACTTCGAGAGCTCTTTCAAATGGTTAGACACAAAATTTAATGGGATCTAAGCCACCAGTTCGGAGGTGCGGGCAGCGTGTATATACGTTCAATGGGTCAAATTAATGGTACTGTAATTGCTAACTCAAATTACAGGTAATTTAACAAGACCTGAATATGTATAGTAACGGCGTTACTAAGCATTTATATTTTACCACGTAATAATTAAAATGTCTTGAATACTGCAATGAGAATACTAATTTTATTATCGTAGATGAGTGCAATTTCCATTTTCAATTCAATCAATTAGATAACCTGTGTATACGAGACAAGCGTGATATATATTTACATGATTTAAACGTTTTTCGCGTTTGCACTACAAAGTATAATATTACTGAATATTTAAGAAACATTTAACGAGTATTAACAACACTATACCCACCAGTTCGTGGGAGTTGGGCTTGTTTGAATTAAGTTATTTCAAGTATAATACTAATACATACTACTCGTATATTATTTATTTATTTATTTGGGGTGATAGCGATTGTAATACACATATAAAAATTAATAGAAATAAAATAAGGCCAATTACATACTACCACAAATATAAATAATTGGAAGAGTAAGAGTAAACTTAATTAAAACAAAAGTGAAGTAATATTTAATTGAAATAAATAAAAATAATAATACAATAGCATAATAATTTCATTCACGGCGAAAAGTTGCTCCAATCGTTTTTTAAATCACATTCATCCGTTCAGATGGAATATATTTCATGGGAATGATATGTTTCGCCATGCTGAGGCATTATGATTTGATAATGCCTTAGCAAGGCGTAATATAATAAAACGAATAGAAATTGGACGTATTCATTTGTATTAATTATTAAAATATCTGCTAAAAATATTTTTTTCTTTATTATTTACAATAAACTTATATTAAGAAATTTCAAGTAACGGCAAAAATATAAACTAAATATACTTTTATATTTTTAATAAATATTGCTTTAAGTATTTGATTCACTTTAAAAAATATCTATACTCGTATATCTGGATTGGGTAAGGGTGAGTATTGGAAATGGCGCAATATTAATTTACTTTTCACATGTTTTTTCTTTATTTTACAATATATTTTTTATTAATAATAATCGGGTGTGAGCGAAGATGGGGTTTAAGTTAATGGAATATGTCGCTTATACGCAAAATGAAATTGTGACACAAATACTGAAGAATTCAATAATTGCAAGGGCCGCACGCTATGCGTGTAGCAATATTGTATTACTATTATAGAACAATGAACAATGTAAAGAATCACGCAAAGGAATCTAGTAAGTTGAAAAGAGGAGATAATTCTTAGCTCTTTTTGTTAAGATAAAAGCGAGTACGTAAATAATAAATAAATAAAAAATATTTCATAATATACAATTAGTTAAAGTCCTCTTGATTTTATAGCTTCGATTGGACAGCTCGATTAGAAGATGGCGGCGAATTTCCAAAACCAATCGAAGCCATACAATCTTGGAACTGATAAAAAAGCATAAAAATAGGATAAATACCGTAGAAACGAGATCGCCGAGACGAATGTGCGGGAAAACGATTTATGATAAAATACCAAACGACGAAATAAGGAATAAATGTAAGGCTGATGATTGCATCATAAGTAAAATTAAAAAAGAATCCCTGAGATGGTTTGGACATTTGGAACGAATGGACGATCGAAGAATGGTTGTGTGAATGAAGTAAAGTGTTGTATACAAATAGTGTGAGTGGAAAGAGAAGCTGTGGAAGACCAAGGAAAGCATGGCATGACCAAATTAATCAAATGCTGAAAGGCGGCCACATTCGAAGTCGGAAAAATCGACGAGCGTGCATGTTACGATGTATGAATGTGGAGAAAGCTAGAGAAGTTTGTCAGGAAAAAACGGTATGGCTGTCCATCCTCTCTGTCTTCCCCTCAGGGAAACGGCGTGATGGTTAGTTAGTTAGTCAGTTAGTTAAATTCCAAATACCGATTGTTTTTTTCACGAAATTAACAAATAAACGTCTGCGCGGCGTTTTAATTTACAGAAATCATAAAAAAAAACAGTAAACATTAACAATACTAAAATAAAATACATATATATTTAAAAATATATAAATATTTTGATTGCTGAGATATCCCTGTATTATGTGGTGTAATATTTAATAATTATTATTATTATACGTTTCTTTTTCATGAAAAAATTGACATTGACATCACTGAAAGAGCAATAACATAAAATTAAATAAAAATACTAACATTTTAATTACATTCGAAGGTCGATGACGCGTCGTTTCGCTACAGATCATGTATCGCGTATTATTTGTAAATATAAACATTCAAACGTCAATATATATTATTAATTATAATATATATATATATACGCATTATATAGGTATGTACAAATAAATTGTACATTCAAATTTTATCTGTGCTAGTTAGATTTATAGCAAAAAAAAAATTCGCGTGTGGTGTTTAAAAACTAACACCCGTCACCTTTGAAAACGACACATAGTCAGAAAAATCTTCCATTACAATGACAATGGAAATATGAAGAAAAATGCACATTTTAAATATATTGGATCTAGTATGCCATTGATACGAAAAATAAGAAGAATTCGAATAGAATCATTTCTCTTTATTATCAACAATTTTCATAGAAAAGTGAAATATTACCGTTAAACTAACAATAAAATCAATATACACGCATGAAAATAAGAAGAAAATAGTTATTTTGTGGAAAAAATCAATTCTTCCCTAAAGAAACTATCAACTGAGGATGGAGGTGTTATATTTGATATAGTTATCTATAAAACTATCTAATGATGAAGTAAGGAAGGAATGTTAGGCGGATGAATGCGTGATAAATAAAATTAAGAAAGGGTCACTAATATGGTTTGGACATATGGAACGAATGGATGAGGGCAGAATGGTTAAAAAGATATATACAAGTAGTGTGAATGGAAAAAGAAGTCGAGGAAGGCCAAGGAAGACATGGCATGAACAAATTAATCAATTGCTGAAAGACGGCTATGTTCGAAGTAGAAGATTATACAAAACTAGCGAAGTAGAAGTAGAAAGAACCAGCGAAAAAATTATACAAAAAGTCAAAAAAGAGGTGAGGAGAAAGAAGAAGAAGTTTGTAGAATTAATTTTAGTAAATATGTATTAATTTAATTTAATGCGAAAGCACAAAATTAATCAACACAAAAAATAAGGATAGTTCTTTAAACATCGGTTTTACAAAGGCATTGGCCTTTCAAATCTCAATTTATGGCTCTTATAGCATATGGGCGTACGGTACACATTACGCAAGAAAGGTAAGCAGCGAAAAGAAAGTTCATCTCGGAGGTGTTATGTTAGAAAGTACATAAAAAATATTTTCCATACGATTCGTGGAGTGCGAGTTGTGTAACTAGAAAGGTGATCAACTTACAACACTGTTGAGCCATGACAAATTGGTATTATAATATATTTCAATAATACAGCGAACCTTCTAGATCATGGATGGCGAACCATTGTGAGCCTGAGTGCCAAATTTTTTTTTATGTTTTCAATAATATGTCGCGTGCCACATGCCATGGAAATAAAAATGCATCAAATGTTTGTGTAACTTCAGATTTTTAATATAAAAAAAGCATTAATACATCGAAAAAATAATGAAGTACTTATTAATGGCAAAATAAAATAAATAAATAAAAAAGACTTAATCAAAAAAAATTAGAACCCTCAAAACTTCATTATTAGTGAGATTTTTGTTGTTGGATGCTAGATGCCAATTTTTTTATATCGGGTTTATAGCTGGTAGCTTTTAATAGAATACAAGCAGTTGTACTTTCGTCTGTAAGTCTATTCTTATATCTGATTTAATAAAGTTCATTGAAGAAAATAATGATGAACAGGAATAAGTCGACGAAAAAAATGTTAAAATCCCCATTGATATTTTTTTAAGACAAGAAGTATTTTCCAGGATAGATTATCAAGTTGTAAGTACCTCATTGGCATTCCTCTGGGCTGGTCCAACGAATCGATCTCGCTCAATTTCTTCCAAAATAATTCTTAAATCTTTATATTTTTGTGTCCATATCGAACTCGACTGAAAATCTACCATTCCATTTCAAAATCATCTAATTCCATGAATTCAGACACTGTCAAGTTTAATTGTTGAAACGTATATGTGTTTGGATGGGTAATACATTTTATAGTTTCTTCAAGTTGTCGAAACTGAACAAACCTTCTTGAAAATTGTTCTATTGTTGCTTCTAAAGCATTTTCAAATTGTTCTATTAATTTTCCGACGTCCGGCTTTCCGTCGTTTGTGAAACTATTGATGAACGAAGAAACACGGTTATTTATATATTTGTTGGATTTTTTTTATACTATTTCTAAAACTTTTTTGAAATTTTGGTATTTATTTATTTATTAAGGGTAACATACAGCGATATCAATAACAAAATAATAATAAAACATTTAGAATAATTAAAGTAAGGCCAATTACATGCTACCACATGTATATAATCACTTTTACTTTCTTCTCTTCATTCGCGTGCCATGCCAAATCATCTCTCGTCATCAGTTCATTGCCAAAAGTTCTCTATTCCTGTTCTAGATCAATATCATACTATAGAAAATAAGACATTGAACCATTTCACATTATTTACGATAACGTTAAAATAAAATATATCTTACGCGCTGTAAAAGAGAAAAAGATTTTAAAATCTTAAATAACAGTAATATAAAATAAAAACTCATCTAATAATACAACCCTGCAGTTAATTTTTCATAAATACGGTTTCTGATGAAAAATATGAATGAAAATGTCTGTTTTCTAGAAGTTTATACATATAATATGTATAAACATCTAGAAAACAGGCGTTTGAATACATATTAATTATTTTAAAATGAGTTTTATACCATACGGAGATGTTTAGGCCACGTCATGGGCCGAGAAGACGGTCAAATTATAAAGTCTGTCCTTCGAATCCTGACGGCTCAGAGGGGTTGAAGACGGTATTAAGCAACATGGGGGTCACCTATCGAAACCATTTTCAATAAATGTGAACTCAACAAAGAGCCGACACAGGAAGGAGCGTCCTGAAGAAATATGTTAGGAGGGCTGGGTCAGCCAAACGTCAGAAAATGGCAAAGAGAAAAAAGTAAGAATTTTACATCATTGTTTGAGGTAACAATGAATAAAATCTTCGTATTGTGAATGGCTGAAATAATATTCCGCAAAATTGCACGTTTTCATGTAATGCCTATTTAAATAAAAGAACAAAAATATTCACATTTATTTTCTAAGTCAAACGCTGTCGTTTTGATACTATCTCATAGCTTCTGGTAACTGATGGCACAGAGATAAGACGAAAAACTTTACGGCAATGTTGATAATAATCCAAGCTTTTCACGTCTAGTTCTAGGTTGAATGTGGTATGAGTAAATAACTAAACTGATAAACATCACATAAAATTAATGTGTCAATGTAGCAAACGTCACGTGAAGGTTAGACGAGTTTTAATGTATTTTTTATTATTATTACGTCGTCGAAAAAAAAACCACGAAAGATAATAACACAACACAAAAGCAGAAAACAGGGCTACATATCTAGCCCCAACATCAACCATCCCTTCCCTATGATGGGTATCTTCTACACGTAGCTTCTAATAACCATCAATATCTCTTTAAATATAATAAATATGAGGTTGAGATTTTAGGTATTCCTCCATAATATAATATATTTACGCATTGTTTTATAAAATAATATTAATAATAATCAGAATTTATCGGGTACATCGGAGGTATTTTGTGAACATCTAAAACAAATTCGCATATAAACAGCGCTACGAGTGCGCGACACTATATTCGCATCTCACTTTTGTATACTTCACTGTGGAAGCACGAGGAGCTCAATGTTCTCACTGCCGCCGGCAGTAGCTCTCGGGCTTGCAACCAGAGTGGGCCTATGCCCGTTCCGTGAGCGTTGCCAGATATTTTTTTTTATGTTTTCAGCAAATAAATCTCAATTATTATAATTTTTGTCTTCAATTATAATCAATAAAGGGGAATATAAGCTATGAGAATGTTCTTATTTTTCCGATTTAAAATCGCTAATTTTTTATCGCGTACAGACTACCCAACACCGGAACGCGCGTTTTTATTCTAGCACCGTAAAGGGAAAGGTTAAACAACCACCAAATCACATTTTTAACAGAATTAAAAGGAATACTATTAGACCTGAACCTCTGTATGGCATAAGATCCAACTATTGCAGCCGTAAATACAATTGTGTATTATTTACATATATGTGTATGTATGTATGTAATATGTATACAAATAAAACCAACTTGCCCCTAACATATCAAACTTATGAACTTCAAACATTACAGAGTTTAGCTTCTTTGGCATCAAAATTGTTCTTGTGTTCCGAGGTCAGGTCAAAATTACAAATGTTTATATTTTTTCAACAATCACAAAATTCTTAAGACACTCTTAAAATTCGAAACCGGTCAACAATAAAATAAATCGACTGAAACGAAACACAATATTCATCAATGTGCTATCATAAACGTGCTCAATGTTTAAGTTTATATAATATTTCAAAGATATCTTATCTTTATCATCGGGTAAACGATATATGCTCATAGGTGGAAGAAAAAAAATCATTAAAAAAAAGGTTTTCATGCTTTAAAAAAAAATTAAAATATGTAAGTAAAGTAAAGAACAAATCGGGTACAAAGCATTAATAATTAGAATCAAAAGTGAACGTGAAATGCCAACTTATCACACAATTGGATAATACCATAAATATTATAAAGTATGAAATATTGCAGCAGACGAATTGGAAAATGACCTTTAATTGCGAGACTTCCATCGTAATAATAATTCCAACACGTCTTCACACACTTTCCCCAAAAACATTTCCCACGCAAAGTATAACTTTTGACACAATAACAAAAAAAAGTTAATTGTTTATAGTAATTCGAATACAATTAATAATCAGTTCACACACTAATTATGCGAATTAATTTTTTACTCGTTACATAAAAAAAATATATGAGAAAAAACTCACTAAACCTAATTATAATAGAAAAATTAGAAAGTAACAAATGCATAGGCGTTACGTTACACCGACTAAGTTAAAATTGATTAGATTAAAATTTATCTTAAGTAAATTAAATATAATAATACCAATTTTTGGCAAACTTAGGGCGTTGTGCTAATTGTGGAATTTTATATAAATAATTTTATATGAAATAAAATATTGTTTTTCCACTTTTCAGTATATTTTTCTCGGAATATTTCCAAGGTTTTATACATTAAAAAAAAAAAGACTAACACCAAATCAATTGTATTGGAATTTATTTTACAATCTACAATACGAGAGATGGATTTTGGTCGTGTCCAGGCTTGAACCCAAGTCCCCTGGATCAGGAGCCAAGCGTTCTATCCCCTAGACCACCACCGGATTCATCATCGGAAGAACGATATACGCTCATTTTATTTCGTTCGAGATTAAATACTCGACTCGTTTTTCTCGAACGACCTTTCGGATATGAAGTTATAATTGATATTATAAGTCATAACTACCCTGAAGAAGGAGACTCAACGATCTCCGAAAAGTCGGTTAAAAATGTCGAGTTACACGGATTTTCCCAAGATCCCAAAAACATATTGCTAACAACCGTGAAAATCTAAGCAATAACCTGAGTATATAATATATCAAATGCACGAGGTATGTAGAAATAAATTAATAAATAAATAAAACACACGTTTCTTTGTTAACCCTTGAGACCGAAGATTATAAATGAGTATAATAAATAACCTTTCGAAACTTTCTGATCAGACTGCGGTGCCTCCTCAGCAGTGTCTTGCCGCAGTAGCGCAGGGTCCGCAGCCAGCGCGATGGCCGTCCAAGTATCAGCATCCCCGAGTAGGGGGTCACCAGCTCCCACATGTCCGCCAGGATGGACGCCCCGCCGCCTCCCATCCCTTCATCCGGCCCTCATTACCTCACGATTAGATTACACGCTGTCACTTCTAAACTAACGAGCCGATGCACTCGAAGGTTCACAGATAACTGATTCAAAAGCGCATTTATTTTATCACACACACTTTACGCAATTTTTTAATTCAGGTGGAAAGGTCACAGCCCTCTTTTAAAAACAAAACAGCAATGTCTATTGTTACCACTAGTAACCACTGAAATAAAAATCACTTTATTTTATTTGAAGTATTTATTATTTCATGAACAATGATGTAAAATTTATTTTATATTCGCCGTCACGTTGCGGATTCACGTGTGAAATCTTAAAAAAATCGTATTTTTACAAAATCTTACTACAATCTGCAAAAAATGGTGAGTTTTGAACCGGAGTGTCAAATAAATTTTTAACCAGCTAACAGGGGTAGACAGAAATAATGGACCGCCACACTGTTCTTTTCTGACATTCTTCTCTCGCTTTCTCGAATCCATACATCGTGTCATGCACGCACGTCGATTTCACCAACTCCTCACGTGGACAACATTCAATATTTGATTTATTTGGTCATGCCACGATTTCCTCGGTCTGTCTCTATTATTTATAGTTCCGTTTACATCGTTAACATGTACTTTATTACCATTCTTTCTTCATTTATTATTTCCATGTGTCCAAACCATTTTAATAATCCTTTCATTATTTCGTTCATAACACTTTCATTCTCACTGTATTCACTTCTTATATTTTCATTTGACATTCTATAATCAAATATTAAAGGTTGGTCATGTCAGAAGCCGGAAGAATCGACGTGCGTGTATGACTCGATGTATGAATGTGGAGGAAGCTAGAGAGGTGTGCCAGGATAGAGTAGTGTGGCGGTCCATTCTCTCTGCCTACCCCTGCGGGGAAACGGCGTGATGGTTTGTTGTTGTTGTTCTATCATACACAAATTTCCTCATATTCTATGAGATCTCATTTCTACTGCATTTTTTATACTTTATCCTTCTTTTACCAGTTCCATCGGTACAAGAACACCAATGTTCTCTGCTATTTTAGCTTTTTGGATAGGCTTTACTTTGCGATGACAACTTAAAGTGCCCCATTCACTAATTTTTTTGATATTTTGAATAATTGACATAACGTTTACCAAAGTACTACAACACACAGAAAAATGTAGTGAATTTCTCTGAAAGAGAAATCAGTCACATTTAACAGACAGTTGTTATGTACGAGTCCACTTGTAATATCTCCCTTCGATCTGTTGTAACGTTGTTTTCGTTCGATTAATTTTTAGGTTTGATTTAAGACGCGATAAAACGAATGTAATTCTATTATTCAATTTCACTTTTGTTCACTGTCAGAAGGTACATAAATTAAGCTTTTCACTGGATTCAATTATGAATCAATAATTATTATATCAGAATATAAGTTACGAGGAAAAGAAACTACAGTTTATTATGCAATATTCAATATCATATTCCATATATTTTCCGTATTTTTAAATTACTTAAAAAACATGCCAGATTCGACAACACGCATTGACGAGTTTTTTTTAAATCAATTATGATAATTACTAATACAATTAGTTACATAATAAAATTGTGATTATTGTGTAGAACAATACATTCTGGGGTAACCGGTATTATATCATCATCATTGCACAATCAAACTAAACATTTGTATTAATGATCAATAGGCAACATAATTATTTATCAATTAATTTTTAAATGCGTATGTTTTTCTGTGTGTTTGCGTAATAATTATTACAGATTATATATATGTACACGTCAACATACAAATTATTAAATATCACACAAAGTGCATTTTTAATAATTTTCTTTATTTTATTGATTCGAACTGGCAATGATTCGTTGTAAGTACAAGTACAAAGAGTAAAGGGGTTTATTGATTTAAATCAGTGATTTCCAAAGTGGTCTATATCGACCCCCGGGGGTCGATTTTGGCTGCAAGGGTTCCACGTCAATGAAGAAAAAAAATTGGGGATCCATGAGATGTAAATGGAGGTCCACGAAAGTGGATCCCATTTAGGCAGGCCGTTACCAACATTTTGTCTTCCCGCAAATGTAATAATCCACCTCACAGATAGTACCTTTATAGATATTTACGTAATATTTTCTTATTATAGACATAAATTCCCTTATTTAAGATTTAAGAGTATATACACATTTTGAATTCAAATTTGGATAATAAAAACTTCTTCGATGTTTTTTTATACTAAAACGTTAAAAAACAAAATGAAGATATCGTCCATCAGAAACACGTCTGTTTAAAAATATATGTTGCGTCATTATTAAAAACAATTATAAATTCTTTCGATTTTCCCTGACCGGTTTGGGAGCAATGCTGCCAAAGTTATACGCTGTTTAATGTGGATTTCAGAACACTGTATAAACGAGACAAAAAAAAATTAAATCGTTTTTTTTTTTGTAATGAGATTTGCACTTGACATAAGATTAGAAAGATATCTCGGCGACAGCAACGATAAATACGTGATTTTTCCACTTTTCGCGTACAATCGGCTTAAACTTATGTCGGTATTGGCACGCTTTCACCACAGTGACAGCATCGCGCATCCGACACGCACGCGCGCCGTGACCACTGTGCACCGAACACGAGATTAACTGGACATTAACGTACCGACGGATATGGCAAAGAGATCTCCCGGAGATCGTGTTCACTGGAGACCCGAGCGGACGCGAATGGTCTCAGAGGGACTCACTATTGATAATATAATATCGACGCGATTGGACCGCGGTGAGAGGGAGTGCTCTTATACTGTTTGCAAGAAAGTCTTCGAAGTCGCTTTTATATGGTATATATGAACAAGATAAAGACATTTGTATATTGCAAAAAATAAGAATACACGTAATAAAATAATTAATCAAACTAACTAACTAACCATCACGCCGTCTCCTCGAATGGGTAGGCAGAAAGAATGGACTGCCACACAACCGATGCGGCACTCCATCATTTTCTTTTCGCCCCCGCGGGAGACGCGGTGTGATGTTGCGAACCTCATCGCCACCAATAGGCATCTCCCGCGCACATTTTGATTCAATTAATCTAATTAATAATTAAATAAAACGTTGTTTTTGATAATTACTTCCACATTTGTTTTTATTTCGACAGCGACCGGTTTCGCCAGGCTCGCTGGCATCGACAGACTGGTGGACTGGTGGACCAGTCTGTAGATGCCAGCGAGCCTGGCGAAACCGATCGCTGTTGAAATAGAGACAAATGTGAAAGTAGTTATAAAAACATCGTTTTATTTAATTATTATTTAAAATGAACTTTCATCAACAGATTTCAGTTAAATCATTAGATTTATCCAATTAAAAAAATAATTTCGAAAAAATGGCGCTTTATGAATAATCCAATTAATTATTATTATTATATAGGGATTTAATTTATACAATATCAGATGGTTTTCGTATGAAAAAATAAGATTCATTAATCCTTACCGCTTGTTATTAAAATTCGGATGGTGCACTTAATTACACATTATGAAATTTACAATTAAAAACATTTAATAAACGTCGCAAAATATATAATTTTAAGATACAATCTGTGAGTTAATTTTATTGTTTTGCTATTAAAATGTAATGAAGTTAAGAAAAAATTATGTTACTAGATTATGTTAATACAGTACTGTATTTTATGTATCCAATAGAATGTCGTTGTGGCCAATCATTCGACTTCGCATTGGCGCAAGAAGGCTCCATCTAGTTATTCAACTTATTTAAGTCGCTAAAGCCTGCGAGACGTTTACATAACATCCTAGTACATATCGACATTTATTATAGTGCATTATGAAGCCGAGAACGAAAGTAAACTTAATGTCCATTTCTCGATGAACCGGTCCCTCAATCGGCTTTCACGCGGCCATACGAATCGCGCAACGGAACATGCTTCAAACCAAATAATATTTTCGCCGATCCACATACAAATTTGCTACGCGTGATACATTCTAAGAGATTTGACACGAATAAAAGGAAAGTTTGATTGTTTTGTACACAAATATGTTGTTAATGGAAACATTATACTTTTAAGAATAAAAAGAATTTACATTCACAGCGGTGAGAGTGCGATAAAAAGTGTATATACCATATATTAAAACAAAATAATATATCCTGGATTATAAACAATAAGTTGTAAGTTGGCAGTATACTGGCAGTATACTGGCAGTATAATGACAGTATACTGGCAGTAAACTGCCGAAAAATTGTTTTGTTTGATTCCAGACCTTAGCAGCTATATGGATGGGGAAAACCGAATGAGGCGATGCCAACCTTGCGGACCAAGAACTATAACATATAATATTTTAATTCAGTAATAATAAAAACAAAATAACCATTTTTTTCAAACGTTATATATGAATATGTAAGCGATAATAAAATTTTAAATCCATTGTATTGAATATGAATCTTCTTGAATACCTATAATACCAATATTTAAATTCAGTAAATTTTACATAAATTATTTATAGAAGATTATTTTTGTATAGAATCAAGTTAACCACCCCTGATCTGTAAAGGAAATTTCTAAAGGACTAAGTTTACAATAGTGTCACCAGTCTGTCGATGCCAGCGAGCCTGGCGAAACCGGTCGATGTCAAAATAAAGACAAAAGTGGAAGTAGTTAAAAAAAATCGTTTTATTTAATTATTATTTAAAACGAACTTCCATCAAGAGATTTCAGTAAAATCATTTGATTATCTTAAAAATCTCAATATGAACCGAAAAAATATGTAATATTTTAGAAGAAAAGACTGCGTGCTCTCTAGGATTGAACCCAAGTCCCCGAATCAAGAGCAACGCGTTCTGTCCCCTAGACTACCAAATGATTACCACACGAGAAACAAAAAACGTTCAAAGAGTTTCTACATTAACTTTTTGACGTTTCTTTAACTCTTATATACTAAGGTATCTATTGGTTAGATGACATTTCCGGAAGGGTTTGTGACATTATTTTATTATATAATAATAAAAACAAAACTTACTATCATTTCAAGAAAATGATGTCTATTATTTAAAAAAAATAAAAATAAACATATTTCTTGTTTCATGAAAAATGATATAAAACACTACATTAAAAAATTAATACGAATGAAAACGTCTGCTTTCTAGAAATTATATTATAGTTTATGAGAATGACATGTTTTGCCCTTTTAAGACAATACTAAATGTCATATAATAATGCCTTAGAAAGGCGATACATGTCATTCCCATAAACTATAATAAAACTTCTAGAAAACAGACGTTTCTAATCGTATTTTTATTTATTAAATAGACAATTTTTATGAATGAAACACGAGGTCCTGATCTAAAAAGGCAGAGTTTTAAGAGACTGGTGGTAGTAAAAATGTTTAATTTCGAAAGATGAGACAAAGACCGCAAGGGTGTTATGATAAACGAATATTACTATTAAAAGAAATAATGCAATCTCGTTATTTTCGATACAGTTTTCTTCTAGTACCTACAAAACAGTAAAAAAGAAATCTTGGAGAGCATTTACATGTCGTAAAAATGTTCTGGTATTATGACAAACTAGCGATAATTCGATAAAATGACAAACACTTCTTGTGAAAATATTTACTAAAGATGTGTTGAATTTGAAACATTGCGCATCCGGTAAACAGAAATAATATTAAGGTTATAATAGTGCGTACATTGGTCTTCTTCCTCTTGCTTTAGGTCTTATGACCTGTTTGTGACGGTGAATTGTCCGAGTACATCGATGTTCAAAGAAAATAATGAAAAGAAAAAGTAAAAAACGGGTTATGTACAACGGTAAAGTGCTGTGTCATTTCCACATCGTATGTTCACGGACGTGGTGCCTACTAAGTTATCGTAATGTCTATTTAAAATTAGAACACCTGATCTCTTTTATAAAATAAAATAAAAACAAGGGAATGCGGCGTTCTAAAAAGTGCCAAAAGCGTTTTGATAAACAAAAACTAACTAACTAACCATCACGCCATTTCCCCGGAAGGGTTGGCAGAGAGGATGGATCGCCACAATGCTCTGTCCTGGCATACCTCTCTTCCTCTACATTCATACATCGTACCATGCACGCACGTCGATTATTCCGACTTCGAATGTGGCCGCCTTTTAGTAATTGATTAATTTGGTCATGCCATGTTTTCCTCGGTCGTCCTCGGCTTATTTTTCCACTCACGCTGCTTGTGTACAATTTTTTAACCATTCTACTCTCATCCAATCGTTCCATATGTCCAAACCATCTCAGGAATCCTTTTTTAATTTTATCCATGATGCAGTCTTACATTTCTCTCTTATTTCATAGTTCGGTTTTTAATAAATTAATATAAATAAAATTTTGATAAACCTAAGAAATTTAAAAAAATGAATTAGATCACATTAAATAGCTTCATCATCTCTCTCCGATGGCGCTACAGCCCAAATCGAGCTTTAGCCTCCCATAACTTGTGCCTCCAACTCCGCCTGTCCTCTGTCAACGTCATCCATTTAGCCACCTCACCCTTTCATCTCACTCGGTCTTCTCACTCGTCTCCTTCCACCTGAGTGTCCATTCATTATTATTTCAGGAATCCGTGAGTCTGGCATCCTCTGTACATGCCCAGGCCATCTTAACCTCAGTAGTCTCATGTGTGAGGAGAACCTAGGGACCTTGAATATGCTGTGCAGTTCTTCATTATTTCTAATGCGCCATTGATTATTTTCTTTCACGGATCCACTCATAATTTTCTTCGCTTGTGATTAAAATCTTATACCCATTCGTGATTACGAGTATAATTCTATTTTAACATGGGGGTGAAATGTAGATATGAATCTATAAATCTGTTAGTTATTATAACAATCCGCCATCTTGGATCTATCATTTTGTTCCGGACCGTTATCTTTGAAAGCGTCGGCACAGCTTGTTTTATCTCCTAATTTTCAGAATCAACCTTCCTCTAGTGATGCCGGTGGGGTGAGCAATCAAACCGCTAAACACGATCGCTTCGGAAATATACATTTTTCATATTAATGAAACAATATTCAAAGGGAAAATAATCCAAATATTGGAAAGTATTCAGCCTCATTAACGCCATAGTTGTTCATATGTAATTACTTAGGTCACTGTATACTTGCGACGGAGACTTACATGTATTGTTTTTTTAAATCATATAAAATTTCTCATATATTTTTTTATGAAAATTGTTGAAAATTACAGAATATTAATTTACAATTGAAAATATTTACTAACCATTTTTTTATTATAATTTTTTATTTCGCTTCTCTTCTCTTTTTATGAAGAAAGTTTCTTGTGCTCATGATAAAAAGTGTGTGTCATGTCTATTTGGAAAAAATAAAGAAATTTGTAATTGAAACTAATACTAAACTCGTGCTAAAAATCGAAAAAGGGTTTAAAAAAACTTCACCGACCGTCACTGGCGTGTATCACGCGAATGTACATATTTACTATTTATCTCCAATAGTAGTACGAGACTCGTACTGAAAGTGGGTCCACGAACAAATCGCACGACTAGGCATCAGTCTCGTGGAAGTTGGTACATAGAAAGCGTCTTTTGTCACACGAGAAGACAATATCTGATGCCGCTAAATGATTCCGCGTGGATGCCGGAGCGCGGACTATACACCCGCGAGAAGACAAAATGTCGTGAAAGTGCTAAGAGACACTAAGCAAACACAATGTGCATACGAGCCGTTGACTGATGCGAATGGTGAAAGCAGCTTTTTTTTGTCTCGTGGGACAAATTTTGTGATACTTCTTTTTTGCATTCACATATTCGCTATTGAAATTCCTCATCACGGATCCATATGGACATAAAAAGGCGACTCAAAAATTATGAAAAGAATGGAGATTGCTGATTGAAATGAAATATGCATTTTAAACTTAAAAATTCTTCAATATTCATTTAAAGTTCTTGCTGGTGTTGGTTGGTTTTAAGTGCCTAATTACTGCTAATTAAAAAAAGGTGGATACGTGGAACATTAATTAAATCATATAATAGACAATATGTGCACCATCTAAAAAGAACATTTTGTGTTAAATTATTTTTATTTTGTTATTTTATTTTATATCATTGTATTTCATATTATTTGTTTTAGATTTATTTTGTGGATGTTGGAAGATCGAAGTGTGCGCGGGAGATGCCTATTGGTAGCGGTGAGGTTCGCAACCCATCACACCGCGTCTCCCGCGGGGCGAAAAGAGAAGGATGGAGTGCCGCATCGATTAAAGTGTGACACTCCATTCTTTCTGCCTACCCTTTCGGGAAGAAGGCGTGATGGTTAGTTAGTTAGTTGGTTAAAATTAAAAACATGAACCTTTTTTAATTTCACATGCATATTAAATAAATAATCTTAACTACAAATTTACTTTTTTAATTATCAGTGATGACAATACATTTTTAAACTTGTGTGATAACGGACAATGAGAGCCCAGAAAATAAAATCATAGAATAGCTGAAAGCAAAATACGGGTACAACGTAATTGTGTGATGACGTCCCCGATGGCGCCATTTTCTCCTATATTTTATATAATCCGCTATTCTCAACGTTTCTATTCACCAAACATATTTTCCTAATTTTTAGCACTCGCGGAGATTATGCGAAATATTTTTTTTTCTTGTATACATCAGGTCGTTTGAACCCAATTACTGTATACCATTTATTTTAGCTATTATATTGATTCTCATGACATGTGATAGGTAGCCAATCTATCGCAATTTTATTGTCACGTGAATTCTACACCAGACCAAAGACAGTGTGACAATCACACTGCCATCGCCGGGAATCGAACGCGGGACCTTCTGTATGAAAGTCAGAGCTCTTACCACTCTGCCACGAAGGTCGACAAATTGTCACAAGACAAATATTTTATTGTCTTTGAAAAGAACTTCTTTTATTATTATTTTATATTAATGATTAAAATCACAAAAAATAGTAACAGAATTTATTATACAATCTCCAATGTGAACAGAAAAAGTTCAGTATTGTGAAGAAGAAATTGGATCGTCTCTCGGCTTGAACCCAAATCCCTTGGATCAGGAGCCATGCGTTCTTTCCACTAGACTACCATAAGTTTTATTAGTTATTGAAATCTTGGTAGGAAGTTCACTGCGAAGGTTTTTTTTATTACTGTCTTTGAAGAGAGTTAAAATAATATTTTTTTAGAAACACTATATTTTTACAATTTTTTTACACTTTTCGCACACATTTTATGGACCACAGACGCTCTTCCTAAGTGTTGAAATTTAAACATTTTCTACACCGAGGAAGGGCGTCTGTTGTCCGAAACATATCTGTAAAAGGTGTAAAAAAATATTGTGAAAATATAATGTTTTTAAATAATCATTCAAACGTGAATCTACAACACAACGAAGAAAGTTTAAAATAACAATAATTATTTTAAAATAACAGTGTTCGTACGTGGTTTTGGAAATTATGGCTTTAGTTTCTGACCTTGGGCTGTTCTTTAAAGTACAATAAAATCTTCATGTCAGTCCTAGTACAAATGTTGATATTAATATATGCAAAATAAAATGTATAAAAACACAACCGATAAAATGCGGAAGAACTACCGATCTAAAAATACATAAAAAAAAGTATGATGAAATAAAATATGCATTTTCCTGATAGAAGAATTAATATTGAATGTGATGCTAATTAATATGTAGATGAAATATAAGAAAAACAAGATAAAAATATTAAAGTATTAAACACTATTAGGTAGTGGTAAATTTTATTGACGTTTTAAATGTTAATAATATTTTGGCAAAATCACCGCAAAGGAAAAGCTTATTAACCAGTTTTTTCCACTTGAAATTCCTAAACAAGAAAAATAACACATAACAAAAATTCTGTACTCATACATAAAACATAATAAAACACTTTATATTTAATCACGGAATGGTTATTATAATTGAAGTCAAGTTTCGCTTGGACCCAAGCTTCATCAGGGCAGTATAATAACTTATTATACTACCCTGATGAAACACGAGTCCAAGCATGGGCCCCACGCCCCACAGGGGGACAATTCAAAAACAAACTAGTCAGGAGAATAAGTTACCCATTTAGCAACTATGACGGTTTACTTATTAACGTTCCTTCTGCGATTCATTCAATTTAAAAATATTAATAATTATGTATACGTTACATAGGGAACATAAGAATTTTATAAGGGCTTAGGTAGGGCATGGCACAAAAAAGACGGGAAACATTTTTATAAATTTTCCACAGGTGTGTGTACAGCGATGAAGCCATTGAAAACCACAGACATAAAAATTAATCAACTTTATAGTTCTACGAGTATGTTCACTTGACATTGACGGTCTTCAATTAGGTACTCTTTTAGTCACGCAAAAAAAAAACAAGATTCGAAGAAATAAATTTTTAAATTGGAAATATATCCCAAAAGTGTATAGTTTTAGATGATAAGGAAAAACAGCATGACTATAATTACGTAATAAATAAATTAAATGTGTAATAATTCAAAAAAATATTAATGAAATATTTCAAATGGCAATATGCATTATGAGTGGAATTGAGGAAAATGGCCAGTGTAAAAAAATGGGAGGGGATGAATATATCCGGCAGAAAGTTTATGCGCAGACTCAACCTAAAAGGAATTCATGTCGGAAAAGACCGAGAAAAATTTCTGATGTCCACACATGAAATAGTATGGTAGCTATACCATGACATTATAAACTATTTTGGATGATATGAGATAGATATTTTTTATGATTTCTCCATTGCAGAAAAAATCATCTTTGATTTTTTTCTTATATGTATCGTATCTTTGTCAGTTTCAATTGCGTTGCAAAATCATCACTAACAAATTTATAGAACAACGTTCAAAAGCTACATGTTCGCACGTCCGTGATTCGGATATCGCTCTTGTGCTACTGGTTGGATGGACATGGACTTGAATCTTCTGGCATACAAAGGTTCAGCTCTAATGGTTATTCCTCTTACAAACTATGTTGGAAGTGTTACTTAGAAGTTGGTTTATGCGGGTATACGAGTAGATCTCTGTGATCCGGAGTGCTTCCCTAAAAGTGAGGATTTAAGGTATTTGGCAAAGTTCCAATTTTCAGGACCAAGGCTACAATAATTAAATCAATTAACATTGTTACTATAGAGTATAATTAGACCACTCTAATTATTTTTAAAATGAGGCTGTTTCCAAAAATCATGTTGCAAAAATATAATTAATGAATAATAATATTAACATTACATTTAGAGTGTAAGTTATATATTTTATAATAATATAAATTACGCGAAAAACATTTAACTGGAGTCTAATATAATGGGAGTTTTCTCACGATATTACCATATAGAAAAACAGATGCCGACCGGTTTCAATAATTTAGCAGCATCATATCATATCATCTAGATATTAATATATATAAAAAATTACTACGAGAAATATTAACTATTTTAACAAGATATAGTGTAAGTAACTACTTATTTTTACACAATATTCGTTTCTGTGTAAGCACTCAGTACTTTCACCTTCGGTAAACAAAGTATAATAATAGGTACTGTATATACCCACACTTCACACGTGACGCAAGCGTGCGTAACTCAAGAAGAGATGGTGTTTCAAAGAAAAAATACGAACATACTATGATAAGAGCTAGTCCTTAAAAGTATATATATTTTTTAAATTTAAATAATGTTGAGTTTAATCCGATTATGTAATTAATATGAATAAAAACGTATATTTTCTAGAAGTTTTATTATACGAGGGTTGTCCGTAAAATAAGTTTCCCTGTTTGCCACGAGCGCGCGGATCGCTGTTACGTGCGATCCGGCAACACTGGATCGTAGCTTGGTCGTCCCCCTCCACATTCCCACCCAGCCGAACTCGCTCGACGCTCAGCGTCGGTTTGGCAGCCGTAAAGAATGGAGCTCCCGATCGCATCGCCCGCGAGGTGTGAAGTACGCTCCGTGATTTGTTTTTTGTGTGCCAAAGGCCATTTGGCGACGGAAATTCATTCTCAACTGACAGAAGTGTATGGAGAAACGTGCATGAGTGTTCAAATGGTGCGCAAGTGGTGCAAAGAATTCAAAGAAGGGCGCACAGACGTCCATGACGAACAGCGGTCCGGACGGCCATCGGTCAGTGTAGAAATGATTGCGAAAGTGGAAGCGGCAATGCTGGCTGATCAAAGACTGACGGTTCGGGAGCTTACCAAGATGATCCCAGATTTCAGCAAGACAACTATAGACAAGATCCTAACAGAACATTTATGTTATTCTAAGGTTTGTGCAAGGTGGGTCACCGCGCTCATTGAGAAATTCGGATGGGAGATCGTCCTACACCCATCATACAGTCCGGACTTGGCCCCGAGCGACTACCATCTCTTCCCTGATTTGAAGAAACACCTCGGTGGAACGCATTTTGCAAACGAAGAGGAGATGAAAGAAGAGGTTCTGAGCTACCTTCACGGCCTGGCGAGAGACTTTTATGACCAGGGAATCAAAAAGATGGTGACCCGGATGAAAAAGTGCATCGAAGTCAACGAGGACTATGTAGAAAAATAGCTGAATGTCTAAGCTTTCCAATGATGTATTGCTCGTTGTAAATAAAAATAGTTTTCATTGTGAAAAAAAATAAGGAAACTTACTTTACGGACAACCCTCGTAATTATATGGGATTGACATGTTCCGCCTTGCTAAGGCATTATCAAATACTTATATATAGGGTGACGCTAAGTAATGGAATAAATCAAATAAATACATTTTTTAACAGATTAGTTGTTAATGTGCAAAACTGAGGGACGACGTGGTCCAGGCTGAATGCCATTGCCTTGTCTACGAAACATCAAAGATTGGACTGGAATTAGGGAACACGGAAGAGTTGTTCCGGGCGGCGCAAGATAGAGAAGCGTTTACGGAAGTGATTGCCTACGCCAGGGAGACCTTATATGGCACATGAAAAAGAAGAAGACATATTTATATTTAATCAGTTGACAAAAACTTAAAGGAAATCTAATTACGTATTTGAATTTGTCGAAATGTTGTATTTTGCCAATATATTAAATTATTCAATTGAATAGATAATTACAAAAACAAAAAAATAATAATTGCATAGTCATTTCATAGCTTAACAATCAAAGTTTTTAAATTATATCAAGAATTCTAATAAATGTATTAAAGTAACCATTTTAAAATACTTTAATTTAAGCCCAAAGGTTTGTTTTATTTGGTTATGAAAAAATATTTTATGATAAAAAGTACGTCAATCAAATATTCTAATTTAAATGTATTATTATGTATATCACAAACTACAGACATGAAAACATTAAACGACGTAAAAAAATATCGATAGACAGTTGACAAGAAACTTTCAAGGTGAAATGTAAATTAAATATTATACATATATCATATTTTAATGATCCGTAATGTAATACGAGTACATGTTATTACAAGTATGAATTGGTAAATAAAAACAACGATTATATTCCGGGACAACTAAAAATAAAATATAAAATAAATAAAATAAAAATCTATACCAATATAACTAACTAACTAAACATCACGCCGTCTCCCCGAATGGGTAGGCGAAATAATGGACTGCCACACTTCAACCGATGCGGCACTCCATTCTTCTCTTTTAGCCCCGCGAGAGACGCGGTGTGATGGTTTGCGAACCTCATCGCCACCAATAGGCATCTTCAACGCATCTATAACAATTTAATTTTTAAAATACACACTAGATATTTGCCTTTTTTTATTTAAAATTTGTATTTTTTTCTATTGCACCTTTTATTAATATTTTTTTATAGAATTTGTTTTTATTTTTATACAAATACTTGTAGACAAATACTGGATTTTTACCCATTGTGGGTTAAATAATAAAGATTTTCTGCTTAGTGCTTACAAATTATCTTAATAGATGGCGCTAGAGTAGATGGACCTACCAACAGTGAAATTATTAAAAAATATATACAACATATATACAAGTTCCAAAAATTTGTCAGACGTGGTGTCGTAAGAAGGGCGAAATGGTGAATGTTGTTAAACATAAAGTGATCGCTTAACCCAACCAATGACAGGTCATAAGTCCTGTAAACGCCTCGACTACCATATTCTGTTTCCAAATAATTTACATCTTCGTCTCTATTGAGATACAATTAATCCTTAAATAATATTTGTGCTAGTGAAATTAAAATAATATATTTTTTTTCATGGAATGATAATTTAACATTATGTGATGTTCATCAAGATATTTCTAACTAATTTTTTTTTTCTAAAATAAAAATATGTCTACCAAAATACGATATACACTAGTTATTTAAGTATTCATTAAAATGTTGTTGATAAAAGTACCATAATAAACAATAAGTTTGCGAAAAAATTATATAATTCGTACGAAAAACTACAACAATAACATATTTAGATTTATTTGTCTCATTCACAAGTGAGTGTTTAAATCAACATATAAGACTGATCCCATCATACTTCAAAATGCCAATGTGAAATGTTGTGGATTATCTCATTCGAGCGAAAATCTAGGAGTGGTTGAAAAAATCAATACGTTAACTTGTAGAATTCGTCCAATTACTATAATAAATACAGGGAGATAAAAACTAAGAGCAGGGTAAATAATAACAGAAAATTAATGCATATGCACGATCAAGAGGAAAAAAACACGATAGTTGGATACTTCGCCTCGCGTCTTATACAAGTGAATAAATTAATGAAAATGGCAAAGTTTCTAGCAGAATAAAGTATTATAAATAACATTTGTGTATTCAAAAGATTGGCACTACGAATACAAAAATATCCCGAATATATATTTTGCAAATTCCAGATATCAAATTCATGTTTATTGCGGAAAAAAATAAGTTATTTTTTTATACATAAACATATCAACTTGTAAAACACCGATATGCATAGTGAAAACAATGGATTTTTCCAGACTCCCTCGTTTTGTATTTCACGGCCAACCCCAAGGAAGACCATCAAAAAGATGGATCGACAGCTGGGAATGGACTTCGCAGGAAGTCAATCTCTCTTGAGAAACAGGCCACTAGGCCTACATTGAGAAGAAAAGAAGATATCTTTTTAGTAGCCTTTGCAGTAGCCGGCCCATCAACTTGGAACAATCCCCCTCATCTTAGGTGCATAAATGATCCGACCGATTTCATATCTAAGCTGAAAACTCACGTTTTGCATACTTTATATTTAAATTAAAAGCCAATTTGTATTTATTGTTTCTTGAACAATGGTGTAAAACTTCACATGAAATACAATAATTAATACTAATGAAAACGTCTGTTTATACATTAATTTTCTACCTTAGAAAGGCGAAACATTCCATTCGCATAAATGTAATAAAACTTCTAGAAAACAGAAGTTTTCATTCCTATTATTAGCCATTTTGTACACTTTTTTTTAGTATATTATTTTCTAACTTATCGCGAATATCAGATGCAGCGATCATATAAAGATTTTTAGATTTAAAACGCGTCTAAATGCACCCTTGACGTGATTACGTCAGGAAAACGGCGCTTTAAAAGTAAGATTTCAAATTGTGAGGAAAAATGCAGAATTGTATTTTTTAATGGATTGATATGACCTAACGATTGACGAATGATGTAGTGTTAGCCAAAATATTTCATAGACACCATTGCAGTAATTTAGATCGACTAGATTACTGCAATGGTGTCTAAGCCAACATCCCCAAACAGCAAACAAACAAACTCCAGTCTGCATTCAATGCAGCAGCAAGACTGATAAGGGGTGTGCCAAAGAGTTGTCACATAACACAGCATCTTAAGGAGCTCCACTGGCTGAAATGTCCAGAAAGGATACAATACAAGCTCTGCTGGACGGTCTATAAGGCGTTGCATGGAATGGCACCAGCTTATATATCTGAACTCTGCATCAACGAGAACCTGAATGCTAGACAGTCTACATTGCGATCAGCTAAGTCTTCTGCGATCGGTAGATTGACTGTGCCAAAACGCTGTCCAAGCACAAACTTTGGCGACCGAGCCTTCGCGGTAGCCGGCCCTTCAGCCTGGAACAGTCTTCCAGCAGACCTTAAGTGCATTGAGAATCAATCAGAGTTTAGATCGAGACTCAAAACGCACCTTTTCAAATTATCATTTCCTGACGGGAAGGGCTGATCGACTTCGTCAGGTGCAGCCCTCATACTAAATATGTTTTTATATATATTTTCTTTATCATTATTATTACTATTATTATCTAGTTGATAAAACGGAGCATCTTCTACAGCGCCCTTGAGATGAGTAATTCATAAAAATGGCGCTTTATAAATTATCAAATTTATTATATTATTATTATATCTTGTTTGTACTACTCGGTAGCCAACTTAATTAGTGGAATCTTTATCCTTTGCCATCAAAGGATAAATAAACCAATGATTTTCGGTTTATAGGTATATTACTATAAACCGAAAATCATTGGTTTATTAAAAAAAAAAAACTGTTTTTCCAAGCAATACGAAATCTTTAAACTCCCATATCTCCTAACTGTATATTTGCACTTACGTCGGTTTTACACTCACGGTGCGATATATATATATTGACTTAATGATTAATTATGCCATGTCAGTGAAACAGCTGTCGAAAAAATCGTTAGATATTTGCGAAGTAATAAATCTTTTTTCTATCCGAAAACAATCTCAGAGCGACGAAAGAGAAATTTGAACTTTTGCCTTCGAAAGTGTTACGCCGAAATTGCTAACCTAAATTACAAAGAGATATATTAACATCCCATTCACTAATCGTTTCTGTAATAGATACATACGAATATTGTACGCAAAAGAAGAATCCTATACGTATAAGTAACGACAAAAGTACCTGGTGGGGCCTGCGCCTGGTCATATATGATCACCGGCGGTCGCGTGCGCGGGCTGATTTAACAGCTTACCAGATTTAACAGCATATACTCGATATAGGAGAGTGAAACACGAATATTAAGAGAGACCGTCACGTGCGACACTTTTGATAGTGTGAGTAATTTGTCTCTGATTTTTGATAAAACATTTATTCTGCGTCCAAGAAGTGTTTATCATGATATAATATAATTGTTTCAATCTGATATAAAACTAACTAACTAACCATCACGCCGTCTCTCCGAAGGGGTAGGCAGAAAGAATGGACTGCCACACTTTTCTTTCCTGACATATTTCTCTCGCTTCCTCAACATTCATACATCCTGTCATGCACGCGCGTCGATTTCTCTGACTCCTCACATGGCCGACATTCAATATTTGATTTATTTGATCGTGCCACGTTTTCCTCGGTCTTCCTCTATTTCTGGTTCCATTTACATCATTAACATATAATTTTTTTACCATTCTTTCTTCATTTATTCTTTCCATATGTCCAAACCATCTTAATGATCCTTCCATTATTTTGTTCATGACACCATTATTCGCACCATTTCCCATCTGATATAATATAATTGAAAATCTGAACCCAGTATTTATTATGTATTTTAAAGGGTTTTAAAATTATAAGAAATAATGTGTACTAGCTACACAGCATCGGGAAAGGTTAAACATTTAAATGTATTGATCGACAATGAACTACCCTACAATGAACTTTAAATAACCTCGTGTGTATTGCCGACAACTGCACACAGTACCTACCGGTTTCCGGGCCCTTAGTATTGCGAATTATAGTTACAGACTTCGGTATAAGCTTAAGCGTAATAAAGAAATAATAATAAAATACAAATATCATATAAACAATATATATTTTATAGTTTCAAAGAAACAAAACAGAAAACTTGTGGTGTGACATTAAAAATGTTTATAACAAAATAATTCGTTATGTTCTTTTTTTTAAACAAATACCGGTTGTTTATTCGATTTTAAGTTTGTTTAACTCGTTTTAAAGATGAAATAACTTCATCGTAAAACAAAATTTTAACACAGTTTATATCGTTCCCTAAAGATAAATAAATAATTAAAATCAAATCAGTTTAAATCCTCAAAAGACATTACAAACATATTAATAGTTGAGATCAGGTAAAATACCAGGAATGCATGAGAGAAATACTCTTTATAGTCAAGAATATTTGTCTTCTGTATATAATTTTCACTAATATGAAAGACGTCAATCGTCGACTTAAACATGCTCAGCAGATTGTTGCCATTAATATCGTACAAAAATTGCCATTTTTTTAGTAAGTAATATAAGCCGATAGAATTGTTTGTTCTTTGTCGTCTAGCAAAAATAATTTAAACCGATTACAGTGTCTGCATTTCATATTTTAAAAAATGTTGTTTTCTAACAACTAGAATTTTTTTTTGTAAAGGCAAAGTACAGTAAGTGATTTTTCCTACAAGGATTTGACTTAAAGTATGTACTCGTATACGACGGAAGGCCAGGAAGGAAGTGTCGGAAGGCCACCGATGAGATGGACCGATGATATTATCAAAAGGGTTGGAAAATCTTGGATACAAAAGGGGCAGGATAGAGACGAGTGGAAGAAATTGAAAGAGGCCTAGCAGAGGAGGGAAGAAGGCTAGCAAAGAAGAAGATTTGTCTAAAAGTATTATTATACAATTTTTTTTTTAATGTATACAAATACTTGTAGACAAATATTGTATTTTTACCCATTGCGGGTTAATCATTTTTAAGACATATATACAAGTTCCAAAAATTTGTCAGACATGGTGTTCGTAGAAGGACGGAATGGGGAATGTTGTATTACATAAAGCGATCGCTTAATCCAACCAATGACAGGCCATAAGTCCTGTAAACGCCTCGACCACCATATTCTGTTTCCAAATAATTTACATCTTCGTTTCTATTGAGATACAATTAATCCTTATACGATATTAATTAAAATATTAAATAATAATATATATATATATATATATAGCATATTTCTCCAAATAAGTCGTATTTATTAAGAGCAATATATAAAAAAAATGTGGTCCTGAAGTATTTTCATCACTAGATAAACTGGTCAGACAAGACGAAATTTCAAACTTTAATATTTTTGTCAACTATAATGAAACGGTGAAGTGTCATGAAAAGAGCATTTCAGCAACATAAATATCGCAAATTGTATGGAATACTTTCAATATGATCATGCGCTTACGTACATATGTGTAAGTATTAATTAAGGTGAAATTCCCACATCGAACACAACTACAACTGGGTCGGACAACTGCACTTAGTTCATTCGTACGGCGAACCGTAACCGCTCAGGCGCTGGATGAAATGTCCTTAAACAACGGCACTTAATTCTTTCGATGCGTCTAAAAAAACGTACATTGGTTAACGAACTACGATGTTATTGTTCGGTTGGAAAACCACGGCGAATACAACCGCCTAGAACGAGACCGGCCGGTCGAATAGCAGTATCGGAAATCATGAACTGAATCGTTACATTAGTCGCAGAATGTGGCACCATCTGTTGTGGAAGGCGGGAGGCGAGCAGGTAAGTAACGGCTGTCGATCGAGTGCATCTGACTTAGTGTAAGAATAAAAGGAGATGGTATCTACTGGCAACACTAACCGATCGATATATTTTATGATTATAAAGGCGTAATACCTTCGGAACACGTCGAGAATAATAGTGGGAAAAAATAGTGAATTCCAGTGTAAATGTCTTTCGTTGTTTTGACTGTTTTTCGAAATATGTAAAAATAACTCAATTAAATATTTTCGGGAAAATAGCATCGTTTCGGGCAAGAGCAATCAGTGATCAGTGATAACAAATCGTCACCTGAGAGTAAGAAGGTTCCAACTGACAAAAGTAAAAATCTGAGAAATATGAAGTCAAAGTTTTGTTGGTTTCGGGTGTGTATCTTGGAATAAAGGGATTTTATTCCGATTTCCAGAGATTCTTTTACCGAGAAACGTGTAAATTTTGGCTGGCAACAGTTGGAATAATAAAGATCTAAGTTTAAATGAATCCTTCTTCAGTGTATCGTGTGTTTTAAATGATCAGATGGAACTTGATTATTTTCGTAACATCAAAATGACGATACTATTACATGTTTTTTTTTTAATTGTACGTATAGATAAGGTTAGTAAGAACCCTTTTCACGAAAAAAAGCCAAATGTGAAATTTTGTTAGTTAGAACCCTCTTACTCTCAGGTGACGAAATGTAAGGTCATACCATCACATTCTTCTTGTGCGAGATGGGCACTGAAGGTTTGCAGCTACGAAAATTGCAGATTCAATGATCCATTATACTATAAGTGATAACACAATATTCTTAACACTTTTATAACTTATATTTTGTTAACAATTTTTCTGGCGAAAATCCTAAATCTTAATTCTTGATCATATCTTCGAAGGTGTCAGCGTAGATTGCAACTCCCAATTTGCAGAACCAACATGCTTGTGGCAATGTCCGTATCATATCGCAATGGAACTGGTTAATGTGTTTTCTATGGAGATCGACATTTTTTTAACATTAAAGAAACGGCATACAAGCGGTAAACGTTCTAATTTCTAGCGAGTTTTCCGTCTTTTTTGCGTCGGACAAATGTTCTTGTATATCTGATCTGATGCGTTTACCCAAAAATAATGCAGTATTTCAATATTTTCTAAACAAAATTGTATGAATCAATTTTAATATTTGGAGTTGTTCGAGCAATGGAGTTGAAATGTATATTAAATTCAATAAAAACACATAATTCGTATTTTTTTGTAATGTTTTACACGAATCCAAAGCAAACACGCACTAACGTAAAAATGTACAATATTTAAATTTCGAATGTGAATTTATATAATTAAACTGTCAAAGGTGTACATTTAATGGCGTTTAAATTAATAAAATTATTTTTTTAAATCCGTAATTAGTATATTATTTAAAAAGAAGAGTAACCTATGTACTAGATAAATGTAATAAAATCATTAATATTATTTTATGAATAAAAAGTGTAAAATATATATGTGTAGAGACTTACATGTCAGTTGGGTATCTGTCCATAATATTAGGCATACACCAAAAAGAGTTAGTAATTAAAATACAAATATTTATACAAAGTGAGGTGCAGTGCAGTGCACGAATCTGTAGCATTTTGTTAGAGGCGTTAAAGTTGCGCAGCGGACAGCGGGGACAAAACGTTGCAATGAAATAACATACTTCTGGGGGAAAGGGAAACGGAATCACCCGGGGAGAGGAGGAACACATTGAGAGCCCTACCACCCCCAACCTCAAGGCCGGTGCTGTAAATATAAAATGTGTGGACTTACTTTTCATAGGGACTAAACGGGAAGCGCAACGGAAATGAATGAAAGTGAGCGCGGCAAGTGCGGCCGGGGACCTGCTTACCTCGCGCTGTTAACAAACGAGACACTGGGACTGAGAAACATTTCATACAACATGCTTAATATTTATACAAGAAACATCCTGGGATAACCGTAAGTGACCGCGACAAGCATAGCCGGGAACCTGCTTTCCTCGCGCTGATAACAAACGGGACACTGGGACTGAGAAACATTTAATACAACATGCTAAATACCAATTCAAGAAACATCCCGGGATAGCCGAAAGTGACCGCGACAAGTATAGCCGGGAACCTGCTTACCTCGCGCTGATAACAAACGGGACACTGGGACTGAGACACATTTCATACAACATGCTAAATACCAATACAAGAAACATCCCGGGATAGCCGAAAGTGACCGCGACAAGTATAGCCGGGAACCTGCTTATCTCGCGCTGATAACAAACGGGACACTGGGACTGAGAAACATTACATACAACATGCTTAATACTAATACAAGAGACACCCCGGGATAACCGAAATTGAGCGCGGCAAGTATGGCCGGGGACCTGCTTACCTCGCGTTTTTAACAAACGGGACACTGGGACTGAGAAACAATTCATACAACATGGTGAATACTAATACAAGAGATACACCGGGGTAGCCGAAAACTAACATATTGTAGTAACTTGTGTGCATCGCAAAAAAAAAATAAACAACTTTTTATACAGTACCATCAATGCCAAGCCTGAAGATACGTTTGAATCAATGGTGACACAAAACATTTCATATGCATACTAACAGGCGAGATACGTCGGGGCATATAGTGTAGTAATATTTTAAAATAGCCATTAGCAAATGATGACATGTCAGAAAATTATACAAAGTATAAAATTAGACATGAACAATTTGTTGGTGATCCAACTACTGGGAGGATGTATCTATAGTCTAAATTAATAATTTCAGTCCTTATATACGCAAAAAAAAAAAAAATTAAAAATCTGTACGTACATTGTAGGTACAAAAACATAGCAATAAGAAAGCTGTTTGAGAAAATATGAATTTATATTCATTAAATATTTTAATATTATATTATAAGATAATATCATATATCCAAAGAGATGTGCAATATACTCGTATAAGGTGTTTCTTTTAGAAGTATACAATACATATTCAAAATGAAAAAAAAAACACATTAAACTAATGTTAACGTCTATGATATTGGCTTTATTTAATACATAATTTTATGCTATTATTGTTTAAATATGATTTCTGGCATATGAGCGCCACGGCTAGCTCAAATGAAGCGCAATCGTGAAGTCCAATTTTCGACAATTGTCGTCTTTGTGGATGCAATTGATCCACTAGAGTGTACGTGGTGCGAAAACGATCCATGGTCTTCCGAATAACTTGCTCGGATGGACGATTATGTCGACCGTAAAATGGACGTAGTGCATGATAAGTTTGGCGAAATGAACCATGATTTTCAAAATAAATTTGCACAATTTACAAGCGCTGTTCTGACGTCAGTCTATCCATGGTGAAATGGCAAAACGTACTGACTACAAATCAACTATCAACTGTCAAATTGGCAGTCTGTAGAAACAATGTTGCCAGTTAAACCAAACCTTTAAAAAAACACCATAGTTACACATATACTTTAGTATAGAAATAAATAAATAATTTATAATTCACATAAAAGCACGATAAGAATACGTAGAATTTACAAACTTGTAAGTATAATAGATAAAGAAAATTCAATACAATGAATATTCACATCAATATAACTCACACGTTCTAGGTAAATTGGGTGGAAATCTTTGTCATAGATTAAACAAAAATTATGTTAAAAGATCGGTTAAAACATAAACGCGCAGCAGGAAGAAAACACGTGTGGTTTTTCTTTTTCAAGAACACAATCAACCTCGGTATTAGTCAGACCATATATTGTGACATTGCGGTGAAGAATAACGTACACGCTAGAGCTAAGAAACAAATCATACAAAAGTTTCTTTATCTCGTATGAAGGAAGTAATATAACCAGTTATCATTGAATAAGTTGGCTCAACTGATTATTTAGGTACAGGTTATTTCTATATGAACAATACACCGGGAAATCAGTAAAATATTTTACGACCTATAACTAATAGTCTTTAATACCATTAACTTCGTGATCATATGATACATTAAATCTTTAGAGCATTCTGGATATTTAAATGTACGTTTGAAACAAGGCATAAACCAGAATGAATGAAAAAATCTAGTAAAAGCTGTTTGATGAATAATTTTTGTCTCTACCGGTCTTAATAAAATAAAAAATGGTTCAAATGGACTATAACCAACATTTTTTATATAAAATGTACTTTTTGATGTTTAAGGACAGGCTATTAGGATTAGATTTTTTTGCAATTTACGTTAGTTAAAAAACATACATTTAGAATTGACATATTAATCATGAAATCAAATCAAATCAAATCAGTTTATTAACTCAAAAGACATTACAAACAGCAAATTCTTAGTCTTATGAATAAATTTATGAAAGGATCACTGCGTTGGTTTAGATATATTGAACGCATGAACGAAGAAATTACGGTTATGAAAATAAACGTTATCGGTGTGAATGGAGTACGGGCTCGAGGAAGACGTGGCATGACAAAATTAATCAAATTTTAAAGATCGGTCATTTTAGAAGTCAGAAGAATCGACATGTTGACTCGGTGAATGAATGAGGTAGAAGCTAGAGAGGTGCATCAGGACAGAGACGGAGTGATGGTTTTGTTGCATGTCCGACATAACATTTTGTTTTTACAACACTAAAAAGATGTCCCAGTGAATATTTTAAATAAATTATAAATGATCATTTACTTGATTACTGAGATTAAATATTATTAACAATTTTATAATAAAACACTTTGTTTATAACCACGTTATGGTTATTATATTCAATGCCAACTAGTTTAGCTTGCATCTAAACTTCATTAGGACAATAAAAGCTCTAATATTGCCCTGATGAAGCTTAGGTACAAGCGAACCTACCTTAATAATTCCGTGGTTAATGAGTTTAATTATATTAATTATTTAATATGGAGTTTTATATCATTGAACAAGAAACAACAAATGAGTTTAATAATGCCTCAAAAACACGAAACATTTCATGCCCATTAAATATAGTACAGCTTCTAGAAAATATAATTTTTCATTCATATAAATAACGAAATGAGTAATTGATACATAAACTATTGAAATTAGTGATATAAAAATAAAAATATATTAACGATATTATTTTTTGTG
The DNA here is from genome assembly GCA_022606425.2 of Lepidostoma basale. Lineage (NCBI taxonomy): Eukaryota > Metazoa > Arthropoda > Insecta > Trichoptera > Lepidostomatidae > Lepidostoma > Lepidostoma basale. The sequence goes on along the minus strand of JAHDVF020000761.1, from coordinate 478,101 downwards.
AAAATAATAAATGCCCGATAATAAAGGCAATATACGTAACTTATACGCAAAAACTGTTGAATTCATTATTCATTACAAATATATTTAACTATTTTGAATTTATGACAACAGCCCGCAAAAAACTAAGTGAATTTGTGAAGCACAAAAGGCGGATAAAAATGGAATTTTCCGCGATAAACTCAACGCGATCAATAATTTATTGACAATACTGGGAAATTTTTAAGTCATATTTCATCTCAAATTACATTTCATGACAAATCGGAAAATTTTATTAACGAATTACAGTAATTTTTTTTTTTTAAATAAAACCTATTCGATATTAGTTCTTCTAACCTTGCGCCATTGTATTTACTTTTTGCAGATAATACTATTATTAAATCTTGTGCATATTGATATTTTAATAATATAATGTTTAATATAATAATAGTATAAAAAATTACATAAATTTATTCCTTCTTAGGGTGCCTGTCCACCGGAGCGGAGCTAGGTTGCGGAGCGGTGAGCGAGGAAAAAATCCACCAATAGAATTGCATAAAATCTCCGCTCCTCTGATTCGGAGCGATATGTACGAGCGGACCCGACAGACGTTGTCCTGCCCGAACGTTGGCTTCCCAGCTATTAGCTGGTTCAGCAAACGTTTTTTCGATAAACTATACTATTACTGAATGATAAACTATACTCAATATGCAAACAATTGTGATACATGCCATACATGGAATGAACTTCCCAGAAAATTTTAATAGTCATCTATCGGGTCCGACGCACCCAAAATTTTGTCAAAATCGGTCCAGCCGTTTTGATCGCCGCTTTTCATAATAAACTATTGTTCACGAGTAAAACCCCATACGTCATTTGTAAAAGGTAATACAAAGACAAATAATTAGATCATAAAAATGTCATAAACTAACAATTTAGCGAAAGTCGTAAAGCAGAATTAACGAAGCAAAAGCTCTTAATAAATGAATTAAGAGTTTGCAGTATAAAAATAATTAAGAAGGGACGATCTCCCAATAAGAATCGAGTATAAAGGAGTTGAGAAATTTTGCCGAGAGATTGGCAAAACTCCAACAAATTAGCTGGCAGACATAATGCGTGCCCAATATCTGATAGCTCTACAAAGGATATAAAGAAACGAGAAAATAAGCACCTTTTAGATGATAAATTACATTGTTAATATAAATAAATAATATAATAATATATACAGGATGGATTTTATGTTGCAGGTCGATTTTGTTTGGCCGCCATTTTGATTTGACAGTCATTTGTCAGTTCAGACAGTCGTAGACAGCATTCGGTAACAATGTGTTAATGATAGAATTTAACGCCCCGACAAGTTAAATGTAAAATGTTCATTTGCGTAGAAAATTACGGAATTTTCATCATAACCCAAGAAAGTAAACCATTCAGCTTGTAAAGAATGAAGCGAGTTGCTAAAACCGATCAAAGCTACCATTCAAGTGATATAAAACTATAATAAATAAACTGTTAAATTATAATAATAAACTTTGTTTTATGTATCATAATTGTATTTTTATTTTTCGCGATAGCTGTTTCGTCAACCTATGTTGAGATCATCAGGTGTCACAATATTGTGACACCTGATGATTTTAACATAGGTTGACGAAACAGCTGTCGCGAAAAATATAAATACAATTGTGATACATAAAACAAAGTTTTTATAATTAAACAGTTTATAATGTTAAAGTCCAGGCGAAAATCCAATTAGAGAACAAGTCGCTAGACGCAAATGGCTGTGGATCGGTCACACTCTGAGACGGAACCCAGCCTGCATCGCTCAGGGTGCACTAGACTGGTCCCCATTGGGGGAAAGGGAAAGCAAGGCAGACCTAGAGCCACCTGGAGAAGAACCCTGCAGGACGAGGTTAAGGCGGCAGGCCTCACTTGGGATGATGTTAGGCATCAGGCATGCGATAGAGTCGGGTGGAGAAGGTTCTTTGAGGCCCTATGCACCGCGGAGGTGTGACAGGGCAAAAAGAAGAAGAAGAAGAATGTTAAAGTATCATAGTATTTCGGCCAAAACAATGGACTATAATAAATAAACACAAAAGTTTTTTATTATAATTTTTATTTTATTTTCATTATATGTATACAATGAATTTTTACCGGGACATTTCATTTAACAAGATAAGTTATTATTTGCTTGATAAAATATAAGTTTGAAATAATTGCATAGAAACGCGCAAGAAAGTTGAAAATGAACTACTATTTTTGAACACAATACTAAAGTTAAAAAATACTTTCATTAAAGCAAAAGTATATTTTGTGGATACAGAAAAAATGTGCACGCAGCCTTGCGTGTCATAAAATAAATTCATAATAAGACGGTTTCATAGCTTTGTTTTAAGTTATGACTAATGTGCGTACAAACAAAGTCCTTTGTAGAAGGTTCATTTTTTATTCTCAGTACAAAGCACATGTTTAATGTGACTAACGCGCCCTTTGTTGACCCCACACAAAGGGGTTATTTCGGTGAGACATCTGTGTCACCAAAATACCCCTCTAATTCTGATACTGAAATTTCACCGCAAAAGAAAAGGTTGAAAATCAAGTGAATACATTCTTAGTAAATCACAAGTCTCGTTATTTTGTTTTAAGCTTCAACCTTTAAATAATGCACAATAGAGATGCCTAATCTCGGGTGATTGTCAACGTCGAAGAGACCTGACATGACTCCGGAAGAAAAACTAACTAACTAACTAACCATCACGCCGTCTCCCCGAAAGGGTAGGCAGAAAGAATGAACTGTCACACTTTTACTGATGCGGCACTTCATCCTTCTCTTTTCGCCCCGCGGGAGACGCGGTGTGATGGGTTGCGAACCTCATCGCCAACAATAGGCATCTCCCGCGCACACTTCGATCGTCCAACACCCACAAAATAAATCTAAAACAAATAATATAAAATACAATGATATAAAATAAAATAACAAAATAAAAATAATTTAACACAAAATGTTCTTTTTAGATGGTGCACATATTGTCTATTTATTTTACGTTCCACGTATCCACCGTTTTTTTAATTTAGCACATAATGTAATAACACATAATGTTTTTTTTCGATGTTGCACATGTTGACATGGACGATCCAGACTTTTGTGTTTATTTAATTTATGTTACACGTATCCACCGTTTTTAAATTATCTGTAATTAGGCACTTAACCAGCAAGAACTTAAAAATAATATTGAAGAAATTATTCAAATTGTCACTCCGGAAGAAGAATTCGTTAAATACTTTCCTTAAATTACATTCCTCTTTACATCATTATAGCGCGAACCAAATCGATGTTATAGGATATAGCTATTATATTAATTCTCATTAATAGGAAGCTAATCTATCCCCATTAGTCTTGTGAATTCTACATCAGACCAAAGACAGTGTGAGAATCACACTGTCATGGCCCGGGATCGAATCCGAGACCTTTGGTGTGGCAGTCGTAGTCCGTAGCTGCTGTCACTCAGCCACGAAGGTAGTCGTATATGTTATTATACTGTTAAAAATTTTAAATCATATCCAAAATCAAGATAAGTTCATTTCGTAAAAAATAACTAACAATGAGACATTGAACACCAACAATTTCAACACAGAATTGCAAACGAAGGTCATGCATACTTAACACAAATATAAGCAGTAAAGAAAAACAAAAGTCCACACACAATGGAAGCTGCGCTTACTCGTACAAGCGATATCGATCTATTGTTTGAAGAATGTGACCGGCAGGTACCGTCACGTGAAAACGTGACGAAAATTAGCGAGGGCAACGTAAATACGTAGAGCACGTTTTTACGCCATTATATCACCAGCCTTATCGTGTAAACATCCAACAATTGTTATTAATACGTATACGTTAGTACAGTGCTAACTTAATAAACGGTGAAATGATATGTACACAATTTTTTTTTAATGGTTCAAAAGAGTGTTTTTCGTATTTATATTCGAATATGTAGGTGAATAACAAATAGTTATTTGATCCATAAAAATTGGTATAGTGAAATTTCAGAGGGCTAATATTTTTTTTTTACGTTTCAGAGAGCCAGAGGCAATAGAGAGCTGTTGTCAAGTATGAAAATTAGAAAGGTCTCATATTTGGGTGTTGTGTAAGGGGAGAAAAATACCACCTCCTTCGACTGATATTAATGCGTAAAGTGGAGGGACGTCGGGGAGTTCGTAGAAGGCAGCTGTCCTGGCTGCAGAACATCGAAGAGTGGACAGGAATAACAAGAGTTCAGAACCTGTTCCAAGTGGCGCAGGATACAAATGCTTTTGCTGTAATGATCGCCAACGTTGGGGAGATCTAACACGGCACCGAAAGAAGAATACTTTAATATTCTTTTTTATCTTTGCCTTCTTCTTCTTTCTTCGTTTCCTCATTACTGAGGGTCGTGATCCATGGAGCTGCCCGTGGTTAAAACAAAACGCCTCCAATCCTCTGTGTTCTCCGCAGCCCGCATTCCCGAGTTGATGTTTCCCCCAGTGATCTCATTATCTGGTCCCACCATCGCGCAGAAGATCTGCCTTTACTTCTTTTACCTGGAAAACTTCCTGAGACAATACATTTGTGTGGCCTTTTCTCCTGGCAATGTGACCAAAGAAACTCAATACTCGCTGACTGCATATTACAGATAGTCTTCGTGTTATTTTGAGCTCATCAAGGACTGAGTCGTTCACCAATTTTTGCAATTTATAGTATCTTCAGCATGTGACGCCAACACCACATTTCAATGGCATCAACCCTAAAGCGGTCACGGCTTCCTAATATCAATCGTCAATAATTTGAAATCGCTATTAATCAAATTGATTTTATAAGTAAAATAGGGCCCATTAAAGATAGTCAGATTTGGAGAAGGAGATACAACACAAAGCTCTACGATCTATACCAGGGGCTTCTTTTTGTGGGGTCACGATTCTATGTCAACAAGCTTGAAACCCTCAAAGAGAATATTCGCTAAGAATGCGAGAACCTATCACCGGAAGTTCTGGAAAGAGTGATGGAAAATGCCATAAATCGGGCCCGTATGGTCATCAATTCTGACGGCGGCCACTTGGCCGATATCATTGTTTCGACTTTATGAAAAAAAATTAAGACATCAAATAAACACACTCCAAAACCAGAACTAAAATTTTTCATTCATAAAAAAAATTACAGCCAAAGAACATCGGGTGACAACTTTTGTGCCACCTTGTAGGTTTTTGTTGAGTTTGGTACATCTGCCGAGTAACTTAGCCCCCTACAGTCTCTTAGACGCATGGAAGCTTTAATTTCACACTAGGAGGGAAATATTTTTTCTTGCCTGGTGTAGTATTAATTTTTGATTGGCTAGTTGACCAACTATTTATCTAGGCCCTAATTGATATTAGATAAGAAATATCATTGAAAGAAGAAGTTTATTTTTTTGTAAATTTCAGTCTGATGATTATTATTTGCAACGTTGATTATTATATTCAAACATAGTTACATCATAGTAATTAATTCGTCCACCTTGAATAACGTGAAAAGTTGTCGAAGAATGAGAACTTGTGAAGGCAATTATTCAGGGTGAATTACGAAACAATATCTGCATAATACGCAAAGCAAAAAATAAATAGTTTAAGGTTATTGATCTACTTTCGAGATATGCATATAAATGCATAATTTGACAAAATGCACTAGCAATAGGTGTCTATTAAAGAGAATTTAGAATAGCATAAATGTTTTACGTGAAAATCCTATGTTTAACACCAAATTTAAAGAATTGTTCATTATGCAAAGGTATAATTATTTATTTAAATAAGTGTAAAACCTTATCTTAAATATTAATGAAAACAGAAGTTTTCATAAATATTTATTTAGTTTTATGGGAATGGCGTGTTTCATCTTGCTAAATGAGATTCCTATAAAATAATACTTCTAGAAAATTAACGATTTGAAAGTTGTGTAAAGAAAAACGTATTTTTTTAATAATGAATATAAATAAAAGTTAATTTTATTTTTTAAATATATATTTAGTTAAAATCCGTGAATCTTTGTGCCTTCGCGTTACCGGTTTCGGCAGCTCGCTGCCGTCTTGTTTTTATTCGTAAAATTTTAGTACGTAAATGTTTCGTCCCGCTGAACGAAATTTTTAGATTTTAAAGTAAGATTTTAATGGCGGGCCACACTGTTTATAAACAAGCTCTCCACAAACGGTTGTAAACTGTGTAGACACTTGTTTTAAACCAAAATTCGTTTGACCCTTGTGGACGGACGCGCATATAAACTGTTGTAAACGGTTAAAAACACGCATTCCACATGTTTATCTGTTTGATTCCACCAGTTGCGTAGCGGCGTCGCACGGTGTTTCAAATCTTACGAGCTTATCTTATTACGAGCTACTTTTCATTATTCTGTAAAATTATTATTTTGAAAATTTTATTCTTATAAAATGTATATGTCTGTTGACTTCTACGATAGAAACACATATATCTGTCTATCTCTCTGTCTTTACATAAAGTAGGTATTTGAATAGCGTATTTCGTAAGATTTTTTTTTAATATGAGACCGTAAAAGGCCCTTTGCAGCTCGACCTTGAGTATAAAGATAGAAATAGAAGTATTTTTTTAATTTTGAATATTAAATTCATAGGTATATATCAATCGGTTAGCGGCGAAACAATACGACTGAACCGGTTTTGTTGTTGCATGCAATTAGGTAGGTAATTTAGGGGTTGAAATTTCAACAAATCGGCCTCAAATTTGTGTGAACTGGATGACTAATACTCTTCCCTAAACACTTATAATTAGCCATTTCCATGTCATTGGGTTTTTACCAAAAGTAGCTCGTAATATCGCACCCTGAAACACCGTGCATCTGTGGAGTGCGGACGTATACGAAAATAGTGTCTACTGTGGAGAGTTTGTTTTAAACCAAGTGTGGACGCTAAACCAACCGCGGGCTCCACAGCTTCCACCAAGGTCACTCTTGTGGAGAGCTTGTTTCAAACAGTGTGGCCCGCCTTTTAAGATAAAACAATTTGATAGTTCAAAAGTAAATAGTTAAAAACTTTGTAGTACTAACTTTAAAATGATTTTTTTACTAGATCGATTGAGAGCAATAGAAGTATATGTTTTAAGAAGTTTTTTTTATTATTAATGACATGTTTCACCTCACTAAGCCATTATCATTATTCACATATAGTATATTATATTGATAATGCCTGCAAAACATGTCTTTCCAATAAAACAAAATAAAACTTCTAGAAAACAGACGCTTTCACTCGTATTAATCATTCAAAGTGGAGTTTTTTATCATTGTTCAAGAAACAATAATTGATAAAAAAATCATTGTGAGGATAATTCAAATACAAGGCTGATGTTTTCGTTGTTCTTAATTTGAATCGCCACGCGATTCTATAATAGAAACTATATGAAAATTAGTCACAGGACAAAGAACCAAAATATGAGTAACACATACATATCGCCGTTACAAAGGTGCCTCGCGAAGAAGAAAGCTATGAATAACGACAAAGAAGCGATCATCATTTATATACTTCATTATGGCCGTGAAAACCACAGGTTCTCAAACTTATTAGGCCAACGCCTCCGTTAAAACAAAACTAAATGCTTTCCGGAAAAAACTTACTCATTTGATAAACCACTGATTTCGACAATATATTCGAGACGAAATGTTTGAATTTTGGAATTAGTCATTAGCATAACAATGCATGCTTGCGATATTAAAAGCGATTAATTTAGCGATAAAGCAACACAGCACCAGAGACAATTACTTAAAAAGCGTAGATAATGTAGAAAGTGCACCGCGCTGCATAGCTTGTAAAAACAACTAGACCGAAATAGTGAGCGGACTTGCTGAATGAAACGTTGTTATATCATAGCTATTATATTTTACGAATGCCGTTGATGCATTTCTATGAATTTAAAAATGGCGAATTTGAAGTGAATATACGAGTACAATAATACAAGAGAAGATGTGAATCAATAATATCGATGCCTGTCATACACCAAAGCCCATATGTAATTTACTAAAATCAAATAATTTCTTAGAGAAAATTCTAACCGATAAAAATAAACTTTTAATCTTAGATCTTCTGCCATGTGGAAATTCTGCTCTTATGGTTTGTTATCGGTCTCTCATGACTCGGCACTCCATCCACACCGTTAAAGTACATATCGTTTCTTAACCATTATTTCTTCACACATGCGTTCCATATCCCCAAACCAACGCAGTGATAGATCCATAATTTCAAAAATGAAAACTACTATAACCCCCCTCTCTCTTGTGAGAACAGACTCATTTCTACATCTGCCTCTGTTGAGACCCTACATCTGACCTCTCACTCCCTCACACTTTCCTTCTGAGGAACACTGCGCTACGCAAATCTAGACCCCGCATTAACATGACTCGCTGTATGAATGTGCAGGAATGTCAGGAACGAGAAGAATGGCGGTCCAATTTATGATAATGAAACGGCGTGATGTTAAGTGAGTGAGCGGGACATACAAGGGGGAAAAATATTAGATTAAATGCGACCTAGCATCCCCTTGCGATTGGTAAATATTAAATGTAAGTCCCGGGTGGATGGGGAACAGGCCTGGGAAGTGCATGAACGAGGCTGACGAAAGGGCGCCGCTGCGCCCTATAACAGCCCTTATCTGTTCCTCTGAAGGAAAATGTGAGTGAGAGGGCAGATTTAGGGTTTCGTTGACCTTTGAGAGGATTAATTTTTCCCGGGGGGAGGGGGATCTTTAGTTGTTTCAAATAAAACTATTTTATGAGTAAATTATTAAATCATCAAAATGGCCTGTTGTTGGAGATAGTACAAAATAACATCAATCATTTCATATTAGCCAATACATTATACGTACGTAATACATACGATATATTGTGTGCAAATAATCTGTAAACATATAAATTGTTCTGAGATATCTTTTGTTTTAACATAAAATTCATGGTGGTAGGTTTGCCTTGAAGATCAAAAATTATATTTTAAGATTTAAAATTTTCTTCCGTGAGTTTATTACAAGTATTATTTTAACTGGTTTTATTGTCGTCGCACGTCTACAGACCGTTGAATTAGATATAAGAAAATTATTCATTAATTTGTTTAAAACAAATTTTTAGTCATAAAAAAAAATTGTTATTGAAAATAAAATAGTCACCTAGTCGTATGTAGAAAGAATGCATTTCTAAACTACATGTTATGTTAATCAAATGATTTTACTGAAATCTCTTGATGGAAGTTCATTTTAAATAATAATTAAATAAAACGATGTTTTTTAACTACTTCCACTTTTGTACCGAATACCTGTAATACCAATACCAATTTTGTACAGAATACCTGTAATACCAATATTTAAATTCAGAAAATTTTACATAAATATTTGAAGATTATTTTTGTATAGAATCATGTTTACCACCCCTGATCTGTATGTATATAAAATACTAAGTTTACAATAGTGACACCAGTCTGTCGATGCCAGCGAGCCTGGCGAAACCGGTACATGTTATGTGTTTAGCGGTAACTACTTTGAAATAATATTTTTGTTTTAATAATTTTTTAAAAACATTATATTTTCTGAGGATATCGTTTAGTGGAGTAGATCCAGAAGAAGATACTGGAGGGACCATGTAGCCCGAATGGATGGTGACAGACTCGCATATACAGCCGCCTATGAAATCCCTTCCGGACACCGCCCACCTGGAAGACCGCCTAAGAGATGGAGGGACAGCTGGATCTCATCATCCGACGAGATATGATTTCTGTGTCACAGATCGTCAGATCTATCAAAAGAAGAAGAAGAAGAAGATATTTTCGCAACACTTGATTGGACTTTTTATAACCATGTTATGGCCCGCAGACGCCCTTCCTGATAAAATAGATTTATATATAGATAAATGGCATCTACGGCCCAAAATGCGTTTGTGATCAATGCAATAAAGTGTTGCGAAAATACAATGTTTTTAAAAAAATATTCAAATGTAAATCCACAATATTCGAAATTGTGGATTTACATTTAAAGACCTTCAACCAATGCGTATTGTCTGTTTTAATACATAAACCAACGTGCTCTTTGACAAGGAGTCTTGTTGTGTGTAAGTTCCAGGTCGCCCAGTGAGCCGTGAAAAAAGCCATGCTTGGAATAACCTTGAGAGACTAAAATCAGAGATGCATTTATTCGACAACGAAAAAAGATTATAGATGTGGCTCTGAAAATACGCGAGTTGAAGTGGAGGGGGGCTGGATATTTGTCGGAGAACCGACAGCCAATGGAAATTGTGATTCATAGGATTCCGTAGAGTTAGACATCCCCTGCTCGACCGATGATAATGTAAGGATTGCTGGACATATAAATGGATGAGAGTGGCAATAGATTGAGTGCAATGATGTGCTTTGGGAGAGGACTACGTTCACCTGTGGACAATAGGCGGCCGTTATTATATATTTTGAAAACTTTAACTAACACACATTATCTTAAAAGCAAGATGTGCCGAAATGTACGAAACCATTTTGAAATGCATAAAATACGCATTTCATTACAGTATGTACAATATTAAACTGTGTAAATATGTTTTCTTTTGTAGGCAATGCATCGAGGCTTTTTGAAAACGTCGGACACATTGTCACGCCGCGCCGGGCAGATAATTAATAGTGTACACATTTATTAAATCTTTTTGTGTGAACTTCTTATTCACAGCGGACTTGAAATAACATGGATGCAATGAGCAATCACTCGTTTCCGAGTGCGGTATAACACAACAAAAAAAACGTAAATATATATATAAGTGCACAAATGAACCTCCACCAAAAGCGAAAAGGTCAAAGAGTACAAAAATATTATCATGACTTTCGCATTATCATTCGAGGATTCATAAAAAATATGTAATATGATTGATATCAAATTCTTACATTAACCGGATAATTACATACAAATTAATTACAAATAATGATAAGAGTGTCAAATGAAAATAAAGTAAAGTAAATGCAGTGCGAATGAATGTGTTATGAACAAAATGATGAAAGGAACATTAAACTGGTTTGGCCACATAGAAATAATGATAAAACAAGTATGTGTTATAAATGTAAATGGAACTAGAAATAGAGGAAGACCGAGAAAAATGTGGCACGATCAAATAAATCAAATATTGAATATCGGTCACGTGAGGAGTCGGAGAAATTGACGTGCGTGCATGAAACGAAGCATTTTTTTTGTATAAAACAGGTCTTTTGAATTCAATTACTGTATAATTTTTTTTTTGTTGTTGCTATTTTATTGATCCTTATGACATGGAGGAAGTTAGAGAAGCAGGGAAGTACCTATGTCAGGGAAGAACAGTGTTGCATAACAGCGTGGTGGTTAGTTTGTTAGTATAATATCATGTATTCGGACCATTGTTATTTTATGTATCACCATAATGTTTCCCTTCCAAAAAAATACGACTAAAGGTCGACATTATTTTCGGTACTGCAAAACAAGATGAAAATAAAATATATAATATAATTATTGACGTACAAGAATTAGCTTTTTCTTACCTTTAAAGATGATATATTTTTATATTCAGTTAAATTTAGACAACTAAAGAAAACATTTTTTTCAAAACAATCGGATATAATTCGTTTCTAATAATAACAAAAACTTGTTAAAATTACTAAATACGCAATTTTCATTTTCCTCTAAAATTTGACTCCGGGAATAATTTGGATCCGGGTATAAGCGATCACGAGTTCGGAGTATTTTTGGGTGTTTCGGAAAGTTCGGTCCGTTTTTTTGTATGTAAATCGCATTTATTTGAAAGGTACAAAAAAAACACATCAATCAAAATATTGTCCATCGTTGGTTACTACTTTTTCCCACCTTTCTGGCAATAGATGAATCCCACGTCGAAAAAACGCCTTGTCTTTTGAGGCAATACAGTCATCGATCCAATTCTTGACATCTGCATATGAATGGAAGTGCTGCTCTTATAAGGCATGCGTCGTGGATCTGAACAAGTGGTAGTCCGATGGTGCCACGTCTGGTGAATAAGGCGGGTGCGGTTGAATCTCCCAACCCACATTCTGCATGTAGTTTTTACCGCGTTTGCGATGTGAGCGTTGTCGTGTGCTTGCTGTGCCTTTTGCCCCATTCCGGTCGGTTTTTAACTAGTACCTGCTTTAATCGCATTAGTTGTCGTCGGTAGACTTCCCCAGAGACCGTTTCACCAGGTTTAAGGAGTTCATAAAGCACCACACCCCTTTGATCCCACCACATTGAGAGCATTACTTTGACAGCATGAATATTCCGCTTCGGCGTTGCTGTTGACGTCGATGGGACGAGTGTGCCATTTCTTGGGGGTAGGATTATCGTAACTTATCCATTTCTCGTCTCCCGTAATGATACGATAGAAAAACGACTTTCTGTTCTGCCTTGCAAGCAGTAATTCGCAAGTCAAAAATCGCCATTTAAACTTGGTACTGGTAGTTAATTAATTTGATGGCCATGTTAGAAGTCGGAAGAATCGACGTTCGTGTATAACTCGTCGAATGAATGTTAAGGAATCTAGAGAGATAAGTCAAGATATGATAGATTAATGTGGCGGTCCATTATCTCTGCCTTCTCTAACGGAAAAACGGCGTGACAGTTTGTTAGTTTGATTATCTAACGTTATGTAAAATTACAATGGTGTACTATGTAACAATTCAATTTTTGTACGAATGTGTATTGTAAATTATTTTTTCTTGACCAGATTCGATGGAAATGCTACCATTGCCTGGTAATGCGTATGAAATAAACAACATAAAATACAAACAATCTTCAATGTCAAATATATTATTCATATATACTTAAAATATTTTCGTTTTTAATCAAAATAATAATACGATACAAGGTATTTTCGCACTAGCATACAAAGGTTTAAATAAAAAAATAATTAATCTCTTTCACACGATGAATGAAGTCTATTGACTATGGTATATAAAATATATGAAAGGCAATATAAATTAATTTCATCTTGAATGTGTGAAATGCTATGCGATGAATTGATAAAAGTTTGACGTACCTTTACGCTTTCGTACACACAGGGGAAATGTAGGCATTATGCGATTGATCAAAAGATGTTTGGACAAAGGAGAATACAAGATTTAAAAGGTTAGAGGTATCAAAAGAAAGTGGTACAACAACAAACATCGACAAAACATTTACAAAGCCCGTGGATAGAAATATACAATACCTCCTTTTATATAGGAACCGGATTAGAAATCGAAATTAACGTATGAGTAAGAAATAACCTAAATTATATTTTTAAATAAGTAGACTCCACATAAAAAGAACTCCCTACTTAAAGTGTATGAAATAGTGTATTTTGATAACATACGATACCCAGCTCAAAATAATATATTATACATCGGGTTAGAGAAAGAGACTGTCGGCCATAATCGGGTATCTTCGACTTTATAGATCGTCGTCTCTGTCATTATTACACGTGTTCCATCACTTGAACATCCCTTTCGATAATAGACACGTGACTCTTAACGCATTGCGCAGAAATGACGCTTTACAAAGCAGAAGATAGACGATTATGTCCCGCGGTCTCTTTCTTAAGCCTGATGTGTATTATTTACTATCAGGTAATGTACGAGTGTGCCTCATGAGTGACGTCTGATTCGACATTTCGGGGGATTCCGTGTAAGAATTTGAAGGAATGAGATCAGTGTGACGATCTCAAAACTCCTGGTAATAGGATGTTTCCTAATTACACGATCCCGAATTTCAGTGGCTTACTAGATGGCAAACCTTTGTACGAAGTTGACGTCATCGAAGTAAAATATTGATTTAAAATTTACGAAGAAATTGGAAACTCTTTCTATAAAAAACATGTTTAAGTAGCATATGTTCGTGATTCATAAAGAGGTATGACCTTATAAATATTATTATTTAAATAAATAGATAATAATTAAAAAGATTGTGTGTGAAGGGTTAGGGAAATAGGGGTGTGGAACACATTTTTATAAAATTGGTTATGACTGAAAAAAATATAAATCTATCTCCACTCCCCAGCTTCTTCCATTTTCTCCCAATCATCTTCCACGCATTTCCACAGTTTTCATTATAAATTTAACTATTATGTTTTTTAAAATGCCATATACTAGTTGTAAGAAATACGTAATTTTTTATAACTAAATAAAGAAATATATAAAAAAAATTAACAGATGTTGCTTTAACCCTTTCGTGGCTGGAGGGAATACGTAACGTAGCCCTATATTTTATTTAACAATGCCACACCACAAATTGAGTGCTTCATAAGAAAGGATAAAAATGGAATTCCTTTATACACGAGTAAAATTTTAATATCATTTGAAATATCAAAAAAATAATGCATTTTAAAAATCTTAATCGGTATAATATGATATAACCCTGGAAATCAAATAAGATACATAAATGAATATTAAATAAATGGAAACGAACATTAAAAAAAACTAGTGGAACATTTTCCGGGTTCATAACGATATAATTTAAGTATACAACTGACGCGTTCAAAATATATGAATTGGTATAATAAGAGAGTTGGTCAGGATTTAAACAAAATATTTATAGAGTTATTTCAAAAAAATAACATAAGACATGATTTTTAAAATGATGCAAAAAATAAAAGGCCTGTTTTAAATAAACCTTGGCGGCTTGATTTCCGCAATTTTTTATTTTTTTCTATAGAACCGGGTATTATAATTTTAATATTTGTATAGCTAATTATACTAATGCGATATCTGAGAAAGATCAGGGACACACATTATGGCTATTTTGACTGAAAGTTTTCTATTTATAAACATATATATTTTAATATTTTTTTATAACGGGGAATAAAAGTAAAAGCGGTATTAAATTTGAATAAAATTTTCGACACTGCCACAATTGAACGTTTTCCATTAGTCATAAACATTTAAATATTTTTTTAATTTATATTGTTATAATTGTTTTTAAATTAAATAGATGCATTTTTACAGAAATTTAAAAAAAAACCCATTGAATTTGAATTGTAAGATAATCATTTTATCCATAATTAAAAAACTAACTAACTCACCATCATGCCGTCTCCCCAAGGAGTAGGCAGAAAAAATGGACTACCACATTGTTATTTCCTGACATACTTCTCTCGCTTCGCTCGTGTTCGATCAGTTTTATGCAAGTACGCCCATGATATAATTCATTTTACAAAACGGAGCAAATTAAAAATAAATTGTGATAAATAATTAAACGAAACATGTTTTTTTTAAGAAACAGGCCGTAAGGCCTACACTAAGAAGAAGAAGATGTTTTTAACCCCTTCAGCAAATCATTAAAAAAATGAAGAAAAAAAAAACATATTTTTTATAAATGAATATTATTTCCTGAATATAACTAACTAACTAACTAACCATCACGCCGTCTCCCCGAAGCGGTAGGCAGAAAGAATGGACTGCCACACTTTTCTATCCTGACATAATTCTCTCGATTCCTCAACATTCATACATCGTGTCATGCACGCGCGTCGATTTCTCTGAGTCCTCACATGGCCGACATTCAATATTTGATTTATTTGATCGTGCCACGTTTTCCTCGGTCTTCCTCTATTTCTGGTTCCATTTACATCATTAACATATCATTTTTTTACCATTCTTTCATCATTCATTCTTTCCATATGTCCAAACGATGTTAATGATCCTTTCATTATTTTGTTCATGACACCATCATTCGCACCGCATTCACTTCTTATATTTCCATTCGACACTCTATTACATACACAGAGTATCGACACGTTCGTCTGAGAGATCTCATTTCTACTGCATTTATTCTACTTTCATCCTTCTTTTGCCAGTTCCATGCTTCGCTTCCATACATAAGGGACGGTAGAATATATATGAATATATATGGTATATTCTCTATGAAAGCCATTTCGGGCCCGAAATGAGACAGACAGTTGATGTTATGGTGCATAGTGTGAAAAACACATTCAAGAATATTATCAAAAACAAATTTTGACGATTGATGAGGACGTTTGAATCATAGCAATGTTTTTTTCTCGCTTCCGCATACCATAAATCGTAATTTTTTTTCGCCCGAGTATATTCGGGAGTGGTCTTTTCTGCATGTAATCGGTTTGCCCGAGTTCTCTCGGGTGTGCGAATTTTCGTACGTAATTATCACCCGAGTATACTCGGGCGTGATCCTTAAGCGGTTAGTAAAAACTTATTTATTTGACACCGACACACTGGACATAAATTATTAGAAAACATTGAAAGTTTTTACCTAATATTAGGTCCTTACATATGAAATTAGCGTTTTGCCGTACTGGCAACTTTGATCTCAAATATCTTCTCTTTGGTTAGGAATTCCAAATTCAAATTTATTCAGCTATTTACTCAAGTATTTGTGTTTCGAAAATTATAATTCATTTGTTTTTTCCTCAATTGTTTTTTTTCTTTGCGTCACTCAGTTTACAAAATTGAAAACTTGAAATATCGCGTTATTTACGAGTACGAGTTCCACCGTGGCACCAGTGCTGCAGAAACGGCTCGAAGGATTAATGATGTGTATGGCGACGGTGCCGCAAAAGAAAACACAGTGCGTTTTTGGTTCCAACGTTTTCGTTCTGGAAATTTCGACCTGCAGAACAAGCCCCGTGGACGGCCGGAGACCAAAGTTGATAATGAAGAATTGAAGGCTATTGTGGAAGCGGATCCATCGCAAACCACGTCCGAGTTAGCTGCAGGCTGCGGTGTTAGTGATAAAACTGTTTTAATCCACTTGAAGCAAATTGGGAAGGTGAAAAAGCTTGAAAGATGGGTACCTCACGAATTGAGTGAAGCAAATCAACAAACGCGCGTTGACTGCTGCGTTGCATTACTCAACCGGCACAATAATGAAGGAATTTTGAATCGAATCATTACCTGTGATGAAAAGTGGATCCTGTATGATAATCGGAAGCGCTCATCGCAATGACTGAACCCTGCCGAACCAGCCAAACCATGCCCCAAGCGAAAATTGACTCCAAAAAAGTTACTTGTGAGCGTTTGGTGGACTAGTGCTGGTGTCGTTCACTACAGCTTTCTTAAATCTGGCCAGACGATTACGGCAGATGTCTATTATCAGCAACTGCAAACCATGATAGAAAAGCTAGCTGCTAAACAACCGAGGCTGGTTAATAGCTCTAGGCCACTACTGCTTCATGATAACGCTAGACCACACACTGCACAACAGACGGCTACCAAATTAGAAGAGCTTCAATTGGAATGTCTAAGACACCCACCGTACTCTCCGGACCTTGCCCCAACAGATTACTATTTTTTTCGAAATTTGGATAACTTCTTGCAAGGGAAAAAATTCAACTCCGATGGGGCAGTCCAAACCGACTTCAAAGATTTTATTGATTCCCGTCCGAATGGTTTTTTTAGTAAAGGGATCGATGAACTACCTATGAGATGGCAAAAGTGCATAGATAGCAATGGTACATACTTTGATTAAATAAATATATTATATTTAAAAAAAAATCAACTTTATGTTCCTCCCATACAAAACGCCAATTTCATATGTAAGGACCTAATATTAGAATGGAATCCTTACTCTTGAATAAAACATACAATAAAATCTTCACGCCTTTTATTAATGGCATGTGGAAAAATTAGCATTTGATGGAGAGGTCAACATTTTTGTTATCTTTATATACAGAAAAAAAACATTCATAATATATTATTCACATTGACCAATATTCCTAAATCGGCTCATTCTATGGATCGAGGTTATATTTTTACACATGTCCTAGATCTTTACCGTGTCGTAAAAGTAAAAAGAGGAAATACGTGGGTGGAATAGTCTAGCATATAGGTTCCTACACTTTTTTGACCCATGGCCCCCTTTCAGACACAAAACACACAAGGTCCCCCTGGAAATTTACCTTTTTTTAAATAAACAAAACAGAAAAATGCAGTGACCTATTGTTTTAATTACTAACTTATAGTGTTATAAATAAGATACGCTGTTACTGAAATTGTTGAATAATTAATATTTATTAAATAATCCTAACGAGAAGGGCGAAACTGATGTGCTGTCAATAACGAACCTGGTGTGAAATCATCAAAAAAAATATTTAACTACTCGAATATTTTTTTAATTTCAGAAATGACGACCTTCGTGGCACAGTGGTAAGAGTTCTAATTGCCATACCGAAGGTCCCGGGTTCGATTACCGGTATTGTAGTATAATTGTCACACTGTCATTGGTCTGGTGTAGAATTCACGTGACAATAAAATGGCAATATATTAGCTACCTATCACACGTCATAAGAATCAATATAATAGCTAAAAACAAATTGTATACAGGAATTGGGTTCAAACGACCTGTTGTATACAATAAAAAAGGATAAAAGAAGAATAAATGCAGTAGAAATGAGATCACTTAGACGAATGAGAAGTAAATCTGTGATACAACCATTAAGACGGTTTGGATACATGGAAAGAATGAATGATGAAAAAATGGTAAAGAAAGTATATGTAAATGACATAAACAGACCTAGAAATAGAGGAAAAACGAGGAAAACGTGGCACGATCAAATCAATCAAATATTTCATGTCGGCTACGTGAGTAATCGGATAAATCCATGTGCGGGCATGACACGACGAATTAATGTAGATAAAGCGAGAGAAGTATGTGAGAAAAGAACAGTTTGGCAGTCCATTATTTCTGCATATCCCCTCGGTGAGACGGCGTCTTGGTTAATTAGTTAGTTTTTTTGTTTATACATATAGATAGAATTAAGAATAGAATAAAAAAAATTGGAATGACATGTATTGTATAGAATCATTAGCATTCAACCCCTACCACAAGCAAACCGAATTGAGAGATTTATGAATTTTATTGGCACGCGATTGCAGCGAACTACGAAAACAGATCAGAACTAAAAGAAAAATAAGTAAAATAAAACAAATTATTGTGGTAGTTAGAGTTGTACTTGTGAACTGATAAGGGTGATGTGTAGCCAAAAAATAATCTTATTGAATAATATAAAATTTTACGTCATAATATTTGAAACGTAACATAAAATAACCTTAAAATTTTAGAAATAAAAAAGCTATTAAAAATAAATAAATATTATAAACAACCAGTTAAACTTGTCACATATTTTGCCACATGTCACGAGAATCAATATAATAGCTAAAAACAAATTATATACGACCTGTTGTACATATGTTAAAAAAAAATATATATCAAGTCCAATTATGGATATGTTCACATTGGTCTGCAATCCTAATTAAATATAATAATAACTGCATTTACCTCTTGAAATAACCAACCACCTCATTTTATTTAGCACGCAAATAAAAAGTATGTATCATTTTATAATAGTATAAAAAGATACATTGAAAAAGATGAGTACGTTTAACAAAAAAGTATTGCGAATATTTCAAAAGTTCATATTTTAAATACAATATTTGCATCTTTCCGTCAATACGTTTTTTTAATCTTAGTAAAATAAATAATAAAAAACAGTATCCTAGTAAGAAATCACTGAGCACATGTCTGATTATCATGAATTTTCTAGTAATTATTTTGGGTTATTAGAATTATCTTAATTCAGTCAAAATTAAGGAAGTCCCCTTTTCAACAATTTCTATTATCTATTTTTGGGAAAATATGCGATCAAATACACATTTTCAGTATATGGCAATAGCATTGAAATCTAATTCATTGTATCATTACAACTTACAATATAAATCTAGAAACATTTTTTGGAATTATGAAATTAATAAAAATGTAATTGTTTAAGAATTAAAAAACAAAACAAATCTATATTAGCAGAAACTTCCAGGAAAATTCCATATAATTTATTGTTATAATAAATTTTACGAAAGATACTAAAAATCGCATTACAACGCCATCTTTATAAATATTTTATAATGTTGTATAGCACGATTTCGTTTATATGCCTCGAAATCAAAGCCTTTACCGAAGGTGAAAACGTTAAGTCGGGATTAATTTCATAGATGGCGTTAAAGGCAACTTAATCCGCGGTGTATAAAACAGATAATATCTCATGCAAACAAGATATGACGTTTGTACAGATGTAAATAAATAAAATAAACAGGAAATAAAAAAATATTAATGAATATGAGTACGTATCAACTTAATCCATAAAACACTTTGTTCATTCCTTTTAGATCATGCAAAAATATTTTGTATTTATTATCCATTACCGAAAACAATGTTCATATTAATATTGAAATATTATTAACTATATAAATAAATAAAAATTGTTATAAATATCACTATTGATTATATTTTGTCGCGAAAGGTGTTTCGCTAACCGATGTTAGCATCGCCAGATCAAAATATAATCAATTGTGATATTTATAACAAAGTTTTTTATTTATACAGTTAATATTGTTGAAATATCAAAGTGTTCCCGCCAAAACAATGGATTATTTTAATATTATACAAAACTCTTTGAAAAAATACACTGATTGGTAATATTGCAAATGGTACGGTTTATAATAATATTTTTAAAGAAAACAGAAATTACATTACAATTAAAACATTTATTTAAAAATTTGTATTTGTTTAATATGTGTTTTTCAGGTTTCAATATACTCGTATATAATAGTATAAACGACTTTCTGTATATGTGAAATTTTATAAGACATTTACCATTATTAGAAATAAAAGAATATTTTTACAAAAAATAAAATGTAAATAACAACTGGATAAAATAGAAAAAAATAAAAAAAATATTTTCTTTTTAATGTAGACAATTTTATCTCAAGACAATCTAGCCAATATAAATATTTTAGTATTTTAAAATCTAAGGCAAGGCATTAACACTGCGGAATTCCATTGTAATATTTTGTGGATTATATACAACGTTATTTTTCAATTTCCAAAGTAAATTGTAAAAAAATTGTTATTACAAAAAATGTTATCAACAAAATATATGTTACCATAATTAATGTATTTAATTTATTAAATGTTTTTCAACAGTGATATAATACTCCAAATTAAAAAAATTAATATAAATAAAAACACATGTTTGCCATAAGTTTTGCTGTTTTTATGGGAATGACATGTTTAGACTTGCTAAAGCATTATAAAACGTCAATTATTATTTAATAACAGGCGTTTTCATTCAACGTTAGCAACGTAAACACTAAATCTCGAATAAATTACATAAGTTTTATTGTAAAACACAAAAAAAATATCATTGATAAATAACTTCAATAATATTTATATAATACATTACAAGAAATATACAAAAAAAACTTTGCTTCCCGGTAGGTTAGGTAATCAAGATAACCTTGACATTGATAGAAGATTTACAGTTTCGAGAAATAAAATAAGATTTTACAGATCCCTGCATATTCGGTGGATTCACTTTCAATAATTACAAAATGAAGAGCCAGCGGAGCATGTCGGTAACATTTTACTAAAATTAAACAATAAATAGTAAATAGTAAGTATTTTCTACATCGCCCTTGAGATGATTAATTCATAAACACGTCGCTTTATGTATCATCAAATTTATTATTATTATTTTTAGAAAATTACAAATCGATGGTACATTATAATGAAACCGCCTCTAATTGTGATGAAAATTTCGTTATGGAACACAATGGGAGGGAAATGCGATTGCAGCACACGCCACGCGGGAACAATGCAACGAAAAACAGCGGAGTTAGCCAAGCAGCATATTCTGTAATAATATGTAAAAAATGGGTTTGACACTAATTCGCATAGTTTCAAAAGCGATTGTTAACCAATTTAAATTGCGACAAATATACAAATATACAATAACACATGGGACATTAGCATACCTGGTAATATATATCTTATTTGGGAAATAAACTCTATGTGAAACGAAAGGCGCGTCATACTGGATAAAAAGCACGAGGAAAAAAGCGTACGGTGGAGTGCCGCAAGGATCGGTCCTAGGACCGATCCTGTGGAATATCCTTTACGAAGATGTTATGGCTATTGACGTGTCGGAAGATGTGGATATGGTTTGCTATGCCGACGACTTAGCAATATCTTTTACAGCAGCAAATAACAGAGAACCAACAGCTAAGACGAACAGAGCGCCGCGGTAAACTTATGGATGGAAACAAATGGACTGCAAATTGCCCCAGAGAAAACAGAGGCAGTAATAACAGGCAAGAAAAAAGTACATACCGAAGTTAAATTCCACCTGGAAGGAGTCACCGTAACGCCAATAAAGCAGATGATGTATCTCGGGGTAGTAATAGTTAAACACCTAGCAATGAAGGCCCATTTAAAGTTAGTGTGCGAAAAGGCTCAGAAGACGATAAGGGTTCTCAGCTGTATTATGCCCAACACGAGAGGTCCAGGACCAAAAAAGAGAAAACTGTTAGCAATGGCAGTCCAATCTATAGTCCTGTATGAGGCACCAATATGGTCGCACACAATTGACAAAACGGAGATTCTTAGGGAGATTAAGAATACACAGAGACTAACGGCACTAAGAGTATACAGTGCACACAAAACAGTCTCAACGGACGCTGACCTTGTGCTGGTTGGACTAGTGGGACTTAACTCCTAGCAAAGGAGAGATCCAGAAGTTTCAAAAGCTGCACCGCGATAACGGAGAAGATAAAAAGAGACAATAGACGCACCACCCTCACGGAATGGCAGAAATGGAATCAGTCATTCAGCGGAAGATGGACCTATCGCCTGATAAAGAAGATTGAGCCCTGGCTGGCTAGAAAGCATGGGGAAATAAGCTTCAAGATAACCCAATGCATGAGAGGCCACGGGGTCTTCCGTAAATATCTCCCAAAAATACAGAAAGCCCCGACAGAGAGGTGTATGCACTGTGAGGCGGAGACGGATGACCTTGAATACACCTTATTCGTGTGCAATAGATGGAGGCTACAGAGGGAAGCCCTATATACAATAACCGGTCACTTCGACGCAGACTCCATGGTCAAATCCATGTTGCAATCCCAAGAGTTGTGGAGTAAGGTGGGATGCTTCGTGGAGGAGAAAATGGCCCAAAAAGAAAAAGACGAGATGCGGCTACAGCAACTGGGGTAAATGAAAGACAATTTTGCAGGCCTGAGTAGACCGTAAGGTAGGAACCGGGATGCAAAAGAAGAGGGGGGGGGGGGGATTCTTTCGGTAGGAGTACCCAGCCTGAAGGACTGGGTGTCCATGACGGATTTCCCCTCCACAAAAAAATTGTAAATAGAATTTATTGTTTCTTATACGATGGAAAACTTTATATTTAGCATAAAATTAAGAGAGAAATGCAGTAGATTTGAGATCTCTTCGACGAATGTGTGGTAAATCTGTATATGATGCAAATATAAGGAGTGAATGTAATGCGAATGAAAGTGTTATGAACATTATAATAAAAAGAAAGATCGGACACATTGAAAGAATAGTAAAAAAAAGTGCATGTAAACGACGTAAACGAAACTAAAAATAGAGGTAGACCGAGAAAAAAAGTGCCATAATCAAATCAATCAATTATTAAATGAAGCCGACCTGAGGAGTCTGGGAAATCGATGTGCGTGCATGACACGATATATAAATGTTGAGGAACTGAGAGAAATGTGTCAGGAAAGAACAGTGTGGCGGTACATTATTTCTGCCCAGAAATGATGACATATTTACTTTCTAAGGTATTATCAAACGTAAATGTCCAAAGCTAAACATATCATTCACATACAATATAATAAAACTTCTAGAAAACATTCGTTTTCATTCATATTAATTATTTAATATGGAGTTTTACATTCTTTTTCAAACAACAAAAAAAAAGTTAAATCAAAATTGGTATTGTTCGAATCCCTGGGTAATAACAATTCGATCGAAATGAATTCGGCCCACTACTAGATTGAAAATTGTAGTTTCTTAAAATAAATTTGTCGAAAATAACAATAATTTGTTGTAATTCGAAGACATAATCAATATTTTTTCGCCGAGTTTCGAAATGAATGATGTTCATTATATCTAAACTCCCGCTCATTTTTAAATCAATTTCTCATTCACGCAACTACAGCTATTTTCGTTTGTTATTTCTTCATATTTCGTTCCAAATTCCCAGGCCATCAACACACTGAATACAACGATTAAATATTACCCAAGTTACAATACACACTACCTTAAATCTTGTATAGGTTGTTCCTAAACAAACTACACTTTCAACATAAGTGAAAATATATTATTACAATCATATTTATACATAAAAAAATTTACGAACTATTTATGAATTAAAACACTATTTTTTTTCACTTTATCCATCTAAAATTCTCTAATTTTTTTTTGTTTTATTAAAAGACTAACATCAAAGATTTAAATCAATGATATTAGAATTTATTTTACAATCTTCAATGTGAGCAGAAAATAGCTCATTATTATGAAGAAGGAATCTGGTCGTGTTCAGGCTCGAACCCAAGTCCCCTTGATCAGAAGCCAAGCGTTCTATCCCCTAGATAATAATCTATTCCTTCTAAAATATTGTTTTTTAAACACCTATGGAGGATTTACTCATGAAAATTATCATTTGTACCTTTTTTCTTTTGCATTTGCTGGTTATTTAAAAAAAATTGTATCTAGCAGATGCAATTTAAAAACATGATTTTTAATCAGAAAACGAATAAATTGACGAAATGTGAAACGGTAGATAGTTGCTGGTAATATGAAATAAATTTAGAAAAAAAGTGGACTAGTACTTTCAAAAACGTTTAATTAAAATAATAAAACTAACTAACTAACTAACCATCACGCCGTCTCCTCGAAGGGGTAGGCAGAAAGAATGGACTGCCACACTTTTCTTTCCTGACATATTTGTCTCGCTTCCTCAACATTAAAAATAAAAAATAATAAATATATATTTAAAGAGTATTTATAATTAAATATGATAATATAAAGACCTGCTAAGATTAAATACACACAATAATAACATTATGTAATTCTACGAGTAATAAATAAACAATAATATACGTAATAGAAAAAACACAGTTTAACAGGTTACGAGGCAGATATAAATAAGCTCATATAATATATACGAGTATATAGTAAATGGGCACATTTAACGTGAATCGAGATAATGCATTGAATTGTGTGCAGTTGGGACATGTCTCTTGGTGCTTCAGGTTAAAAGCCTGTTTAAATCAGGTTTTGCATGAATAGAGTGATTAATTATCAAGTTGACAATAACAAGAATTACTTCACTTACATATTACAATCGAATCAGTCTGATGAACTTTTCCGATATGATTGCATAAATAATACAACGTAAAAAAAAATTTTAACGAACAAAAAAAAACGAAGAATATTTTTAACTATTTATCAGGACAATTCCTGATTTTTTTTTAATTTTTACTAAAATATTAAAATTAATGTAAATGTTATTTGAAATTTATTTGTTCTATAATGTTTTTATTATTGTATACAAGAGATTAATTGACCTCAAATACTTGATACATTTTTTAAGTTATAGATTCTCATGACATGTGATAGGTAGCTAGTCTATCGCCATTTTTATTGTCACGTGAATTCAACCAGACCAAAGACAGCGTGATATTTTTTTCACATTGTCATTGCCGGGAATCGAACCCGTGCTTTAGGTGTGGCAGTTATAGCTGTTATCTCTGCCACGAAGGCCATCAATATCCCATCATAGTTATCTAAAACAACTTAGTACGTATCAAAATGAAGCAAATAAAATATATCCTACAGTGAAAACGGATCCATATAACCCAATTGTTTTTTTTTATTATTTTTTTTTAAAGTGCATTGACAATAGAAATAATTATTTAATAATCATCTAAATACTTAGCAAAAACCCAACAATTTATGAAATCATATTGTACTTTACCAATATCTTATTTATTGATCTAGATTCGAAATGATTGCATAATATCACAATCAATTAATCAATTCAATTCAAAATAATGCTTTAATTTATTTCTTTCGTTCATTAATTAGGAAGCAGATTTAAGGCTTCAAAAAAATTAAACAAAAAAATTAAATCATTTAGGTTGTTTAGTGGGTGAAATGTCTTGTTTCTTGAACAATGGTTTAAAATTCCATATTAAGGATTTATTAATTTAATTTATATGAGTGCCAAGCTTCGCCTTACTGGGAGATAAACATACATATGTCATTTTGAACAAAATAACATACATATGTCATTTTGAACAAAATAACATACATTTTCACATTTACTGAAAACAGTGTATACGATAAATACTTAAAATATTTAAAAAAAAATCAAACTAAAGAAACACAAAAAACATTCGCACTAGCGATAAGTGAGATCTGATTAAATAGTCAAATGGAATCAGTAATATTTTAATGAATTTAAAAAAAATGTTATGTTAATCAGAATAATAAATCAATATTTCAATTAATAAGTTTACTAATGTTATTTTAAATTGAGGTAAATACGATGGAATTCCGTAATTCTACATTTTTAAATCAATGCACTGTTTTTCTAATTGAGTTGATTAATCTAGACATGTTCTCAAAATAGTATTTCATCACCAAGATAATGATATTATAACGCACCGTGAGTGTAAAACCGAGATAAGTGCAAATAAAGAAATAAATTATGGAGATATGGGAGTTTAAAGACTTCATATTGCTTGGTAAAACTGTTTTTTTTTAAATAAACCAATGATTTTCGGTTTATAGTAATATACCTATAAACCGAAAATCATTGGTTTATTAAAAAAAAAACAGTTTTTCCAAGCAATATGAATCTTTAAACTCCCATATCTCCAAAATTTATATTTGCGGTTATCTCGGTTTTACACTCACGGTGCGATAAGATGATATACTATTCACTCGGTGATAATAATATACTACGTAATCTTGTATAGTCAACCAAAAAAAATATTTCAAGTAATGAAAAATCTGATTTATTATTAATATATATTCTTCTGATTAAAATATATAAAAAAGCAAGAAATCAAAACACATTTTTTTTACTTTGTTTTCCGTTCAGACGAAAACATTCGGAAAAAACAAATTTGAAATATGGTTTTTAATTATGTTTCGCAAACTTGAGTTTTTACTGATTAACACAGAGATATAATAATAAAAATGTTTTCTAAATTTAAAAGTTAAAAAAAATTATAAATTCAAACAGCAACAATAAATCAAGATACCCATAAATATTTTTCTATAAATGTTTGTTTTAAATTTTAAATATTTACTTAGATGTTTCATTGTTTCAAATATAATTGATTCGATTGTAAAAATCATCAGATCTTTCTCATATCTAGTTCATACACTCATAAACACCCTGTATTAGTGATCTTACCGCTAGTGCAAGCTTATCGTGCGTATGGGGCAATATACAGGCTGTTTATCTCGCACGATAGGTACTGTATATGAGGCTGAAGTTGAATAAGAACTTACCTGAAAACAAAAGAGACATAATCGTTAAAAACATATATGAAAGAAAAATAGAGCAGTACTGAAAATAAAGACTAATCAATATTTTTTTTTAACTTAATTTTTTTAACGTGCTGTATTTCTTTGCATCGGTTAATTTTTACTGTTTTACTATTCAACAGCGAATGTCAGGGATTATTGCGTGCCGGTATTTGTATGAATGAACATAAAATGGAAGTACGATAGTTTTATTTGTAAGAAAATATACGACATTATTGAGGAATTCATACATAATTCACGATGATCAAAGATATACTGGATACTTCGGAAGTGCAGATATGAAATGCTTAACGTTATATGAAATGCTTAATTTGATAAAGGCGAAACCTGTCATTCCATAAAAAAAACTTAATAAAACTATTAGAAGACAGACGTGTTCATGTGTAATAAGCAGTTTATATCGTTCTCTCGATTATGAAGTTATAAGCCTTCGAAACATGTCGAGAAAAATAAACTCAAAAATGGAAAAAACAGTGTTTTAATTCATGATTAATTCGTATATATTTTTTTATTAAAGTAGTTTTAAAAATATGTTAGTTTCGGTTTCTAAATAAACCGTATAATTTATTGTTTCTTAAACAATTACGTAAAACTCCGTATTAAATAATTAATACGAATGAAAACGTCGGTTTTCTAGAAGTTTTATTATAATTTCTGTAATGGCATGTTTCGCCTTTCTAAGGCATTCCCATAATTTATAATAAAAAAATTAGAAAACCGATATTTTCATTCGTATTAATTTTGCGGTAAAATATCTGTCTGAGCAGAGTTCCCGTGCATATAATATATGTGAAATGCACAAAGATTCTGTGATAAATTAACAAAAAAGGAACACTCAAGGCGATATTAAAAATCATTTTTAATGAAAAACTACGGTTTTAATAAATGTAATATAAGATTAGTTAATAAGATGATTAGTTATTTCATTGGTCTGATGAAGTCCGAGAGCTTACAAGTGAAAGATTTCGTCTACTTAATAAACAATTATATTTCATAAAACGAAGTCATTTTCGTTACGATACGACAAATTATTATTTCTCACTAATGTTTTATGCATAGGATTTTATTAGTCATTATAAATTTCAATAGTATTATCCTAATGAAAAACGCGTCTGTAATAAAAATAAAATGTGAATTTATTACGTTTTCAATCAAATTCACAATTTTTTTTTAATAACTCTATAAAATGTGCATTTTATAAAAATACATTGCATATATAAATGAAATAGAAAGGGTTAAAATGGTTAAACATTTTACTCGCGTAATGGTTGAAGAGTTTACATTCAATCCGTGAATAAATATATAGAAAACTATATATGCAAAGAATTGTGTAACTAAACACAGAAATATGGCTTACATACATCCGTATATCGGTGTGGAATTCATAAGTAGTTGGTTAATTCGCGTAATGTCAGTCAAAATAAGTAATATATACACTTTTTTCCAAGGAAGTTTATGTTTCGAATTGTACATCCTTATCCGCATCAATATTACACAATCTTAAATTTCTAAATGAAATATAAGATAAATAAATGTACTTAACACTAGATATATCCGGCGTTCAAAATGACAGATAAATTCAATTACCAATAATTTCAATCACATATTCCTAGGGTGGTCTATGTAGGCTTATTGGGTTCAGTTTCGACTTGTTGGAATTTTATATCAGAATTTTTGATTACCAACGAACAAATTCATAGTTGGTGTGAAACCCGTAAATAGTAATTTAATTGATTCACTGTTTGAAATTAAGAAACTCAATAGAAAAAATATGAAGAAGCCTTTAATGATTTCATAATTTTTAAATGTATTTTGAAATGGTTAATAATATAATACATCAAGTTACGGCGGGGAAAAAATAAAGGCTTTTTTCAGTAGCGATAACATTATGAATTAATTTTATTATTATAAAAACGTAATAAAATATGAAATAAATATAAATATATTATCTACATTCGTTTTATGCAAAATTTCATTAGCATTAAACGATTTCACAAGTATTAAATACGAATGAAATTTATTTTCTAGAAGTTTAATTATATTTTATGGGAATTACAAGTTTCGCCTTGCTTAGACATTATCATTTTAAAGAAATACGGTATGGAGTTTTACATCATTGCTCAAGAAACAATTTCACAAATACTGTTTCTATCAAATAATGTTGTTAAAACACGTATATACTAAATGTTATAGAAAATATGAAGTAGATTATAAAAGATTATCATAATATTTAAATAAATATTATTTATCTTAGCGTTCATATAATATTGAAATTAATTTATTAAAATAGTCATTTACTTTCAGTACGATTATATTTATTTGAGTTTTTATAAGAATATATTTATAACTTTAATTATAATTTATATAAATCATAATACATAATTAATCAATAGTAATTATGCACGAAGCTTATACAGTAATGTGGTTCAGATCTTATATGGACAAAAGCACATTCATTGGTTATGAAGTGTTCTTAAAATACGCGATGGATATAGTTTAAAAAAATATATAAATGTGTCATAAACAAATAGTTCACAATAAACAATCCTTTAGATGTCATAATGAAATGAATAATATCGTTTTAAAAAGCATTTAATATTTAATTATTATACATTATTCACGATGAACGTGTAGCGATACGTAAACTTGTGGAAACAAACGTGTAATAAAAAAAAGCATCCAGTACTATAATTTGCTAAGAAATACTTTATTTTAGCCTTAAGAACCTTTCTGATTTATAATATCCATCTGCTTCCATGTCTGTCGATCCTGTAAAACACGCATCCATGTCGTATCGGCGGTCTCTTTAATGTCTTCCCTCCATCGATGTCGGGGACGTCCTGGGTTTCAGTCACAGTTTTAGGACGTCAGGAAAGGAGGCGTTTTGTCAATCTATCATCAGAGCTACGAGCGATATGGCCTGCCCAGCCTCATTTTAGCGCTGCCACTCTTCCGATGGTGTCCGTCACTCCTGTTCTGGTTGTAGTGGTATTTCTCACCCTATCCACTATACGGATACCCAAAATCTCTTAATGTAGCTCTTTCGTCAATTCTTAATCTTAGGTTACAAATTCGTATATAAAATACGCAGATCACTTCGATTTTACTTTTAAGAAATATGAGTATACTATTATAGATTCGTATAAATTTAATATAATTAAGTATGAACTAGAGGTTGACACACATCAAAATGATTTTACTTCGCGTGTATAACATTAGCTATGTAATGGCGGCTATCTGCGATAGTTATAATGTTTATTCATAGTTACCCGTTGACATTACAGATTTCTAGAGTGAGACTGCAGCTATTCTGGGGTTGACAACATTTTAAAATAACATTAAATTAATAAAACGGAATCCATTAGTCAAAATTAAAAATAAAAGTGAATGAATAATGAAAACTAATTAAAAATTCTTTGCAATGTGTAGTTTGATTTCACTTGTTCTTTAGTCTCAACTGATTTCAGCAGCTCGCTGGTAACTTCTGATGATTTTCCATTTTTATTTATTTTAATATTTACAATGAACTTCTATCAAGAAATTTCATTTAAAAACATAAATAATTGAAAGCTGGTTAAATAATATAATAAAGGTGCTAAGTGGTTTAAACGTAAAACATAGAAAAATTAAAAAATAAAAACAAAAAGTGTAATACATGTCATGTACCTCGGGGGCCATCTTTAGGGTGAAGTTTGAACTACACTATATTATTCATTGATTATTTACATAGACCTATGTTTAAAATCAATTGGGATAAAAATGTTGAAAAATTACATGCGATCTGCAACTAATATTCATCGTAATTCAAGATATTTTCACCCTTATACAGCAGAACAATTTAAAAAAAAATCTATTACAAAGAATCGCATGTTGTCGACCCCTAATGTAAGTATGACGAAGCATCAAGAGGACACTAGGTGAACGAGAATGTACCAAGAACCAGAAAGGCCAGTCGTGATAGGCCGAAGGGTGATTAATGCACTTCCTTGTAGACTTATATATAACTATTCGCTACATTCAATATTGCATCGTTTGAAGATGGGCAAAATACATTGATAAATTGTTAAAGATTAAATTCAAAATATTGAATATGGATTCTGATAGGCAAGAATTGTGAATTTTAAATATAATATTATATTTAGTTCAGTCGAACTCGGCTATTACGATCACAGAAATAGCGACATCTCGGATGTAACGAGGAAACATTCGACATTTTAGTTTATGATTTTCTCAATTTTTCACTTACGTAACGAGCTACTTCTCTCTAATTGTGTATTTTTGGTAATATTGCAACTTTTTGTGTTATGCGACCGCTCCAGATACTTCATGTCTTCATGTGATGGGTATGTTTGTAAGCATTTAAAAATAACTATTCTCTGATATAACGAGTAATGCTTCGGTCGGTCCCACCTTCCTCTTAATAACCAAGTTCGTCTATATTTTATTATTAATTCTCATGCTAAACGAAGACCTAGAAAATATTCTTAAACAAACCTATGGTCCATCAGAACTAAATGTAAATATATTTATCTAAATCTGTATTTTTATTTAATGTTTTTATATTGCTCTGGTGAAGCTTGAGTACTAGCGAAACTAGTTAGCCTAATTCCGTGGTAAATGTACAAAGTGTTGTTTTATTTCATAAATGTAATCATTTGAAATGTATAATGTAACCACAAATTGAATGCTTCATTTGAAAAATAAATATTTTAATGTATATCTTCATTTCATAGTTTATACAAAGTACTCGAGTTTATACTTATGAGTAACGTGTTTACAATGTATAGGGTAAGATTTGAAGAAATTTCGTCATTACTATTTAAATAAAACAATTAAATTATAAACTCGACTTTTGCTTCCTCAATCGACAAAATTTAAATAAAAAGTAAACAAGAATTTCCTCATTGCAGACCTAATTTGCCCAGTGATCTATCGATCTAAAACAACTGCTCAAGGTTATTGTCCTACAATATATCTTGGAGCCATAATGGTACTAATTAAAACTGTTTTGATTTATGAAACAACAATATTACGAAGGTACAGATTTCTTCTTCCTCAATACATCAGGTTAAAAATCAATCAATCAATTTAACATAATTGAACGACCAAAATATATCCATATCAACTATTATTTCAAAGCTTTTTTTATATAATTCCTCCAACAAGTTATTTTATTTTATATCTCAAATTCGCAGCAT
Organism: Lepidostoma basale; assembly: GCA_022606425.2. NCBI lineage: Eukaryota > Metazoa > Arthropoda > Insecta > Trichoptera > Lepidostomatidae > Lepidostoma > Lepidostoma basale. Next base: position 445,486 of record JAHDVF020000761.1, on the reverse strand, counting down.
AATAAACTTGTGAAATAAATTAAAACAATTTATAATATAATACTGCATTTAATGCAGACACACTAATGGTTTTGTTGTGAAAATGTTTTTAATTGTTTGGAAAATACAGGAACAAGAAACAAAATAATTTAACTTCTTCTGCTTTCTTTAGGTCTGTGTTCTGTCATTTCTCGAAACTTGTTCCTGGGAAGTGGAAGAGGCTGTCTCACCATCTTTCGGGTGGTCTTCCAGGAGGTCGGCTGCCTGTCGGTATTTAATTTTAGCTTTGCTTCTCACTCTTTCAAAACACTCTTCAGTGATTTAACAAATAAAAATTAATTGGATATAAATTGAAAAAAACTTTTCAGGGGTAAAATTTCAATAATAACTCTATGTTCTATTTTAGGGATTAAACAGAAATGTTAAAATAGGGTATATTTAACCGTAAAACTTACCCGACGCAAAAAAAAACAACTTATGTGAAATGGTGGTTAATAACACATGTTCGATTTGAAAAGTTTATTAATAAGACTAAAGTGCAGCTATAATTGAAATATTTTCTCACAGGCGTGTGTGTGAAAAGGCACCTTGTGCGAAAGAGGCCATAATATGAACAGATACAGTAGTGAGCAGTGCAAATATTGAATAAATTAAAATGCATACCGGAACATAAATCACGCACATACACGTGTTTCGTAGCTGTAAACATTTTTTTTGTGATACGAAAATATATTTTGCGCGAATCAAATTCAAATGAATATAGACGGCAAAATTTATAAACAGTTAAAAAAAACTACATCATAAAAAACAAGAATGTCTATAAAAAAATGTTGTTAATACTTTGATTGCTGTTTACATAAATTTGATAAATTAGTCATGGTGATTCGTATAACAATAACAACAAAAGGGAAAACATTGTATAAAATTATATTATCATATACATAACGTGGTTTCGGTCCCGGTGTTTAAATACAAACAAAAACAACAAGGCGTCTATTAAACTTTTAATTACACCCATTACTCATAAGAACTAACGATATTCTCGTTAATAACAAATTCCTTATCTTATCACAATTGGCTTAACACACAATACGTAAATGCGCATGTCATAAAAAATGACAAGCGTGAAAATAAAGAGTTGATTTCATATTATTTTTTCACAATTTGCAAGTATTTTTTAAATTGATGGTTGGACATTACAAAGGTGCCAAGTATCAAAAAAGTAATTTTTTTTTTATCCCAATTGGTGTTTAACATAAAGGCTAATAACTGTGCAAAACGTGCAAAGTGATTGAATAAAATACTATAATTTAAATATCACCCTAAATATGCCACCAGTGGTACATGACATGAATAAACTAACTAACCACCATGCCGTATCTGAAGCGATGGGCAGAAATAATGGAAAGCCATATTGTTCTATCCTGAAACACTCCTTTCGCTTTCTCTGCATTTATACAATACGTCATGCACGCCATTTTATCCAACTCCTCGCGTGGCCGATATTTAATATTTGATTGATTTAATCCTGCCATGTTTTACTCAGTCCTCCTCTATTTCTCTTTCCGTATATATCGTTTATACATAGTCTCTCCATTCCATTCCAAGTTTTCTCTCTCATCCCGCACTCTGTCACAATTTTATAATAGGTCATAAAATCATGTTCCATATTTTGCTTTGTTTTGTTAGATTGGGACATAGAAGTGGATTGAAATTAAACTGGATTAAATGTGGCCTAGGTACCCTTTTTGTCTTTTGCTTTTTTTCTGGAATGGTGCATTCTCCAGCTAATGGACGTCCTGCGTGGATGGGGGGCGGGTCAAGGGATTGTTTGAGCGAAGCTGACAAAGGGGCGCCGCTGCGTCCTATAACAGCTTCGGGTAAGCGGCGGGTAACCTTCAATGTCTTAATTTAACTGTAAGTTTGTTCGTTTGCATTTGTATTAACAATCACTGTATGTTACCCTACAATAAATAATAAAAAATATACATAGACTTGGACTTGGATCTTCTGGCTTACAGAGGTTCAGCTCATGTGGCTATTCCTCTTACGTCAGTCTCTTTACCGTTCCTACTGGAATTAATTCCGTCAATATCAAATAAATAAATAAATCTATTCTTTCCATGTGTCCAAATATGTAACAATAAACAGTTTTTTGTTCATTTTTCTTTCTTCTATATTTAAGCCACTTAGCACCTTTGTGATCACCAGTCTTCAGTTATAAAGTTCCATCAGTTAAAAATAATTCAAACCATTTTTATTTTAACGGTAAAACGCATATTTTCTTCTGTTGCATTTAACTAGATTCATTAAGTCTTTTTTTATAATTTTCTGTTGTAATATATAAAAAAAGGTTAATTAATTCCAGAATATCATGCATAACAATACGTAATTAGTGAATAACAGTTGAACTGGACTCGTGGTCTGGGTTCAGGTAAAAGCTGGAGTTATTATGCGAAGGCTTCTAACAATCAAACAAGACGATATGCATAATTATAACGTAAGTGTAGTAAAATTATAAAAAAAAGCTTCCAGCATCACAATACGAGATATTTCAAGGACACGATAATAAATCGTGATAAATATGCGGAAACACAGATTGACGTTAAAAGCAATATAAGCGGTTTAATAAATACTTAACACAACACTGTATAAATTTTGTAATTGAAAAAAAGTAGATTTTTGATAAAAATAAGGCACACACTGTGGAATCCCATGAAGACGATATACATTATTCACCAATTAAAACAGTTTTTTTCCACTTTTGATGACAATTTTTCAAACCTGAAAAACAGGTTTTAATTATTCATAACTAACTAAACATCACGCGTTTCCCCGTAGGGGTAGGGAGAAAGAATGGACTGCCACACATTGGCCGATACGGCACTCCATCCTTCTCTTTTCGCCCCCGCGGGAGACGCGGTGTGATGGGTTGCTAACCTTATCGCCACCAATAGGCATCTCCCGCGCATCTTCATCACTTCGATCGTCCAACGTTCACAGAAAAAAATTAAAACAAATACAGAAAAATTTTAAAACAAATAATATAAAAAACTATGATATAAAATAAAATAACAAAATAAAAATAACATAACACATAACGTTCTTTTTGATGACGCACATTTTGTCAGCTGGACGATCCGGACTTTTGTGTTTATTTAATTTATATTCCACGTATCCACCATTCTTTTATTGAACTGTAATTAGGCACTTCAAACAATCCAACTCCAGCAAGAATTATTCATAAAAAAAATATATTATTAACGTTAAATAGTAAAATGAATAAAAAAAAAACAATTTATCAGTAATCACGTAGATTCGAAAGATTAACCTTTGTTTATTTAAATCACAAATATCAAATGAAATCAGTTTATTATCTCAACATTTATTAAATAAACTTAATTCATAGATATTATCCTGCATCTGAGCAGTTGGTGCTGAAAGAAGGTGCCGAAATCATTATGCGTACAAATATTTCCTGAAAGTTGTTGCATACTTACGAGTACATATATGAAGACTACAGGGGAAAAACAAGGAATGTCAGTAGAAGGTTGATTTGAATAAATTGAGTATAAAGCTAATCAAAGTCTATATATTCCTTAGCAATTAGCAATCAATTATCTGGCCATAGTCGATGACACACATGATTTTTGAATATGAAAATTTTACTGTGGATAGATACGTACAAATGCCGCTAGATGGCATTATTACATTTATTTTGAATTTTAACTGACATTCCTTGTTTTTCCCCTGTAGTCTTCATATACAAGGGGTATTTCATTTGTTTTAAAATCAACACTATTAAGGCAGGAACATACTATTAACACGCCACGCCACCCGATGCCACGTGATGCGTGTTGAGTCGAATCAAATTGTATTGTTTTCTATGAACAGAATCACACTACGAACACCCGACGCGACGCCATGCGCGCACACGCCACCCGATCCAGACGAGCTAGATCGACGTGTTGCCGGTGGTGGGAGTAAACACGCCACGTCGCGTGTTAATAGTATGTTTCTGCCTTTATTGTATTTCAATTCATTTTTCAAATTTGAGCTGAATACAAAAATGTGTAAGTTCAACGTTAAATCCACCACCTACTGCTATCTCCCAACACTCCTCTGTCGAGGCACTGCTCTTCTTATCTACACTTTTCTAAAACCCATCATACTCTACAATAATAAACCTCACTAATCCTCCATTCCCTGACCAAGAAAATGTAGGACTTTAGCATAAACCCTACATCCTTTCTCACCCTCATTCAGAGGAGCACTCCGGGCTTCACATCTAGCCTCCGCATGAAACAACAACCAAATCACATTTCCAACAGACGTAAGAGAAATAGCCATTACCTCTGTAACCCAGAAGATCCAAGTCCTATAGTCGTTGATAAACAATAAAAAATTGCAATGCACGATAATAAAAGAGTAATATACAGATTATGATAATACAATTTAAAAAACAAAGTAAATAATAATTTTAAATGATTCACAGATGATAAAATTACAGGAAACGAGGTGTTATTAATGTTATCGCGATCAAATAGGAAAATATAAAGGCATACGAATAAATTTCAATTCGCACCGATGAAGTCAAGATAATGTCCAAAAATATAATTATTTGAATTATACCCAGATCTTAGATTTAGCTCATGGGCATACGAAAAAAAATATGAATAAAGGAAATAAAATCTCTATATACGTTCTTCACGAAAGACGTGTAACGATTATTTTGGTTATTTCCGTTTTCTACCAAGTTCCACCGTAGCGTCGTTAATTAGTATTATCAATCAATTGGTAAAATATCTCACCAGCGAAATGGCTCCTCGACAGGTCTAAAATTCGGATACATGCTAATGTACAGGAAACAAGAAATTCTTCATCTGCGAACTCGATGATATCCCTTGTTTTTTCCTTTAAGTTAAGATGTTTTTTTAACTACTTCAAATTTGTATTTGTTTAGGTAAATTTTACATAATTATTTTAAGATTATTTTTGTATAGAATCATGATTACCACCCTCGATCTCTATGTTTATATAGAGGACTCAGTTGCAATAGTGTTATCAGTCTGTCGATGCCAGCGAGATTAGCGAAATCGGTCGCTGTCGAAACAAAGACAAAAGTATAAGTAGTTAAAAAAAACACTTTAATTTCATTATTATTTAAAATAAACTTCCATCAAGAGATTTTAGAAAAATCTTAAAAACAATGCATATTTTTAACTCTTAAATAAGGCACATTTCTGGCATTAATATATAAAATTATCTTACTAGAACGAAAAACAGCTTTCTAAATTTCAATCCTAGCGATTGGTTTGCAACAGAGCATTATATTTTGTGGGATGTCACTTGGGCATTAATGTAGTAGTTTCCCGTTGCTTTTCAAATACAACGGGTTAATTAAACCCAAACACAAAGAAAAAAAATTACACGTTGACTGCCACGGTACTCTTCAGAATTCCGGTGTAAAAAGCCTTTTACCCACATTATATTATTAAAACTCCGTTAACGTGTGACTGACGGCGCTTACTTTAATTCAACCGTTGGCGGTCACATATGACTGTCACGGCGTGATACGTTTTAAGCTATTGATACTCATTACAATGATAGGTAGCTGCTAGTCTATCGTTATTTTAATTGTCACGTGAATTCTCATTCATCGTGTCTGAGGAAGACTCTATCAGTTCACGTGAATTCTACCAGATCAAAGACGGCGTTAAATTTACATCCTATTATATTCTTGGTGTAAGTCTTTTTTCTACATTTAGAGCTTTTTATAAAAATTCATAAAACAACCACAACGAATATTTACATTATTGCAATATTTGTATAAAGCTTCATACACCCGCTCAATTTAATCACACTAGTACAAAAAGTAATGAATAGCGTAACTGAGGTCAAGCAACTCGCTACTGCGTCAATCAAATCACTGCAATATTGGTTAATGTTAAAAGTATTTATTCAGCAAAAAAAAGGTGACCTTGAACATAATACAATGTCAATGCTAGAAGTACTCTAATAGTTCTAGACTGTATTGGTAATAAACCGCACTTGCAAACAAAATTCTTATTGCATATTAAATATGAAGCATCCATAAAAGCAATGACCGCTCTTTTTTATGAGATTATCTCAGAACAAAATGCGAAGATTGAAAGGGCAAAAATATTTAATATTGATGAAAATATCTCAGAAATAGATTTATATTATATGGGAGTGGCATGTTTCGCTTTGATAATGCTCTAACAAAGCAAAACAAATCACTCCAATGAAATAGAACAAAACTTCGAGAAAACGGACACGTTTTCGTAAATATTCAGTATGGGATTTAACACGATTGTTCAAGAAACAACGAACACGGCAAGAAGAACTTTACCTGGAAATCTTTACATATTGTTTAAACGTGTACTTTATATTTATAAAATTTGAAATTTCTATATTTATCAGGCTTATACAGAGATTGCAATTTACAGAGATATATGAAATAACAGATACTTACGAAGAACTTGTTAAATAAATTGTTTAAACAAATAAAAAATTACAATATGTAGTGACTTTGGTAGGCAAGAGTCTGGCCAGTGCTCTTCAAATTATTTGTCATTATTATTTACATATTTAAAAAAAAAATCTCACGCCACGCATTGTTTCTTGTCTCCAATACAAGTGACCCAATTTACAGTCGCATCGCAAAAAATAATATGTATACTTATCATGTCCTGAAATTGTCATGAATATTGATATGAATGCTCTTAAAGAAATTACCATACGGGTATTAACATTAATTGCAATTGTAATAGAATAAAAGTATGAAATAATAAAATCTAACGCCAGGCGTTAGTTTCATCTCTCTAATGCATCATGTTTCTCACAAATTATAGTTTTTATAATTCAGAATCATCAAAGAAATATTGAAATGCGTTTTCCATTTGGAATTTGAAAAGTGTTGGTTCTTTTTACACAACATTGACGCTTTTCACGCAAAATTGAGGCGATTAGTATCATTTTGAAATAGAAAAAAAACTTTATTTAAAAAAAAAAATGGTTCCAAAGAATACTTATAATTAGTTTAATTTTGCTTTCATTAACGTTTTTATTATTTTTATTATGATTAACGCTCTAACGAGGCGAAAATGTCAACTGAAATAAATCCTAATTCAAGATATGTTTACAAAAAAACATAATAATTATCAATCGAACTCTTTCATCGAAAGGATAGGCGGGGAGAATCAATAACCATATTCTCATATCCTGACATTCTATTAACAAACCCGTACATATAAACTTTTTTCTATTAACAATAGATAAAAAAAAATAATATTAATTTATTGTACCATGTTTACACAAATTTTATTGAACAATTTCTCTATTTCGGGTTCCGATCGTAAAATTAACGTTAATTTATTCATCCATTTTTTCTTAATTCATTATTTCCATACCATCTTTGTTATCTATTTACAATATTTTGTTTATTTCACTATTGTCCTCGTTACTTACGATTTATTTTACTGCGTTTAGTTATTCGTAATTAATACGAATGAGAATGTGTGTTTCCTAGAAGTTTTATTATGTTTCATAAGAATGATATGTTTCGTCTGGCTAAGGCATTAAAAAAATTCCAAAAATATATTAGAAAACTTTTAGAAAACAGACTATTTTCGTATTAATTATTTAATATGGAGTTTTACATCATTGCTCAAGAAACAACAAATAAATTGAGTTATTCGTATAGAAGATTGCAAACAATTTAAAAAATAAGAAATAGATTCTATTAGTTAATTAATTCAACTTAAAATGAAGAGATGCAGAAGATTTGAGGTTTCTTCGACGAATGTGCGGTAACTCTGTAAATGATAGTGTCAAATGCAAAATATAAGAAGTGAATGCAGTGCGAATGAATGTGTTAGAACAATTAAGCAAGGATCAAGGTTTGGACACATGGAAATTATTAATGAAGAAAGAAAGGTAAAAAAATATATACGTTAACGATGTGAATAGAACTAGAAATGGAGGAAGCCCGAGACAAATGTGGCACGATCAAATAAATCAAATATTGAATGTCGACCACGTGAGGAGTCGGAAAAATCGACTTTAGTGCACGACACGATGTATAAATCGAGAGAAGTATGTGTAAAAGTGTGGTAGTATGTGTAAAAGTGTGGTAGTATGTGTAAAAGTGTGGCGGTCCATTGTTTCTGCCTACCACTTCGGGAAGACGGCGTGACGGCTAGATAGCTAGTTACATTCTAATATCATAGAAGCTTCGAGATATTGGCAAACTGCATCAAAAAATAATCAAGGCGAAATTCTTATATTTTTTTGTATTGGGGTTACGAGTTTTAGCCTTGCATTTACATAATACGGACAAGGTTCCAGCGCAGCGGTACGATTGTGTCGCCTGGTCAGCGGGAAATCGGCACTACCAATACAACAGGGCTAACGTAACGGTATGACCGTCGGTGGATTGTTAACGTAATCATTTAGATGGTCTGCAAGTCTAGGCTGTCCCTGATAGCCAGGTAGGTACTTATAAACCAAAACATTGTAAGCATACGAATGACTCGTTAAAACATATTTTAAAAGAAACACTTAAGTTTCAAAAGCGGAAAAACTACGCTAATTATAAAAATTTCGTCAAAATGGAATTCCAAACGCGTTAACGCCTTAAGTTAATAAATAAAAAAAACATTTAAAATTCAATCAATATTTTAATTTAGGACATCTTAACATAAAGCCGTTTCCCCGAAGATGAAGGCAGAAAGAATGGACCGCCACACTGTTCTTTCCTGATATACTTTCGATTCCTCTACATTTATATAATACATCGTGTCAGGCACGCACGTCGATTTATCTGACTTCTCACGTGGTTGACATTTAATATTTGATTGATTTGATCGTGCCACGTTTCCTTCGGTTTTCCTATATTTCTAGTTTCATTTGCGTCGTTTACATGAACGTCGTTTACATTCATTCGTTGCATGTTTCCAAACCATCGTAATGATCCTTTCATTATTTTGTTCATAACACTTTCATTCGCACTGCATTCAGTTCTTTTTTTTTCTTCTTGTATACAAAAGGTCGTTTTAACCCAATTACTGTATACAAATGAATGTATGCTATTATATTAATTCTAATGACGTGTGATATGTAGCTAATCTATCGCAATTTTACTGTCACGAGAATTCTACACCAGACCAAAAACAGTGTGACAATCACACTGCCATCGCCGAGAATCGAACCCGGGACCTTCTGTAAGGAAGTTAGAGCTATTACCACTCTGCCACGAAGATCGACATCTTCTTATATTTATTCGACACTTTATCATACACAGATTTTCTACACATTTTCTACACATTCGTAAATCGTACAACACTTTCATACGTACTCCATAAACTTCATAAATATCTTTTGCATTTTTGCAATATAAAGGTTTTGTCACACATTCGTCTAAGATATCTCATTTCAACTGCATTTATTCTACTTTCATCCCTCTTATACCAGTTCCATGCTTTACTTCCATACATTATGGTCCGTACAAATTCGTATTATTCGTATTTTAATTACGTTATAGCAAACTATTGACTGGACATTTTGTGGTGGGGAAACAGGTGAATTCGAATTGGGTGAGAAAATTTTACATATGTGCGTACATACCATACATCGATGTATCGATATAGCGCAGGCGCAGCGAGTAAACATTATTGACATAGTTACCTAGTTTATAGTCAATTGCATACAAGAGCATATTTCAAACCGTTACATTTATCATAATGCATGGGTAACGCAACAAAATTGGAAACGCTATTCTAATAAGTCATAAAATATTCGACGTTTCGATAAAACAAAAGTGTAAACAAGTAGTAGTGCATATACAAAAAAATCTATAACGATTTAACTTATTAAAAATAATTATAACGATTTAACTTAAATAAATTAAAAGAAAATATAAAACAATCGTGTATTTTGTTTTTACGCGACTTTATTTTGTTTTTACACGACTTTATTCCAATTATTGTTGTTACTTGAAAAATGATGTAAAACTCCATATTAAATAATTAAAATAAATGACAACGTCTGCCTTCTAGGAGTTGTATTAAGTTTCTTTATGGAATGACATCTTTCGTCGTTCTAAGGCATTGTCAAATGTCATTTGATAATGCCTTAGAAGGGCGAAACATTTCATTTCATAAAAAAACTTAATAAAACTTCTAGAAATTTATTTATTTATTTATAATATATAAAATAATAATTTCAATATTTACATAGTTACTTTATATACTCAATAGAATAATACAAGTTCTTAAAATACTCAAACTTTCAATTGGGTTAATAAGATAAAAGATTTTTTTTATTTAATTAAATAAATTTGTTTAGTTCTGTGTCCTATTTTCTTCTGAGTTTAAATTAAATAATTAAATAAAAAAAGATTAAATAATATACAAGTCCTTGAAGTTTTTAGATATGAAATTATCGTTTTTACAGCAAGAAAAATATTTAAATCCTTTTTTACCCTTGAACAGAACAGAATTTAAATACAACATGCTAATGCAGGTAAGCTATAGTTTCGTGTGTTCCAAGTGTTCATAAATGTAAATAAAAACATGAAATTATAATTTTCCAAACGAGACAAGCAAAACAGACCGCCACTCGCCGCAATGCCACAACAGTTGGCATTGACCTCCCAGTGTAAACTAATAGCTCGCCGATATGCAAATTCACTGGACGTTTCGAACGAACATATGAAACGTCATTATTCGCAATAGAACTAGTACGAGTACGATTTGAATGTACAATTCCACGAAGATGAGTAGATAAACTATCTAAACTTTAATGCATACGAGTATTGGATATTGCATAATTAGCATTTTTATATCACACCAGACTGAAGTTAGACTAAAGGCAGAAACGTACCATTGTAGTGTGTCGTGTCGTAGAGCATGCTGACGTGTCGACGAGTCCCTGTACGCGTCAAAACCAACCGGAGTAAGACCTCTAGGAAGGCCTAGACAACACTAAATGGAAAATGTTCTGGCTGATCTGGCTAGCTTGGGCGAAACGGACTGATGGGAGCAAAAGCACAGGATTGAAGAGCTTGGAATAATATCATTAAGGAGGCTAAAACTCTTCAAGGGTCATACGGCCATATGAATTAAATATAAATTCTATGTAGTTACATTTCGAATGTCTCTAACCGGTTCATAGTGTGCACCTTTAAAGTTTGGGTTTCCGAACCATACACAGAACAGACCATACTCGGGACTAATATTCAAAAATAATTCTAGATTTCTAATGTGGATATGTGCGCTCAAAAATGAAGTGTGGGCATGTTTTATGAATGTATATTCGGAATGAACAGTAATGACAAAATCATGAATATATACTACAAACATCACCATTTAAATTGGTGTGATATTTATTTCCTACAGAAATATACAAATATATTTGTGTTTCATGAATCATAAGAAACGTAGTTCCACGTGATAAGATAACAGATATCACAGTTAATGTGTAACGCTAGCGCTAATTTTCCATGTCAAAGCTGTTCCCGCTCGACTTTCTCCAGAAGCGAAAAGCGCTATCGGTGTCAAGGTTGGGAAAGCAGAACAGTGAAAACCTTGGCAACTTCCGAGAAAACTTTAAACAGACTTCAAAGATAATTATCCAAGATAAATAATCAAAAAGCACACACAGAGAAAATAATGCATATAAGTTTTAATGAATCAAAACACCGTAAAATCATTATATCGATTAAATAAACAAAAGGTACGAGAGCACTGTTTTTTTTTCACTTTTAAGTTTATTCTCGACATTATTGTAAAATATTATACCAAGATAATCGGAATAACGATCTTTACGTCATTCTCCCGATGATGAATGTATGTTTAAAACCTTCTAAACATGTGGAGATAAATAAATATAAAAGTGAAGAAAAAAAAACGGTACCAATTCATAAAAAAATGCCATTCGTGGAATAAACTATTAACACATTAAGTTCATAAAAAAAAAAATATGTTTTCGAGGCTAAAAAATGGGTAAACAAATACGTTAACAAATAAACGGAAAAAAAACTTGTTGTAGACTTAAGGGTCCTTTACTACAGGATACTTCTCCTGTGATGCTGAACTCCAGGTGTCTCACCGCCATTTTGGGGGTCTCCCTGGTGGACGCCGTCCATCTGGTATTCCATTAAATTTCGTTTTACGAAAGACGATAGAGGACAAGGTGGACGTAAATGTGTTTTTTTTTTATAATCAAATTTAAATTTCATTCGTATAACGTCCAAAGTATACACGCAGATTTTGCAAACGCAAAATTTGCATTTAAATAAGTAAATACGAAATAAACTCGAAATAACGATATGCCACACGAAAAGTCTGAAATATGAGAATGAACATTAGTTGGCAAGATTTCAAAAACCATTTCTACTGTCGGGGAACAGTATATAGCGGGGAACGTTAACACATATTATGTACATGCTTACAAATCAACTTGTTGAGTTCGGTTTTTTAATATATACCCATCCAAATCTTACACAAATCATTATCAGGCCCGAATGAGGAAAACGTGTTGATTTTTTGCACCCAACTAACAAAACTGACTAACCATCATGCCGTCTCCCTGAAGGGGTAGGCAGAAAGAATAGTTGCCACCATTTTGTTTCCTGGCATTGATGACGCTGAACATCAACATTTTCCAGGAAGAGCAGGCGAGAAAACAGACCGCCACACTTATCTATCCTGACACACTTCTCTTGGTTCCTTGTCATTCATACAGTGAGTCGATTCTTCCGACTTCTAGCGTGGCCGACTTTTAAAATTGGATTAATATGGTCATCCTCGACTCCGTAATCCATTCACATCGTTAACGTACAATTTCAATGCCAATATTTTTTCATCCAAGTGTTTTATATGTCAAAACAAACGCGGTGATCTTCTCTTATTTTGGTATAATACTTTCTTCCACTCTATATTCCTTCCTTATATCAAAATTTTAAATTCTGTCTCATATCGTTCTACACACGTACGTCTAAGGGATCTCATTTCTACCGCATTTATTCTGCTCTCATTATTCTTCTGCCAGTTCCGTGCTTCTATTCCATTCATAAAGGTTGGAATCAAAACTCCATTGTTAAAATTGTATGAAAATAAAACCTACAATGACATGTGATCTGCAATCTTATACACAGATTCATAATAGTGTTTTTATATATTACATCGGGAAACTTTTATTAAAACTTTCTTCAGTCACAAAAGCTTCGAAGAAATTTGGCACACAAATCAAATTAACAATATTGGCAAAACTTTTCCCAAAACTCGAATAGAATACACACAAAAATTATCTCATACATATAAGATCCGTAATTTTGAATACAAATTATCTAAAGTTGGCCATGTTAGAAGTCGGAAGAATCAGCGTGCGTGCATGAGGAAGGCAGAGAGGTATATCAGATATGTCATTCTCTCTGTCCACCCTTCCGGGGAAACGGCTTGACGGTTTGTTGTATTGTTGTTTTTTTCAATCTCACATATAAACCGTTTTGGCGATTCTTACAATTATTTTTTTTCGATAATTAATACGAATGAAACCGTCTGTTTTCTAATAGTTTTTTTTAAATAATTTATGTGAATGACATATTTCGCCTGTCTAAGGCATTATCAAATATTAAGCTTTAGACAGGCGAAACATTCACATTCACATAAATTATAATAAACTTCTAGAAAACATACGTTTTCATTCGTATTGATTATTTAATATGGAGTTTTACATCATTGTTCAATTTACGATACACATTGTCTTCTACTCGTATATACGCCATACTTTGTGTTTTAGAGTTTCAGACAACCAGTCCTTCTTCAGTGATCACAGAAGAAGGACTGGTTGTCCGAAACATGTCTATGTAATTTTATTTTTTTAATACAAAGTATATAAAAAAGAAAAAGTGAGAATAATATTTTGGTCAGTAATATTCGAAGCTACGCAACTGCAATTATAAATAACAATAAAAAAATTAAGAATAGCATGCAAAAATATTAAAAATTTACCCCGCACAATAAAACGTATTTTCATACAAAAAGAGAACAGTACATTTAAAGACAGAACATATCCTTGACGTCACAAGCGAACGCTAGATTATTCATTCTTATTACTTCTTCACAGCCAAACCCCTTGATCAATAAAGTACAGTAAAAAAAAACAGGAAATTATAGACTGAGGACACGAGCGATCTATTCAAGGATGGGTTGACTGGCGGAAAATAGTATCTTATACATAGAACCGAGGCTATCCTAAAAAATCAAATTGTCATATTATACATACAGTATTGGTTAATACACTTAGAACACATTTCAAGACCTACGTGTCGGTCAAAGCACAAGGAAAGAAAATGCTTACGGTGGGTTGGATCATAATTATGAAAAATATATGTTTTAAATATTTTATTTAATTAAGTAGAATAAATAAATTGAGGGACCACGTGGTCCCGGTCGAATGTTCAGTGCGCCATTAAGCCGTACAGTTTTATTCATATTAATTATAAAAATAACTAAAAACTATTGTAATTTTTATACGAGTACTATTACAGGATCACAAAAAAAATAATGATGATGAATTAGTGTGTTCTGGTGTATGAAGTTTTTTTTTTCGTGACAAGATCTGAAATTTCAAAATCTCAGACTGTTTGCCAATGGCAACTTGTTCTCGAGGCGTATAAGTTTTTATAAGATGTCGTATTATCTAAAATTAAATTGAATACACTCGCACATTTCAAAGTGATACGTTCGGGTAGAAAAAAAAAACAAAACACGTGTCATTTTATAAACAAAACAATAAATACGTTTTTATGTCAATCTTCGTATGAAAAGAGAATGTGGATTGCATACAATCATAGCAGGCGACTATATGAACACGAAAGTGATACGTTCGGTAACAAAAAAAATACACGTGTCATTTTATAAACAAAACGATAAATACGTTTTTGTGTCAATCTTCGTATGAAAAGAGAATGTGGATTGCATACAATCATAGCAGGCGACTATATGAACACGAATAGCGAAATAGAATAGACATGTATTATATGCAATTAAAATCTAACCTAGTCTAAATCTAACCTTATAAGTAAAATGAATTGCTAACTCCCTAATAAACACGAATAAGAAGGAGGTTAGTGCATATAACATGTGCGCTACATTAGCTTTTGTTTGACGTGTCATCCCTTATTCTTCTTAGTGTATGCCTTGTGGCCTATTTCTTAAGAGGAATTGGCCTCTTCCGAGATCGACTCTAAGCTGTCGATTCGTCTCTTTGGTGATCTGCTCGGGGGTTGTCTACCTTGGGGTTGACCGTGCAACACAATGAGAGGGAGTCTGGATGTATCCATTCTTCTCACGTGTGCTTACCAGTATCTTCTCCATTCGTTCCATTCGTTCTATGTCATATAGAACAAAACTGCATACTTAGTTATTTTTGTATTTTTTTTTTTTTGGTTTTTGCCTTTTTTACTTCAACCATTCAAATAAAAACATACATTTTCATTAATACTGAATATTTTAAATACAGTTTTATATACGTGCTCAAAAAACAATAAATACGAATAAATTGTGCTTTTAATATTAATAAATTTAGTATTAAAAAGTGTTACTGTATTAGAAACATAATCTTTTCACTTTATGTTATGCTCAAAAAAATTTTTTTTTTTATATATTTAATATATTACATGCTTAAATATTTAAAATTTTAAACACTGTCATTTACACGCATTGTAATTATTTTTTATAAGATTGTCGCGATCGCTGTTTCGTCAACATATGTTGTCACCATCAGGTGTTACAACAACCTCTCGTTGTCGCGATATCTCATAAAAATAAATTATGATACGTATAAAAACAATATTTCTAAATTACAACATTTAATAATGTTAAAGTATCGTAGTGCTTCGGCCAAAACAATGGATTATCAATGCTATTAAAAATACATTTAATTCGAGGATTTCTTTCTTAAAAAAACTTGTCATTTAACCGCATACACGCTGTTTGAATAAAATAAATCGTTGAAATAGAAAAGAGATCTGTGAAATACTAGAATCGCGTACGTATTATGTTGCTTGAAATTTCATTAGGAATGGGCACCGAGTGCCGGCTGCGAGGTTTGTAATAATGGCTGAAGAGTGAGTGTTTGTACCTTATGTGTATGAGGGTGTGATGCTATCTGTGTATTTGTGAGTTAGTAGGCCACGTGACCCCTCGCCAGCCTAGGTCAGGGTTAAGGTCAAAATAGGGGTGACCCTAAGCATCATAGACATGGGGAATAATTTATATCAATGCGGAGTAAGAGCTTTATTAAAGGGAAAAAATTACTGCAATGTAAGCCGAAGGTGAATGCCGCAGTGAAAACAGGGATGATAAAAATATATTTATATCGAAGATATACCATATTTTAAAATAATAAAATAACAACAGATTAAAAATATTTTCTGAAACATCTCTATAATAAGTGGGTAACTCACCTTTTGCAGTTTCTAGATCAACGAACCACACTATTCAACAAAAAAATAAAACTATTAATTTGAATCATGTTGCTAATTTCGCATGAAAATTAAAAACGATTAAATACGAGTATACGAATTTCTCCTATATTCGCCGTCACTTTGGTGTTGTGGATTCATATTTGAATTTTTTTTAAGACATTGTATTTTCACGATACTTTTTAGAAATTTTCACAAACATGTTAACATTAAAATTTCTAGACTAGTGATTCCCAAAATGGTCTATATAGACCCCCAGAGGTCTACGACAACTTGCAAGGGGTCTACGACAATTGTAAAAACATTGGGGGTCCATAAGATGGTTCAACAAAATTGAAGCCGAATATAAACGCAAAAAGAATATCGAAATCGTTGGCGACGTTCTTTTTAAAGCTCATTCGGCAAAGACCGGACAGTCGATTTTTCCAACAACACAAAATAGAAGAAATCGGCAAGAGGTCTACGGGACAAAAAAGTTTGGGAACCTCTTTTCTACACCGAAAAAGGGCGTCTGTAGCATAAAACATGTTTGTGAAAAGTACAAAAAAGTGTTGTGAAAATACAATGTTTTTAAAAACTTATTCTAGAATACAAGTTATCAATGGCGAAATGGATACATTAATTTATCGTCTGTATTCGAAATATAAGGAAAATAATACGGTATGGCTCCTGAAAAACCGGCCACTTAACTGGGTCGATGTATAGTACAAAAAAACTAAACATTTACAAAGAATACAACGTGTTTGGCGGGATTGAAACATCCTGATACGAAAACGCTCTGAACGTGTTATATCAATGAACACATACGCGTACTTATTTCATTAACCCTTAACGTACCGTGTTCAAAACAAAACGCTCGCTCCCATGTGGTAAATTCAGTTTACCGCTAACTTTATCTAAATATCAAGCATATGACTCGATGAATCAAAATTTAATTTATGTCATCTTGTAGGGAATTTCATTAGGAATAGATCGATATCTATAACATACATGGATTATTTAAAAAACATATCATTATTATTTTTTTTCTGGAACCATGCGATTTCTGATATGGAATGCGTCACAGCATACGAGCAACTGGACACCAAGTATAAACTTGTCTCGCGGCCCGCGGCCGGCGGGGCGAGACTTTACGAGATTTTACGTATGATAAAGGCACCTAGGCAAAATGTATACTACGTTCAAGACAACGAGTACGTATTAATATTTGTCCCTTTTGGTAAAGTGTTAATATTTTCACAGTTCTGATATTATTAAGTTGCGTGCTGCGTTTCCATCCACAGTCGGTATTATTACGTACCTATTGAAAAGGCCAAAGATATAATTTATAATACGTTCAAAACAGCGAGTAAGTATTTGTCACTTTTGATAAAGTTGTAAATATTAGCAAAACAAATTCTACCTTAACACGAATGAAGGTGAGGGCAGTCTTAGAAATTTTTTTTTTTTGGGATGAAGGAAGTAATTTTTTGCTTTTTTTTTATTACGAAATATTGAGAACACTTCAATGGAGGTTTACTATTTTTTTTTATAATATTAGGGTCCATAGGTTTTAAGAAAATCAACTTTAAATTGGCAGTGGAAACTCAATTGACCACATGGCAACGCGACGGTTAACAAAATTACGAAAAACTCCATATTAAGAATTTTAAATTTATGAAAAAGCCCGTTATCGAAAAGCTTTTAATATTTAATTAACCATAGGCAGAAATAATGGACTGCCAAACGTTTCTCTCCTGACATATCAGGTGTTTCGGAAAGTTCGGTCCCTTAAAAAATAACTGGTCCAAGTTAAAAGCAAAAAAAATGGAGAGACATCTCCAGGCCTAATATAGTACTGTATGATTTGCAGAGCCTTTCACAGTGCATTAATATAATGCTTCCAAATCTTAATAGATGACGCTAATGTAGAGTGAACTAAAAAATGTAAAGATAAGCGCAGCATTCTAGCATATACGAGTATACAATACATCTTCCGAAAATTTGTCAGACGTGGTGGTCGTAAGTAGTGCGGAATGGGGAATGTTGTTAAACATAAAGTGATCGCTCAACCCAACCAATGACAGGTCATAAGTCGTCCTGTAAGCGCCTCGGCTACCATATTCTGTTCCCAGAAAACAATTCACATCTTTGTCTCTATTGAGATACAATTAATCCTTATAAAAAAAACTTTGTTATGAATATCACACTTGATTATATTTAGTCGCGACAGCTGTTTTGCTAACCGATGTCAGCATCGTCAAGTCTTACAATCAACTGAGACTGAGTTGATTGTAAGACCTGACGATGCTAACATCGGTTAGCAAAACAGCTGTCGCAACTAAATATAATCAAGTGTGAACATTCATAACAAAGTTTATTATTTTTATTCAAACAGTTAATAATCTTGTCAATCACAGAGTTTCGGCCAAAACAATGGATTTTTTTAAGGATTAATTGTATCTCAATAGAGACGAAGATGCAAATTGGAAACAGAATATGGTGATGGAGGTGTTTACAGGACTTATGACCTGTCATTGTTTGGGTTAAGCGCACGCTTCATGTAATACAACATTCCCCATTCCACCTTTTCTTATGACCACCATGTCTGACAATTTTTTGGAAGTTGTATATATGTTAATCTGTAACACCACACTTCACATGCTAGTTTCAATCTACACACTAGCGCCATCTATGAAGATTGGATTTTAAGCATTAAGCAGATCTTTTTTTATTTTTAATATTATTTTCAATGCCCGCCTATCAGGGTTCGCAACGGTTCCCCGTATCAACACGAAATGTCTTGTATAAAATGGGAAATATTTCATTTCAACAACCCTATTGTAAGTAATGGGGGTATTATTACCTTTAAATTCGAATTGGTTATTTTGCGTATCTAAACACGCAAAGACGTAAGCTGTAATGGCGGTTATTTACGGGAATATTCATTGAAATTACTTTAATAAAATTACTTCGTTTTTTTAAAGTAATTGCTTTCGGTTTTTGTTTTAAGTATACAGCATGATATTTATATTTCAGTATTTAGCATTTAAATAATAGTCCGTCTTACTGTTATTGAAGGTTGGGGTGGTTTTATGTAAATATATTTGAAAGAAAAAAAGAATGTGTATGTAAACGAAGTAAACGAAATAGAATTAATGTTTCTTTTTTTATATATACTTTGCATACAACACTCGCATTTATTACAAAAATTAAATATCAAACATGTTTCGGACTAACCAGCCCTTCATCAGTGATATTATATAAATATTTAAAAAAATATAAAATTGTTTACAAATATGGTCAGCTTTGACAGATGTTGTTTGACAGAAACTGACCATGATTGTAAACAATTTTATAATATTTTAAATATTTATATAATATTACTGACGAAGGGCCGGTTAGTCCGAAACATGTTTATATATTATTATTATTTTTAAATAAATGTGAGTGTTGTATACAATATATAAAAAAAGAAACATTAAACATCTACAACATAAAGTTATGGCGAACTAGAAGAAACTAGAAATTAATTAATAATCCAAAAATATAATTATTTTAAACGAACAATTAATGCATGCTTACTCACCACTCCTTTATCCATTGTAAACTATAAAAATATTCCCTCATCCTAATTTACATAATTCTCTTCTAAGAATAAATAATGTAATCTGCCAAAATACTTTTGTTTCAGAGTTCCAACAAGAAGGAGGTATTCCACACTGGGACACAAGTCAAATTAAATATTTAAATTCATAGAATTACTTCAAAGCCTAAAATTGTATAATAATTGCTATAATTGCTTTTTAATTATATAGAAACTAAAAATAATTTAACTTACAATAAATAAATAAATAGTAATAAAAATAGTATTAATAAAAGTAATTCTGGTCGAACCTTTTCACACTTTTGGATTATATAGAATCGTTAAACTTCAACCCCCCATAATTTGCATTTCATAAAACATATGACCACAACAAAATTTGATATAAGTACCAGAAAATGGCAGCGAGCTGCCGAAACCGCTCGAAGGCACAAACATCAGTGGATTTTAACTAAATACGAGTATACATCTTAAAAAGATTTTTTACAAAAAAAAAACATTTTCATTATTTAAAGCCGTGCCACACTGTTTTAAACAAGCAACCACATCGGTCTTCACAGGCGGTTTAAAACTGTGTACACTTGTTTGAAGCCAAAATTCGTTTGACCTTCAACAAACTTTGTGGACGGATGCGCATAGCATGCGTGTGGATCCACCGTTTAAACGCATTCCACATGAGGAGAGCTTGTTTACAACAGTATGTGGACGCTAAACCAACCGTGGGCTCCACAGCTCTCCACCAAGGTCACCCCTGTGGAGAGCTTGTTTCAAACAGTGTGGCACGGCCTTTACAGTGAACTTCTACCATGAAATTTTAAGTAAATTTTTTTTTCGAACTAAAATTCGTGAAATACAGATGAAAACGTGGCCCAATCAAATATAAAATTTCGGCCACATGAGTAGTCAGAGAAATTGAGTTGCGTGCATGACACGACGTATGAACATTAAGGAAGAGAAGCATGTCAGGAAAGAACAGTGTGGCGATCCATTATTCCTATCTACCCCTTTTGGGAGACAGTGTGATGGTTAATAAGTTAGTTAGATCATTATAATAAATACAGTAATGAGACGTGTAGGTTATTTGTTAATGTTTGTGAAAAGTGTTGTGAAAATATTATTCAAAATATTTGACTATTTTCATCTGCAATACAATATTATTTATTTCTAGCAGAAATAAAGCACGAACAGTAACATTACACCCCCGACGTTCTTTTTTGTATAGAAATAAAAAAAAAACATCTATTTTACTCTCATATCGTTCAATACAATCAATTTCCTTAATGAATCGACATCAACAGTACAATATCACTGAGAGACGAACGATTTTCATTTCCGAAGAACGGTATACTCGTACACAATATTGGCACGGGATCAAATCAAATTTCAATCATATGACGGCAGTCAATGCCAATAAAGATACCAATGGGACATTATAGCGGTGGCAACCGATGAAATATTGGTGCAAGTATTAATTACGATTGTTTTTTTTTTAATAAGACGTCAAATTTTGACGACATCAGAAATGCTCCGTGTTCTCTCTCTTCCATTTTAGCTTATAACTAGATTTGAATCTAGTTATAAGTTAAACATATTTATTAACTAACTAACCATCACGCCACCTCCCCGAAGTAATAGGCAGAAATAATGGACTGCAACACTTTTTCCAGACATACTTCTCTCGATTCCTCAACATCTCGATTCCTCAACAACTCCTTAAGTCGGAGAAATCGAAAAACTAATAATATTTCTAGAAGACAGACGTTTTCATTCATATTAATTATGTATTGATTATAATGAACCAACTAACCATCATGGCGTCTTCACAGAAAGGGTTGGTAGAAAAATGGACCACCATACTGTTCTTTTCTTACATACTTCGATTCTTCAACATTTGCACATAGTGTCATGCACGCACGTCGATTTTTCCGGATCATTACGTGGCCGACATTTAATATTTGATTTGATCCTGCCACATCGCTAGCATATACGTTCTTTACCATTTTTTCTTCATTCCTAATTTTCAAATGTCCAATCCATCGTAATGGCCCTTTCATTACTTTGTTCATAACACTTACATTGATTCCTCGTCTAAGAGATCTCATATTTAGTCTGCTTTCATCCCTCTTTTGCGAGTTCCATGCTTCACTTGCATGCATATAGTTATCACTCGTATTAATTATTTATACATATAATATAATCAATATATGGTGTTTAGTGCACCAGTGACAATTCAGCAATAAAAACAATACGAGGTATGGAGATATTCTTTGATATAAATAGAATTCGAGAAATTAATACATACATATTCAACATCCATTTTATTTTTAGCTTTATGAGTAGCGTCGCCTTAAAGACTAAGTGAAAATAATAATACACGCACTCTGTACACGACTGTCACGCCATGTCCCCGTAGCGTCGGTTAAAAATAATACAAACTTCACAAATTAGACGGAATACGGTAATTCGTGTGGATTTAAGACTCGCTGTTTTCGTGGGAATGTATGTGGAATAAACAGCGCTCAATGCGTGTCTGGGGGAATAATTCGGCCAATACTCGAGGGTAAAGCGTGTTATGTCCAATTATGCATTTTAATATTTTCATATGGGACAAATGACAGCATACTTGCTGAGGTAAATATGACGAGAGAGATAACTGCGCTGGGCTGATCATGTTAAAAAAAATGCCTGATACTAGTCTCAGTTGACCCAAGGGAAACGACCACACGGAGGTCAGAGGAAACGCTTCAAAGACTCATAAAGCGGACCTCCAAAGACCTAATATCGATGGTCAATGCTAGAAAATGCAAAACACTAAATTCACAAAGGCACACAGGACTTTGAATCACATGGCAGAAATGACGCCGCAGAGAAGATGAGAAGAAAGGAGAGACCATTTGGAGACGGTGGTGGCTCTGCTGCAAACATATTCCCCTGCACGTCACCAAACGCATCGTACACTGTGATAACTATAATTAAAAACCTAACCTAACATGAGTTTGTTCATTTCTGGTTTGTTCAAGGTTGATTGCACGTATAATACCATCACTTCACGACTCCAACTCCACAGTGCTCCTTGATTATTAAAACGCTGAACAACTTCGTCGTGTCACGACTAGATTACTGCAATGGAATCTACGCCAACATTCCAAAACAGCATATCAATAAACTCCAGTCTGCACTTGCCGCAGAAGCTAGACTGATTAAGGATGTGCCGAAGTATTGTCACATAACGCAACACCTTAGGGAGCTCGATTGGCTGAAATGCCCGGAAAGAATACAATATAAGCTCTGTGTGACTGTGTGTGTGAAAAAAAATGTTTATTTCAACTAAAATATTTATCTTTAACTATTTCATAAAATGGAGCTACAGCGCCCTTGAGATGATCAATTCATAAAAATGGCGCTCTATAAATCATCCAATTTATTATATTATTATTATTAAAATGCACTCGCTTCTATAATTAGAATTGATAATGTGTGGTGGGGTAGTTTTCAAACTCGCTCTTATTAGGTTAATTGTCAAACACGCTTGTCTGAGAGATCTTGTTTGTTCACGATGTGACCATCACACTGTTCTTTCCTGACATGCTGCTCTCGATTCCTCTACATATTCGTACATCGTGTAAGCACGCACGTCGATTTTTACGACTCCTCATGTGGCCGATACGATACGTTGATATTTGATTGCTTTGATTGTACCATGCTTTCCTCGGTCTACCTATATTTATTATTCTAGGCTATTACATTATAATTTTTTAAAGAAATAATACAGTTTTTTTGCAATGTTTTGTGGCGTAGTACCGTCGAAACAAAAACAGGAGAATTAAGAACAACAAACCATCAGAGAGAATAGACCGCCACACTACTCTATCCTG
The DNA here is from genome assembly GCA_022606425.2 of Lepidostoma basale. Classification (NCBI taxonomy): domain Eukaryota; kingdom Metazoa; phylum Arthropoda; class Insecta; order Trichoptera; family Lepidostomatidae; genus Lepidostoma; species Lepidostoma basale. Next base: position 421,536 of record JAHDVF020000761.1, on the reverse strand, counting down.
ATATATCTCTCTAGCTTCCTCCACATTCATACAGCGAGTCATACACGCACGGCGATTCTTCCGGTTTCTAACATGACCAACCTTTAAAATTTGATTAATTTGGTCATGCCATGTTTTCCTCTGGCTACCTCAACTCCGTACTCCATTTACATCGTTAACGTATACTTTTTTAACCATTCTTTCTTCACCCATGCGCTTCATATGTCCGAACCAATGCAGCGATCCTTTCATAATTTTGTTCATAATACCTTGTTTCGCTCTACATTCCTTTCTAATATCAACATTTGAGATTCTGTCGTACATCGTACGTCGTACATCGTACAGGCTATCCATCTTTATGTTCCGGATGGTTATCTTCGACAGCGTCAGCACAGACTGTTTTATCTCCCAGCATGCAGAACCAACCTGCCTCTGGTGATGCCGGTGGGGAGAGCAACCAAACTGCTGAACATGATCGCTTCGGAAATCGATGTCTTTCATATTCGTGAAAGTACGTTCAGAGGACAAATACTCTTGACTTTGGAGAGTATCTTGTATTCCTAATGTCGAACCATTTCTCATGCGTTCCTGGTATTATATATTTAATATGTTTTACCTGTTCTCAATAGATGCCTTAAACTTTTATATAAAAAATGTTTGTAATGTCTTTTGAGAAAATAAACTGATTTGATTTGATTTGATCGTTCTACCACACATACGTCTTAGGGACCTCATCTCTACCGCATTTGTTCTGCTCTCATCCTTCTTCTGCCAGTTCCATGCTTCGCTTCCATACATAAGGGTTGGGACGAATATGCAAAACAATCTTTATCGTTAAATGGTTATACTGGGCTTCATGTTATTTACGATAGATATCTCCGACACCGGTGGGAAGAGCAATTAATCTGCTGAACGCGGTCTCCTCGGAGATCGACGTCTTTCATGTTAGTGAAAGTACGTTCAGGGGACAAATACTCTTGACTTTAGAAAGTATCTTGTCTTCCTAATGTCGAACCATCACTAATGCGTTCCTGGTTAAAAATACCTGTACTCAATAGATGCCTTAAACATTTATGCTGTTTTTAATGTTTTTCGAGTAAATAAACTGATTTGATTTGATTTGATTTACCTCCGAGGAAGAACATTTGGTCGGGAGAGGAGATCTGTTCCCTGCTCATGCTGGCCGCCTAATTAGCGACGGGTGAGGGAGTTGAGCCAAATCTTGTTGCGCATCACAAGCCACCAGATTCGGGGCTCCGGGACGCGATACAAACATGCCCAACAGCGCAGAGCGATGTCTGTTTACCGGAGAAAACGGCCACGCCTTAGACCGGGCCAGAGTTTCTCAAAATTATTTTGATCAGGGCCCCTTTTCGTATGATACCTTATGATCCCCCGATTTGCATTTTAAGATTAACAAACAGTCATACCATCACGATCAAATTCTAAAACATTTATTAATCGAATTTAAATTATGGGGTGTCGTTTAATGAGGTTGTGATCTATGCGACAGCATTCCTATGCAGCATTTGATCTGTAAAATTTGTTCGTAAATACAGATAAGTACAAGATATTTTTAAGTAAATTAAAATTTAATTTAAAGTGTTTCTTGAACAATGTTCTAAAACTCAATATTAAATAATAATTAAATGAAACGATGTTTTTTATAACTAATTCCACATTTGGCTTTATTTCGACAGTGACCGGTTTCGCCAGGCTCGCTGGCATCGACAGACTGCTGACCTGACCGACCTGCGAACCTGGCGAAACCGGTCGATGTCGAAATAAAAACAAATGTGGAAGTAGTTATAAAAAACATCGTTTTATTTAATTATTATTTAAAATGAACTTCCATCAAGAGATTTCAGTTAAATCATATTAAATGGTTAATTTGAATGAAAAGATTTGTTTTCTAGAAGTTTTATTACATTTTATGGGAATGATATGTTTCGCCTCGCTAGGGCATTATCAAATGTACATTTGTATATACGTATAACGTTTCCATTCACATTATTTAAAAAAAATCTTATGTCATTGTAATTATAATCTGTTCTACAATTTCCCGTATCTTCGAGTAAATGGTTCTTATAAAAGGACTATAATATATTTTTACCAAATGTATTGTATATTCATGAAGTTAGGTAAGTGTATGTTTATATACATTTATAATACGTTCGGTTGGTGTTACAGTGTTAAGAGTTGATTACACCCTTGTGTAAAATATGCGATCGACTAATTAACAAAAAAAAATCCCCTGGAATCACATTCATCTCCCTTGAACAATTGTGCATTCCAGAAAATTCTAGTTTGAGAAACACAGGATTAAATATAAAAAAATAGCGAGGAGAAAAAGAGTTTATGCGGCGGAACGAAGGAGGAAGAAACAACATGGAACGCTGTACCATAGTCAACAAAAACAGGTAAACTAAATTAATAAACTAAAAATGAAATGACCTAACCTATGCGTAAATGATAAAACTGTATTCATGTTTTAAACTATTATCATTGTAAACCAGTTTATTTAGTAATAAAATAATATTTACACATTGTTCGTATATATTAAAAAATATTTTGATGCAGTTTTACACATATCCCTGTAATAGTTAATATGAATAAACATGCTAATGGGGCAAAATAAGGAAAGGTTATCAGTTTATATGGCCATAATACACTGTTAAAATAATTAAGGGGCAAAAGAAAAAGACAATTAAAAATTGAAACTTAAGAAAAAGAAAATTAAATATTGCTTGGAAATAATTAAAGTATTTTATGACTATTTATATTATATAATATTTGCACAGTTGACGAATATAAAATAATAATAATATTTGACATTCACATCAGAAATATAAGAAAATTCATTATTATTCAAAAACTTTGGATACATATTTACTTAGAAATTATTGTGAAAACAGATTTATTAAAGAAACCCTTTTTTTAAAACAAAAAAAAATTGTTTCGAGGATTGGAAAAAACGTTTACGTATGAGTATTGTATCGGGAGGTTAGTACTTTGAATGCGATGATATAGATTTAGAATAATAAACAAATAAAATTAATGTTACAAACAATTTCACCTTTTTTTTATCAAATTGGAACTTCATTCAACTGTCTAATTGTATTAAATACTTGCTGTATTCTTGCTTATCAAATACATGACTATGTTAAGTTAATATAATGATATAAATAATTAAATGCAGTATCTTTAAGTATTATCAATTCTCATTACTGTAGAGGCAAAAGGCAAAACGCAGTATGTATTAATAGAAAAATATGTTTTGCCCAATCATCTGTTTGTAATGTGATCAAATCTACAAAGTAAATAAAAGTAATAAGGAAAACATTACATTTATTCTAGAGATTCTTAATTTAATTACTTTTAAAATTAGTTCCTTATTAACAACAGAACATCATATTAACTTTACAAAAAAAAAAACAACTATGTCTGTCTTCACCAGTCTGTCGATGCCAGCGAGCCTGGCGTAACCAGTCGCTGTCGAAATAAAGACAAAAGTGGAAGTAGTTAAAAAAACATCGTTTTATTTAATTATTATTTAAAATGAACTCCAACAAGATATTTCAGTAAAATCATTTGATTATGATACATTTAAATTAACATTTAAAACGAGCGAATATATCGAGAATCAATTAAACGGATTAACAAAAATAAACATATTTTTAAGACAATATTATATAAATATAATGCAATGTTTGAGAAATACGTTAGAGTGAGACAAATGCATTAATTAAAGAGTTGTGGATATATTTTTATTTATTCGTCATTACAGAAGTTAAGATTCACGATAATGGTCAATGATGCATGTATACGTGACAAGAAATAGAGGAAGATCGAGAAAAACGTGACACAATCAAATATTAAATGTCGGCCACGTGAAGAGTTATTAGAAAGAGAACTATTAAAGATGTGTTGAAAATTTTCGTGAAGAGAAAACAATAAAAAATAAATAAAAGTAAAAGGTATTTCTTGAAGTACGAGTAAAACATGAAAATTTAATATTTTCAAAAGGCTTCCGTTCGGGAAAATCATCACGTACCAAAGATTCATACGCCCTATTGGATTATTCATAGAAGCCAAGCCCCTTGCCAAAAAAACGTTTTATTCAAATGCAGACTTCTCATTTAAATATCGAGTTCTTATACACACCTCAAGGGTACTCCCGCATTGATTTAATAGGGTAATAAATAAACACATAGATAAGAGTTGAGATCGATTGCGCGTAAGAGTTGTTTTTCATATTTTGCACAATGACATCAACATAACGTCAATGACGGTTTGCTTACCACTGGCGATGATCAAATTTATTCATAAATTGGACAAGTGCAACATGCGATCAGATTTTTTTTAGGAAGATAACATATTTAAGCTTTTAAGACACTTGTGTTAATAACACCGTGTTATGTTAACAAGACGACCTCCGTGGCAGAGTGATGAGAGCTCTGACTTCCATACCCAAGGTCCCGGGTTCGATTCCCGGCGTTGGCAGTGTAATTGTCACTGTCTTTGGTCTGGTGTAGAATTCATATGACAATAAAATGGCGATAGATTGGCTACCTATCACATGTCATGTGAATCATCAATATAATAGCTAAAAATAATGTGTATACAGTAATTGGGTTCAAGCAACCTGTTGTATACAAAAAAAAAAAAAAAACATTTGATAATTCCTTAGAAAGCCATAAAATATAATAAAACTTCTAGAAAACAGACGATTCATTCAAATATGGAGTTTTATATCATTGTTCAAGAAACAATAAATAAAAGTTAAAAGCGTTCATCTTGAATTTATAATAAAATTGTTTGGGATATTATTAATTAAAACAGAAAAATAAAGTTAATGAATATTTTTAGCATTAAAAAGATATTAGATATTAAGATTGGTGGACCTTTCCTTTAAAGCATTCAGTTGCATTGGATACAAATTATTGAAGCCAGTCCGCCGCAAAGCAATATTAAAGAGCCATTAATTAAAATTACAGACACAAGCGAGGAGTACCATTCACCTCGCTGGTTGGCGCATAACTGAGGTTAAAAAAAACTGGTCTTCACTGGGCCATTGCGTACCACCCGTATTTTGGTCGGGCACATTTGCGAAATACACTCCGACGATTGTTGAATGCGATGCCGCAACAGAGTAATGGCCTTCAAAATTATACACCAAACGGACAGTAACCCACACACCCGATAATATTACGCAAGTTCACAGATAATAAAGAAAAGCGATACCTTTAATATGTTACACGATTGAAGTTGCGGGCAAAGTGTGCAATCGGATAAAGGTCGCGCCTATGACAATAGTGAATGCGTAATCTGATACCAACGGTTTATCAATCGTAATTATAATCTTCTCATACATACAGAAGTGCCAGACAACATATAACAATAAAAGACTCTTGATCTAGATTGTTTCTTGAACAAGACAAGTACTCGTATGCGCAACGCCATAATGAATCTTATTTTTCTTTTCGTAGATCTTTAGACCTGTAACACAAAAAATATACACTACTCGTATAAAATGCCTTGAAATTATATAATTATAATTAAAAAGGCATGGTACTGGCAAAAGAAGGAAGAAAGTAGAATAAATGCAGTAAAAATGAGATCTCTTAGACGAATGTGCAGATACTCTGTGTATGATAGAGTGTCGAATGAAAATATAAGAAGTGAATGCGGTGCGAATGATGATGTAATGAACAAAATAATGAAAGGATCATTAAGATGGTTTGGATACATGGAAATAATGAATGAAGAAAGAATGGAATTTTTTTTTTACCATTCTTTCTTCATTCATTCTTTCCATGTGTCCAAACCATCTTAATGATCCTTTCGTTATTTTGTTCATAACATCATCATTCGCACCGCATTCACTTATTATATTTTCATTCGACACTATCATACACAAAGTATCCACACATTCGTCAAAGAGATCTCATTTCATCTGCATTTATTCTACTTTCATCCTTCTTTTGCCAGTTCCATGCTTCGCTTTCATACATAAGGGTCGATACAAGAACACCAGTGTGCACTGCCTTTTAACTGACATATCACATTAACTTGATAAATCACGTGCATATTGACATTGACTTGTTACAAATAAGAATCCTTTGAATTAATTCCAAGAAATCATTTAATTGTTAGTATGTATGATAATATATAATATAAACTAGATCTTAGACAAATGGTTAAAAGTTAATATAAAGTACAGCATTGTAAACATGCTAATAAACTAGTGCAGAGGGTCAATAGGAAACTCTTAGATCATCCGCGTAAGAAACTATGATATATAAAACCGTTAACGTAAAGTCACGTTCGTAATAAGATTACAATGAAGTGGTTTGGGATGAGCGTGTTTCGGAACTGCCAATCATCGCATCATCTATAGTACGCTGTATGAACAGAGTATGGAGTGATATGTACCGTTATTCAGTATCTGGGCGGCCGTGAAACCTCTAATGGCTCCAATATATAATACTGCGAGACTCGGGCGGTTATTCGATAAACTGGTTATTGTTATTTAGACTCAAAGTACTACAATAGGAGCCGTAGAAAAACTAGCAAAATAATGAGGCGATCGAAAATTTCTAAGGCAGTAACGAATTGATACACATTTAACCCTTATCAGACGCTAGCTTTTGTATATTTGGTATACATCTTATTCTATCAATATTTAATTTTATAAAGGCACTATGTACGAGTACATTAATCGCTCCATTGGTAATATAACGCGCTGATTTGACAGACAACAAGAATCGGCATGATTCATCGTGTCGCCTCACATGAGCCATACGACCGCAGCGACAAAGTTCTGTTGTCAAGTCAGAGGTGACTTGCGTCCGTTAATGGTTAAATACAATATATTAATTAGATTTGGGTGAATAATAAACATATTCCAAATATACATTGTATGTTGAATTGCTGACACCGGAAAAGTCTATAAATATCCATTGAATTACGACCACAACAAGATAATTGATTAATTCGGTGGCGTGGCTCGTGCAATGACAGAGTATATTTATTAAGCCAGGAAAATTATATTCTTGAATGAAAATTAATCCTCACGAGGACCAGGAGTATTCGAAATTAACGCAGAACTATTTTTAAAAATAATAATACTATTAAAAACACGTTAAAATCAATTTACAATACGAGAAGTAAGTACAATATCAGAAAAAAAGTACCAAACAATCATTGCATAAAACATTGCTGAGACCAGTAATTGTATATGGTGCAGAATGCTGGGTGCTGAGTAGAACGAAAATTGCCCTTTTGGTCTTTGAAAATAAAGTGTTGAATAAAATCTTTGGAATATTATGTGAAAGTGGCGTGTGGGGTATAAGGTATAACCATGAGTTTAAGGGGTTACACCACCCTGACGCTCAAAAAAATAGGCATAAAAATATTATCCTTCTGAATAAGCGATATATATTTATTTTTTAGACAATGCTGGAAGGAAAAATCATGTACACCGTCAGCAAGGATTTTAAAAAGAGGTTCCCCACTGAGCGACTCATATCTCCGCCATTTTTTTTTTCAATATCGTAAATTGTTTATAAATCTATTAAATGTATACGTAAAATAAAGAAAAATTCATATTTTGAATGGCCGAGTCAAAAAAAGTTGCCCAACCATTGTAAGGTTTATAAAAATATGTCACCTTTGATGGTTGGGACATCTCCGGCGAATGAAAGAAACCGAATTTCAAATGAAATTATCGACACCCGACCAGATGGAAAAAGACAAAGTATGGAAAGACTCAAACTGAGGTGTATGAGTGGCGGAGAAGAGGTCTTAGGGCGCTTGGAGTTGTAAATTTGAGTATAGGAGTGATGAACCAGGGAGAATTACGAAAAATTCTGGAGGACCATAATAGACTGTAGCACCTCTTATGATGATGATAATGATGATGTATGCTATATCAGGTCATGTTACAATGATTTTTATGTCGTTGGATAGTAAGTCCGACGTATAATCCCCAACATGAATAAAGGGCCGCACCTGTCGTTGGTCCGAGTCTATCAGACCTTGCCAAGAGGATTAGGAGCAACATCATCAAGAAGGCTAAAACTATTCAAGAGTTATTCAATCATCAGATAATTTTAATTCACAAAAACACCCAACGCGTTAAAACAAGCATCTACGTACATATAATTCAATAATAAAATCACGAAATTCTTAAAGCTTACACTTTTTACAAATGTATGGCCTTATCACTGTAAATTCCAATGTATCAATTCCCGATGAAGGTTTACTTGGACTTGGATCTTCTGGTTACAGAGGTTCAGCTTTAATGGCTATTTGTCTCATGTATGTTGGAAATGTGATTTAATGGTTGGTAACATGTTGAGAAAAATAAGCTCAAATGTGTAAAAAAAAATATTTTATAAAACATATACAATGCTAAGAAAACAGATATAATTTAAAAACGTTTAAACATCACATATATTGAAAGAGTAGTAATAATAATATCAGACATGTGCGCAGTATTTTTTTTGATATGGCGTTAAATTATTTTTTCACTGAAAGAGATATAAAGAAGATGCAAAAAAATATGAACGTAAAAAAAAGTAGCCATCACACCGTCTCCCCGAAAGGGTAGAAAATGAAAATCAGAAAGAATGGACTCTCACACTTTAACCGATGCGGCACTCCATCCTTCTCTTTTCGCCCCGCGGGAGACGCGGTGTGATGGGTTGCGAACCTCATCGCCACCAATAGGCATCTCCCGCGCACGCTTCGATCGTTCAACATCCACAAAAAAATCTAAAGCAAATAATATAAAATAAAATAACAAAATATTTTTTTTTTAAAACAAAATGTTCTTTTTAGATAACTAACTAAATAACCATCACGCCGTCTCCCCGAAGGGGTAGGCAGAAAGAATAGACTGCCACACTTTTCTTTCCTGACATATTTCTCTCGCTTCCTCAACATTCATACATCGTGTCATGCACGCGCGTCGATTTCTCTGACTCCTCACATGGCCGACATTCAATATTTGATTTATTTGATCGTGCCACGTTTTCCTCGGTCTTCCACTATTTCTGGTTCCATTTACATCATTAACATATAATTTTTTTACCATTTTTGCTTTATTCATTCTTTCCATATGTCCAAACCATCTTAATGATCCTTTCATTGTTTTGTTCATGAAAACATCATTCGCATCGCATTCACTTCTTATATTTTCATTCGACACTCTATCATACACAGAGTATCCACACATTCGTCTAAGAGATCTCATTTCTACTGCATTTACTACATTTCTTTTTAGATGGTGCACATATATTGTCTATTTAATTTATGTTCCATCGTTTTTTTTTTAATATTAACGTAAATTGAATAAACGAGATCCGTTTGCTGCGAAAACATGTCAAATTCAAAATGTGTGGTACCTACGCGGATTTTCGCCTCGCGCTGGAAGTATTTGAAGAAGTAGGTACGCGTCTACATACGGTAGCTCTAAATTATGGTTATGTTGACGCCCGAGAAACTGCGCTACCAGATTCATCGCGGTGCTTTTTGGGAACGCTCATTACGTAACAAGAATTACATCACGGAGTAATTAGTTGCAACCTTGATTTTTTCGGTATTGCGATTTGAGTACTAAATCATATACGAGTATGAGGCCATCGTGTTTAATATGCATTCCACGAATGTTTGTATGGACAACACAGATGTTTTAAGTTACAAGTCTCTCACATACTTGGGTACAGTAAAACTTACTAACTAACTAACCATCACGCCATTTCCCCGTAGGGGTAGGCAGAGAGGATGGATCGCCACAATGGCATACCTCTCGGGCTTCCTCTATATTCATACATCGTACCATGCACGCACGTCGATTATTCCGACTTCGAATGTGGCCGCCTTTTAGTAATTGATTAATTTGGTCATGCCATGTTTTCCTCGGTCGTCATCGGCTTATTTTCCCACTCACGCTGCTTGTGTAACACTTTTTAACCATTCTACTCTCATCCATTCGTTCCATATGTCCAAACCATCTCAGGGATCCTTTTATAATTTTATTCATGATGCAGTCATCTGCCTTACATTTCTTTCTTATTTCATCGTTCGGTATTCTATCATACAACGTTTTCCCGCACATTCTTCTTAGTGATCTCATTTCTACGGCGTTTATCCTGCTTCCATCCTTCTTTTGCCATCTCCCACCTTCACTTCCATACATGAGGGTAACAGTAAAAAGTGTAAAGATCATTTTGTCTGCTAAAGTAAAGGAACGCAGAGGTCGCCGGTTTGATATCTCGCTTCCGGCAAAAAGGCGATATTCATGGCGCACGAATTGCTTTGGAGGATGAAAAACAAAAATATTCAAACGTATTTTTAATACTGTAAGTTTTCGCGGTGTCACGATTTTTTTTCCTTTAACGGCATTCTGAATACCAAGCGCCGAAAAAGGTTTAAAAACATGTATCAAAATAATAATTCGTAAATATGAAACATGACATATTTATTGGTTAATTTATTAAACAGTGACGGAGCGAAATTTTTAATTTTAAGCAAAACGAAGAAATATACCATATATGTATAATCATCATATTAAACAACGAAATAGAACCCCTCGGTGGTCTAGCCCCTAGACCACCAAGGGGTTCTATTCCACCACCATCCAGGCCATAGGTTTCCAAACTTTTCTGGCCCGCCACCCCTTTACACGAAGATTAATTTCCAACGCCCCCTCTCCTACAAAATACGTCAGACCAAAAATGATAGGGAACTTACGGTTTACACGAAACATTATTAAAATTACATTGCAACTATTAAAAATTAAATAATAATAATAATAATATTTATAGTACTCGTATATAAAAACATATATTTTTTTATAGTATATGAATCCCAAATTTTCTCTGGGTCTTCTACTGCCCCCCTGAAAGTCTCAAACGCCCACTAGGGGGCGTTATCGCCCACTTTGAGAACCTAGGATCTAGGTCCTAGACTCTAGGGAACAAAAAGATTGCCAATTGGTTCAGGGGACTTTGGTTTAAGCCCGGATACGACCAGATTCCTTCTTCATAATAATGAGATATTTTCTGCTCACTGGAGATGGTATAAAAATTCTAATATCATCGATTTAAATCATTGGTGTTGGATTTGCGAAATTAATTACTCATGAAACATTGGGCATAGAAGATTTTACGATAGACTCTATACGGACGGATTGATACACTTTTGTACACTAAATCATATTAGGTCATTAAAAAACCTGCATCTATATTCTGTGGTTTCTTAGTTCCTCCATTCATCAGTATTAATTTTATGAATTAAAAATATTCATATTATTGGTAACATTTGCCCTGAACGGGTGATTATTGTAATATATGCGAGGAAGTGTTATTACCGTACACATTATCCCTATTCTTCAAACAAGTGTTCAGTGATAACTCATCTGGCGCCAACCGGCCGGAGGTCTGTAGCTAAACAGTATATAAGTATTTTTTTAAACTATTCCAAGCCTATTTTCATCTAAACAATCTTAACATTTAATCGCACATGCAATCATTGTCAAATACCAATACGCCATTGTTACTTCAGATGGACGATCCCGGTAAAATTAGAGAACTCGAAAAGGTATATGAACATCTATGTTAAAATTTCGGCGAATTTCTCCCTTGTTCTCTGAAGAGGGATGTTGACATTGAGGAAAGACAAGTCCATATCATTTAATGTGTAATGTTAGCGTCCTTGCCCGACGACAGACCACCGTTACCACACTCCTTTGGGACATCAGAATACTGGGACTCCAGTTCTATTATTCCTTGCACTACTCCAAAAAAATTTCGCAGTGGTTATCCTCCTTAAGAAATCCATTATGACCGTTTTATTTTAAATGAAATAGCTGTTATTTCACTATTGAGTTTATATTTCTCAGCATGTTTCGAAGGTTGAAGAACCTACAAAATGAGTTTAAATCGTTTTCCCGGTGATGTAGGCATAAAACCTTCGATATATAATATGTCAAGAAAAATAAACTCAAAAGCAGAAAAACAATGTACATATTTTTTAAAAAGGTGAAGCATGTCCAAGCGATATTTTAAGATATAATATAAATACAGAAAAATAAATTTGTACGAGTTGTTTTTTTAAATTAAACGGTTGATTGATGAAAAAAATTATTATTTCAATTCGATCATAGAAACGTTTTGTGAATATGAACTAATATAAAAAAAGACTTAATGTAGGTATATTATTATTCAGTAAAAATTATGTAAATAAAACAATTAAAAAATGTACAAATGATAAGATAGCTTGATAAAATACAACATTGCATACAAATTAAGAGATTTTTTTAAATTTGCAAATTATAATAAAACTTTATGTATGAATTTTTAAACTCAGTTTCTGAACCTTTTTCTTCGACGACAGATTATCAAGTATTGTATATAAATATAACTTATCATATATTATAGTAAAATAACGACAATTTAAGTTTCAAGCATCAATTGATGATCACATATTTATATGTTACCCGCACACTATGCGTTAAGTAATAAAACTATGGAAGCCCGATATATTATTGACAAAATATTTGAAATCAGTAAAATAGTTATTGTAAAGAAAATGATTCAAATAAAAGAATAAGTTCAATTATAGAACAATAAACGTGTTTAGAAATTAAAACGTTATATCGTTCTAAATGTAACTATAATGTATCGTTGTTTTTCGACTTAACGTTATTTTAAGATACACTAATAGTTTATACTTAAATATTTAACAATAAACCAGTAACTATTTTAAGATGAATCAAATGATTAAACTGAAATCTCTTGATGGAAGTTCATTTTAAAAAAGAATGAAACAAAACGAATTTTTTATAACTTCTTTCACATCTGTCTTTATTTCGACAGCGGCCGGTTTCGCCAGACCCGCTGGCATCGACAGACTGGTGGTCAGACCAGTCTGTCGATGCCTGCGAGCTTGGCGAAAACAGTCGCTGTCGAAATAAAGACCAGTGTGGAAGTATTTATAAAAAAAACATCGTTTTATTTCATTATTATTTAACCTGTAACTTGTTTGACACAGAACACTCTCTGAAAAGACTGCCATACCGAAGGTCCCGGATTCGATTCCCGGCGATGGGAGCGTGATTGTCACACTAATTGGTCTGGTGTAAAATTCACGTGACAATAAAATGGCAATAGATTAGCTACCTATCACATGTCACTAGAATCAATATGATAGCTATACCCTTTACGTCGATTTGGCTCGGGCAGTAATGATGTAAGGAGCGATGCAATATTTGGGGATGTTCTGCCGGACAACCTCTAGTAACCTTTGTGTATGAACCCGCGCCCTGATCCAACACTTTTCGTCACTGGTTATCGGCTTTGCTAGGCTGAACATCTATCGTGTCAGGAGTTTCGATTGTGCATGCAGTATATTTCATCATTGCAATATGCTGGTACAGCGGTAGAAGCCTCCACTCATGTGGGGTCATGCATTTCGTACTTTGCCTGCGAGGTCAATGACCTACAAATATATAAAATAAAATACGGTAGATGGATAATTCGAACAATATTTACAAATAAAATTTGGGTACGCTGCTGGTCACAGTACACGGGCGGTGTTGCATTAACATAAATGCATTCTATCACAGTTAACGGTTAGTTCGAGAATAATTTAAAATCTCGTTTAAGTATTAACATAAACTGATGCAATTAACTAAAGGTATTGTGTAAGCGGTAGACGCATCTGGCCAATAGGATAAGCTCAATGAGATGCAGTGCATTAGTTACCGACGACAGGTCAATCGTATTCCAAGGGTCGAGGGAAATATACTTTTTATATTACAGAGATAGTATGCGATTCTACACAATGTTAGGAAATGATAAGAAAACAATATTCTTGTACAATGAGGCAACTCCTTATTATATTTTTAATATTGATAGAAGTGTTCGTTTTCCAGAAGTTTTATTATGAAATATGAGAGTGACATTAGAGTGGCCCTTAGCATATAGACAAAAAATAATAATTTATAAGTCTCACCCCCCAATTCTTTTCCTTAACGAAATAACTGGATTTTTAGTAATTTTTAAATAATAATAACACGTGCCCCAAAGGGAGTGAAAATTTAACAAAATTAGTGAAATTCTTAAATTTTCGCAAAAACTATGTTATTAATATCGTTTCAAATTTAAAACTAATATTTAGAAGTAAAATAACTAAAACAATGGTTAGAACACCTCAGCCATAAAAAAATTATAATAAAAATGAAAGGTTCAATAATTTACTGATAATGAATGCTTTAAGCGATATAGAAAATGGCTCCGATATTACACGGCTGCCCATACGTGCAGGATTTGTTTTTGCTTCTCATATTGTCTTAAAATATTACTGTTTTCCTACATAAGCTTCACAACTCTTTCTGCGATGTCATCAATAACAGTAAGGTTTCTGACTACTGTAGTGAACATGTTGATAATCATGAAGAGAATTCCAGTTCGCAGGATCACGATCATAGAATCAGACGACATTTTAAGCCGCTTTAAAAAAATTCAGTGTGCTTTTTGACACAAAGTCATATAGTTACTTATTTGCTAATTTAGTTATTTCCTTAACTAACTAACTAACTAACTAACCATCACGCCGCACATAGGTGGATTTAAATGATTTAGGCGGTCAAAATTATTTTACGGTGCATTTTGACTTCAAATCATAAATATTATCGTAAAAAATTGTCCTTAGTAAAAAAATATATTTTTTCCCAGCCAAAAATATAAAAAAATACTAAATCTCCAGGAAATTTTTTTTTTATTACAAATTTTACAAACAAAAAAAAAATCTAGTTACAGATTAATAATTGAGGTGCAAATAAGTATTTTAAATTTGTTTATACATTTATGGACAAATCTTGAACCATGTCTGAAATATCGGATTCGGTATTAGGGTTAGCTGGTAGTAACATATTCATTGTTTCAGGGCAAAATGAACCTGGTTTGATCGTTTTTTTTTGTTTGTTTTATGCTACTTAATAGTGGATCTGATCTCAATAATAATCCATTATACGAGTATATATCAAGGTTACATTCCTCCATCGAGAACTTTCTTGCGTAGTTTTCGCGGAAAAATCGAAAGTGCTTATTTCTGGCTTCTGCTGCCTCTTCCGACAACTGTCCTATGGGTAATAAGGCATTTTCAATTACAACTGCACCATGAATCAATATTTTATGCAAGGTCGGAGTCATTGGGTGCCAACTATATAACTCGACATACAATTTCGCAGTAGCCATGGCATATTCATCAAATCGTTATATTTCCCGTAGTATTTTCGAAGCATCCCTATTCCCCCGAGCCTGTAATGTTGTTTGCGCTGCATGAACGATTACTTCTTTATTAAGCGAAGAACGTATTTCCTCCGTTTTTCTTCTTTTAGTCCTCTCACTAGAATCTTCAAATGATTTAGAAGGCCGACCTGGTCGAGTTTGCTTGTTTGCTGAAAGTTCAAATGTTCCTTCTAACCACTTTTCATGAGTTTTAAGAAACAAAACAAAGGGAGCACATGAGAATTAATAAGATAAAATATACGAGAAAAGAAACAACAAAAAAAGGAAAAAATAACTTAGACTAATCCACACCACTAATCCCACCAGGGGGCAGTTTGGACTTCGGGCATTCGACCGGAACCAGAATCAAAACTAAAAAGTTTGTCTTCACTGTGATACCAAGGATAAGTTCACTAAATGTTAGCTATGAGAAATATAGTGTAAGTTTACAAGTGTAAGTGAGCAGGACATAGAAGGGGGGGGGGGTTAGGTTAAATGCGGTCTGGCATCCCCTTGCGATTGATATATATCAAATGTAAGTCCCGGATGGATGGGGAACAGGCCTAGGATGTGCATGAGCGAGGCTGACGAAAGAGCGACGCTGCACCCTATAACAGCCTCGGGAATGTGGTGGGAACCCCCTTCTCTGTGCATGGTATTAGTTATCCAACAGTATGTTTAGAAATATCTTTATTGGCCCAAGTATTTAATTGGTAGTAGATAATCCAACCAAGACATTATTTGGTGGTTTGACATGTTTAAATATTAAACACTTTTTCACTTAGAAATAAACCACTTTATTTAAGCAAGTAGCGCCAACCCGTCTCACACTGTAGTAAGCTTCCTCATGGCTATACAAAAACTAAGTTTAACGAAATGCACGAGTAGTTTAGTTTGTGTAAAGCCCTGAAGAAGCTAGCTACACGAAACGTGCTACTTACTCAAATAAAGTGGTTAAAAAATACCGTTTTTTTTAAACAAATTATATATATTTTTATAAAGCAACAATGATTTTGATAAACTAACTAACTAACCATCACGCCGGGTAGGCAGAAAGAATGGACTGCCACACTTTTCTTTCCTGACATATTTCTCTCGCTTCCTCAACATTCAAACATCGTGTCATGCACGCGCGTCGATTTCTCTGACTCCCCTCATGGCCGACATTCAATATTTGATTTATTTGATCGTGCCACGTTTTCCTCGTTCTTCCTCTATTTCTGGTTTCATTTACATCGTTAACATATAATTTTTTTACCATTCTTTCTTCATTCATTGATTTTGATCATATGCTTAAAATGAGATTTAAATGTACCATATGGGTAAACATTAAAAAAATTAATGAGTTCAATACAGTAATTATAACTATAATATAATCAATGTGTAAATAGTGTTCTTCTACCGACCCTTATGTATGGAAGCGAAGCATGGAACTGGCAAAAGAAGGATGAAAGTAGAATACATGCAATAGAAATGAGATCTCTTAGACGAATGTGTGTATACTCTGTGTATGATAGAGTGTCGAATGAAAATATAAGAAGTGAATGCGGTGCGAATGATAGTGTCATGAACAAATTAATGAAAGGATCATTAAGATGGTTTGGACATGTGGAAAGAATGAGCACGATCAAATAAATCAAATATTGAATGTCGGCCATGTGAGGAGTCAGATAAATCGACGCGCGTGAATGACACGATGTATGAATGTTGAGGAATCGAGAGAAATATGTCAGGAAAGAAAAGTGTGGCAGCACATTCTTTCTGCCTACCCCTTCGGGGAGACAGCGTGATGGTTAGTTAGTTAGTTTTTTTTGTAAATAATGCAAAAAATATATACATATGGAAAATTGTATTCGAAATGTATGATAGTTTTATGAGTATTTTCGTATTTCTGCAGTTAATATAGTCGATGTTGAATCTCGAGTAGTGCGTTTAAAATACGAATCAGCACGCCACTGGTTAGTGCAATGTTCCACCAACGCATTCATTAACACGCAGGGTCATTCACCTCCGGTATCCTTCGGGCAGCTCGAAAGGCGAAGTAAACAAGAAAATAATTCTCACAAACAATTCAGCGTAATTTGACAGCATGCAGAGAGCCGACACTTGATCGTTATTCGGGTCTGGAATCAGGAAGAATGCTGTCATATCCACCATTTTGAAGAAAGATAAATAATAATTACTACACTTCTTCTTTAAATAGATCTGACGATCTGTGATACGGAAGTCATGTCTCCAGGGATGGTAAAATGAGGTCCAGCTGTTCCGCCATCTCTTAGGCGGTCTCCCAGGTGGGCGGCGTCCAGAAAGGATTTCGTAAGGGACTGTTTATGCGAATCTGTCACTATCCATTCTTACTACATGGTCCCTCTAGAATCTTCTTATGGATCTACTCCACCGGAAGATATCCTCTATTTCGCAAGTTTATTTTATGTCTGCGTCACGGACGCAATCTCGGAGAGTTAAACTACACATTTTTTTAAACTTTAACTAACTAACGAACTAACCATCACGCCGTCTCTCCGCAGGGGTAGGCAGAAAGAATGGAACGCCACACTGTTCTGTCCTGACATACTTCTCTTGCTTCCTCTACATTCATACATCTTGTCATGCACGCACGTCGATTTCTCCGACTCCTCACGTGACCGACATTCAATATTTGATTTATTTGATCGTGCCACGTTTTCCTCGGCCTTCCTCTATTTCTAGCTCTGTTCACGCCGTTTACATATACCTTCTTTACCATTCTGTCTTCACTCATTCTTTCCATGTGTCCAAACCATCTTAATGACCCTTTTCTTATTTTGTTCATAACACTTTCATTCGCACCACATTCACTTCTTATACTTGCATTTGTCACTCTATCATATACAGATTTGCCACATATTCGTCTTAGAGATCTCATTTCTACTGCATTTATTCTACTTTCATCCTTCTTTAGCCAGTTCCATGCTTCACTTCCATACATAAGGGTCGGCACTAGAACACCATTATGCACTACCATCTTAGCTTTTTTGGATATGCTTTTGTTTGCGATGACAACTTTAAGTGCACCATTTATTCGGTTGCCTGCCCCAACCCTTCTTTCAATATCCTACTCCACCCTCCCATCCTTTGTAAACATAATTCTTAAATAAACATATATAAAATAGTTATGGAATTCCACAGTGTTAACGCCTTAAGTTTATCTAAAATTTAAAACTTCAATTATCGATCAAATAATAAGTGAAGCATCTACCAGCAAGAAAACTTGCAAGTCAACACCAGCAGGTAAAAAAATGTCGTCCCACAGAAATCACGTGGAATGAAAAGACTTGCGGAAGTTGTATTGTTAATGGAAGCTTCAGTTTACGGTTTGATCTATTTTGTGAAACACTTAAAACCGCGATAAATAATATAAATATAAAATACAAAAAATTAAGTTCGATTTTATGTGCCAACAAAATGATGAAAATAAAATTCTCCATAGTCTTATACGCAGATCACTAAGAAAAATGTGTAAAAATAAGATGTATAAAAAAAGACTGAATGAAGAAAAACTGAATGTAAGGCAGATAAGTGAGTCCTAATTCAAAATAAGAAAAGGCCACTTATTGTAAAATAGTTCCGACATATCGAACAAATGGACGAGTGAATAATGTTGAGAAATTGTATACAAGCAAAATGTGAATGGAACTATGAACAAGAAAGAGACTGTGGAAAACATTATATGACCAATAATATTCGTAGCTAAAACCCGACCGTTATGGGTTTTCCTTTCCTCGAGTTTTTGAATTGAATCTTTGGGGCTGGTGTGAGATTTAGAAGATGGTCTGACGAACTTATTCCAGTCGGGGTAAGAAGATGGATGAGAGCCGTACAGGATAGAGAAAAATGGGGAACGTTTGAAGAGGCCTACATTCAGCAGAGGAGAGACGGCTAAAGAGGAATTTGAAAAGCCGGCCATATTCCGAAAAATCGACGTGGGTGGGTGGGTGGCACGGTGCCTGGGAAAATATGCAATCGTTAGTTAGTGATTTAAATAAATAAAAAATATATTGTACTTCAAATCCTTACTCGACTAATAATGAATAAAACATGTAAGATCTAGTGTAGAATATGTGATGAACCGAGTTGTTTCCAAATTCACTCACATAGATAATATAAATTCCTAATATTTTTTTTCTGTCTCAAATAAAGAAAGAGAAAGAGATAACATAGTGGGGGTAAAGAGCGCGGGAACGCGTGTGGCACACTGTAGGGGCATCGAAATGTTTCTGGCTATTTCTGTCTATGTCGAAAATACATACGTCAATCGCTGTGTGGGAACTCGACTACCGTATATTACATCTTACGTGATTTTTAATAACATCAAACACGACTCCAAACGCCCGACAACACGTCTTCGCCGCTATATTCCAAATTTTGAGAGATTAAAATTGTATTTCAATTACAGTGCTGATGGACATAGGTTGATATGCTGTAAAAAAAAATATTATATTAAATTTGGACACTGTATTATTGAAAACAGATGTACGTTCAAATGTAAATAATGGCATTCACAATATTTTAAGGTATCGTTTATAAAGATTTAAGCGATGGCCGCAAAGGAAGGAGCCTATCGTCGTGCTTAGATCTATGTTCTAAGTAATCTAGCGAACGGCGTACTACAATATCTCGATGGCCACTGCACGTATTGCCCCACGCTAAAAGCTGTGCCACACTGTTTTAAACAAGCTCTCCACATCGGTCTCCACCGACGGTTTAAAACTGTGTAGACACTTGTTTGAAACCAAAATTCGTTTGACCTTCAACAAACTTTGTGGACGGACGCGCATAGTATGCGTGTGGATCCACCGTTTAAACACGAATTCCACATGTGGAGAGGTCACTCTCCACCAAGGTCACCCCTGTGGAGAGCTTGTTTCAAACAGTGTGGCACGGCCTTAAGTGACTATATAATGAAAAACTTATAACCTAGCTTAGCTCTAAACTAAGCACTTCAGTGTGACTTTAGTCTTGTAATTTAACAAGTTATGTTGACAAGTTTCACTATACTTACATTATCATTATGCGGTCAGAGCAACGCTGCCGCGCTTACGATAAACGCATCAACTAAGTTTTTTGTCGAAATTGAGTTATTACATTATCTGGTATCAGAAAAACGAGATCTACAACTTTCTCAAAGTGACATTTCATGATTTCTTCATTTTATCGGTTTTTTCAGTTTTCATAAACGCATTAACTAAGACTTCGAGTGCAGTTTTACTTATCAAGAATGCACTAGCTGTAGTTAGTACAGCCTTGTTTTCTAGCATTCAATAGCTTCTTAGTCAAAAATGTACTATGTTTGAGTTAGTGCGTTTATTGCTAGCAATCTTTATGTTTTTTATTGGCGGCGTGCTTAGATTAGTAGCATCAACTTGAGATAATGCGCTTATTATAAGGAAAAAAATAACATGTTCTAATTCTGCTTCCTTAACATAAATGCATTATGTGATGTAGTTGATGCACTTATCATATGTATTGTTGAAGGATTGAAGTATAAGCTTACTATATAAAATGCATAAAAATTGATTTAGGTACTAAGCATAAATGCATCAATTAAGGTAGTTGATGCGTTTATGACTAGTTATTATGGCATAAAAGTATTAGAGGGTGCTAACGATAAGTAATTTTTTTTTAAATATATGTAAACTTTATTTTATTTTTATATATATTAGTATTCGTAACCCTTTTCACTTTGTTTTGGTACAACTTTCATGTTGGTATCTTATCTAGTTCCTGAGATACAAGCAAAATAAAAACTTTAAAAGCGTTTTTCTCGAAAAGCGTCAAACCCTGGTTAATGCGTTTATCTTAAGTGCAGCAGAATGTGTAAGTAGATTTATACTCAAAGGTTTACACGGGAAAAAGTATTTAATTCTTAATAAAAGAAGGATTTCAATTATTTAGAATAGAGTTTACATTTTTACTTATGGATTAATGATAAAGTTTAAAATACTAAGAATTTTTTACCATGGGCAATCATAATTGTGCGTAATAAAACAATAGCATCATCATCAGTCATTAGTCGTCCAGAAGATTGACATAAGCCTCCCTTCCCGACTTCCATAACTATCTATCCCTCGCTACCATATGCCATTGACCTCCTGCAACACACGTTTGATGTCATCAGACAATCTTGCTCAAGGTCTGCCCGAATTTCTGTGGCCAGTTCTTGGTCGCTGCTCCAGGGTCCGTCTGGTCCACAGATCATCCGTTGTCGGCCCAATTCCACTTCAACGAGGCTATGTTGTACACTACATCGACATTATAATATATAACGCATTCAATACCAATTAACGTTGTACTAGAAAACATTTTTTGAATCCGTCTGAAAATATGGTAAACTTACTTACCTTACCATCACGCTGTCTCCCGGAGGGGTAGGCAGAAAGAATGGAACGCCACACTGTTCTGTCCTGACGTTCGACCGACTCCCATCCTTTGTAAACATACTTCCTAAATAAACAAATTCATCCACTTGTTCCAGATTTTCACCGTTTACACTATTTTGCAGACTGTCGTGCTTCCTTCTTTTTCGAAAATCATTACCTTGGACTTGTTTTGGCATAACTTTACAGTTGATAAATTGTAACAATCCCAAAAGGTTAGAGAAAAAATACATATGTAATTAAAAAGCTAAATTTTACTACAACTATCGGGAATATGTTTTCTTAAGGCTGAACTAGGTATACGAGTATAAGCGAATGAATAAATTGAGAAAATTGTCTGGGCCCTTTGATAATATTGATGGAATCAATTGAAGCTGTAAAAAACCGAATCCGTTAATAGGGGACGTAAATCGGCCAAGGCGCTGAGAAACTTCAAGCGATAGGTAAAGAATTGAGTCACGGTCATCTGACCCAAGGAAGCCATTTTGTTTCCATGCAAAATTGTATACTTGGTACCTAAATTTTGAACGGTAAATCAACAATACAAATTTTCAATTGCTCTGCGATTAGAATGTGATGTAAATTTATCTGTACATACTCATATGAATTGATAAATAATGTATTATTATAATATGTAAAACTCCGACATAAGGCTGTCCTTCGTGGCAGAGTGGTAAGAACTATGACTGCCACACCGCAGGTCCCGAGTTCGATTCCCAAAAATTGTGTAATAATAATTATAATGATATATTTTTACACTTGAAGATGGAAGTTATCCTCCGAAAAATGTCGTGTATTTTAATATTTTTTTATTAAAAAAGTGGTTTAAACAATGTTTTTTTAATTCCCAAAGTATACTATTTATTTTTATATTAATGAATTAATATGCTTTAATAGCTACGGTTGGTGGTGGTTTATTTTGGCCTTTCTATCCTGAAATACAGATTGAGATTTTCAATGTTGAAATGGGGTCAAAACGAGTGAACGGCGCGACATTAATGTCGCAAATTGGAACGAAACGTCATCGGCGAACAAACGTCGATCATTACTATTGAGAATTATTCCATTGTGACGTCACCCAATTAAGATGACTTTGGTACGACGATTCCAATCAACATAATGAATATAAAATGTACACATGAAGCACATAAAAGCACACGTATATAATATAGATTGCTTCTAACAACATAATGAAACTGAAATAATTTTACATTCGTGGGCCAATTTAAAATTGTACACGAGTGCTTATTAAAATAATATTTATTTCTTCGCAAAAAAAATATGATATTAATTGGAAGACGTACATAAAAAAAGTAAACATGTCGTTAACAGCTCATTTTTAAACAAATGGGTTAACAATGATAATTTTGCGGTTTGTATACAAATGTCTTTATTATTTCAGTATGCGGTCAACATCACTCATGTGTGTTGTCACTTATGTACGAGGTCTGTTCAAAAAGTATCGCGAATTTTGAATTTCCGCTGGCTACGTATATTTGATTTTTTTGTAGCGTTATGTTGGTACTCATGTCCCTTACTTATGCTGACAAGGTCGGCCATTTTGAATGTTTAGTTAATTTTTGACAGCTGTTTTGCTTGGATGTGTTTTGGCTCGTCTTCGATTTTTGCCTATTCCAAATGGATCAAAGAATCTGTATCAAATTTTGTGTGAAAAACAAAATAAAGTGCGCGGACGCATTTCGAATGTTGACTGTGGCATATGGTGAAGCTACCTTGGACCAAAGCAACGTTTATCGGTGGTACAAAATGTTCTCAGAGGGCCGAGAAGATATGAACGACGAAGAGCGTGCCGGACGCCCGAGCACGTCAACAACAGACGAAAACATTGATGAAGTGAAGAAAATAGTATTAGCCAATCGTCGAATCACCGTTAGAGAAGTTGCTGAGGACCTAAACATATCGATTGGCTCGTGCCATTCGATTTTAACCAATGATTTGGGCATGAGTCGGGTCGCCGCGAAATTCGTGCCAAAATTGCTCAATTTCGACCAAAAACAGCATCGCGTTAACATTGCTCAGGAGATGTTGGACTCGGTCCGTGACGACCCAAATGTGCTCCAGAGGGTCATAACTGGTGACGAATCATGGGTTATGGTTATGACGTGGAAACCAAAGCTCAATCATCCCAATGGAAGCTGCCGCATGAGCCAAGACCAAAAAAAGCGCGCCAAGTTCGGTCGAACGTGAAGGTTTTGCTCACAGTTTTCTTCGATTGCAGGGGCGTGGTGCATCATGAGTTCTTGCCACAGGGTAGTACGGTCAATAAGGAATATTACCTGCATGTTATGCGCAATTTGCGCGAAGCAATCCGCCAGAAACGCCGGATTTGTGGAAGAACAAAAACTGGCTTTTGCACCATGATAACGCCCCTGCTCACACATCGTTGCTTGTGCGCGAATATTTGGCCAAAAACAACACAGTAATGGTGCCGCAGCCACCGTATTCCCCAGACCTGGCCCCCTGTGACTTTTTCCTGTTTCCAAAACTGAAGAGGCCCATGAAAGGACGACGCTACGCCACGATTGAGGAGATAAAGACGGCATCGAAGGAGGAGCTGAACAAGATCACAAAAAATGATTTTTTTAAGTGCTTCGAGGATTGGAAAAAACGTTGGCATAAATGTATTATATCCGAGGAGAATTACTTTGAAGGGGACAAAATAGATATTCATGAATAAATAAATACTTTTTGAAAAAATATAAAATTCGCGATACTTTTTGAACAGACCTCGTATGTGGTATCTTATCATACTCGTTTTTTTTTTTATTGTAATATAACACTTAATCCTTTCCGTTTTTTTTTTGTAGTAACACTCAACGTCGAATTAATCCTCGCATATCCAATGCAAGGCAGCGTTATCACTAAAGCGCTTGACCCGGACATTGAAATAAAATGCATAATTGAAGTTGCACGAGCTGCATTTAATAAAATGAGAATCTTCTTTTGCAACGATAATCTTGAATTGAAACTCCGACAAATAATGATTAAGTGTTATATATGGTATGTTCTACTATATGGCTGCGAAACCTGGACTCTAAAAGTGAATGTAATGAACCGGTTGGAGGCGTTCGAGATGTGGATATACTGCAGAATGCTCCGTATACCGTGGACCGATAGGGTCAGTAATGTAGACATACTACAGAGAGCCAGAGCTAATAGAGAACTGTTGTCGAGTGTGAAAGTTAGAAGGTGTCATATTTGGCTCATGTGCTAAGGGATAAAATACCACATCCTTCGACTGATATTAATGGGTAAAGTAGAGGGACATCGGGGGATAGGAAGAAGGCAGTTATCCTGGTTGCAGAACAAAAAAATATTGAACAGGAATGACCAGAGTCCAGAACCTGTTTCAAGTGGCGCAGGTGCCTTTGCTGCAGTGGTCGCCAGCGTTGGGGGGACCTGACACGGCATCGGAAGAAGAAGAAGAAAGCCATAAGTTTAACAAAAGTATTCAGTAAATATGCTTTTGTAGGGTTTATTTATTAATCGGCATTATTTAGCAATGAGAATTTAAGAATGGAGTATTTTATCTTTTGATATACTCGTATTTTCTATCGTTTTACGGTATATGGGGCATTCTGGAGTATATCCACATCTCAAACGACTCCAACCGGTTCATTACATCCACTGTCAGAGTCCAAATTTCACAGCCAAATAGTAGAACAGACCATATATAACATTTAATCAGTCTTTGTCCGAGTTTCAAGTTAAGATTATCGTTGCAAAATATGGTTCTCATTTTATTTAATGCAGCTCGTGCAACTTTAATTCTGCATTGTATTTCAATATCCGGGTCAAGCGCTTTAGTTATAATGCTGCCAAGGTATTTAAATTGGTCGACCATTTCGACATTCGCACCATTCAGTTGGAATTATGGCTTTATACTGTGGAATTCCACATTAATGTTTTTTTTTTAAATAATAATTTGAATACCGATTTTTCCACCTTTAAGTTAAATTTACTAATTTATTGTTCCATGAACAATAATGTAAGGCTCCATAATAAATAATTAATGAGAAAGCAAAAGACTGTTCATAACATTTCATAGGCGAAACATGTCATTATTATTAAATATTTCAAAACTTCTAGAAAACAGGGGTTTTCATTGGTATTAATAATTTATTTTTCTCGACATGTTATCCTTTATCATTGAGGGAATTATATGAACTATACTGATAAGTTAAAAAAAAAATTATGACGGCGTTGAATTTTGGTATACTGGAACCATTGATATTTTAGTTAAAATTATGTTTATGAAAATTATATACCTTAAAGCCAAAACAATTTTCTACAGTGTAATTATTTCCGCTGGCGAGCGAGATAATGAGAAAAAGAAATCAAGGGTTATTTTTCTTAATAGTTACAAAAAACATCCAAGTTAATGTACCATAGAAAAACAAATAAATATTCTCTACATTGTTACATATCCGGTCAACTTAACCAGGGAATTGTGATCAAAATGAAAACATTTAACTGATACCTTACGTAAATGGTATTTTTTTAAATGTAGTTCTGCCAACACGTCACAAATTAACAAACAAACAAATATTTAACAGACCAGACTGTGCTAATAAAAAACAGAAAATAAATATAAATTAATGTTGGTAATGGAAATTAAGTTCTAAGATTATTGAAAATAATTAAAAAATATATATAATGCATACATAGTTTGATTCCGCCTATGAATTGTTCATTAGTTTCAACCGGTTTCGGCAACTCTCTGACATCTTCTGGTGGTAGCGAACTGTCGAAACCAGTCAAACAAAGTAACGAGTGGAAATAAACAAAATAGATACTATTAAGAATTTTTAATATTTTTTGTTTATTTTCATGTAAAAAAAAATAATTATAATTTAATCATAAAACTATTGTATATTTTTGATTACAGAGGAATTCACTTATGAAATTTTAATCATTGATGTTTTAAATAAGTAATATTTTAAATAAGTAATTGATTGATGTTTTAAATAAGTAAATAAGTATAACTATAACATAAGTAACATAAGTAAATAAGTAAATAAGTATAACATAAGTAAACATAAGTAAATAACATAAGTAAATATAACATAAGTAGTATAAA
Source organism: Lepidostoma basale (assembly GCA_022606425.2). Classification (NCBI taxonomy): domain Eukaryota; kingdom Metazoa; phylum Arthropoda; class Insecta; order Trichoptera; family Lepidostomatidae; genus Lepidostoma; species Lepidostoma basale. Next base: position 394,741 of record JAHDVF020000761.1, on the reverse strand, counting down.
ATAAGTAAATAAGTATAACATTGCGGAAAATAATTATTTTGATATGTCGTTTCCTTGACGATGAAATTATATCTTTTAAACTTATAAAGGAAAAAAACTCCAATAAATAATACGTTTAAATTTTGTGATATCTATTTTGAATCACAAAGAAACAAAGGCATCAATTTAACATGCAACTATTTTTTAATTTCTTATTTTTTGAGCCGTTTTGCCGTCAGAAGAGATTATCCAAATTTAAAAAATCATGTGTTCAAAACGATATATAAGTTAAAAGTTGTCATACACCGTGAATAGAATAGGAAATATATGACGGCAGATATACGAATAAATTTTCAAGAAAAGGTTAATAACATTAATAGGTGTATGGGCGTTTTTCAAAAAGTTTGCTCGTTGCGTAATAATTCCACTACGTCACATTTGGCGTTCCACTAATAAATCACGTCGCGTAGTGGAAGTGACGTATGATGCCAGTATTGAAACAAACTCCAAAATGCAGGTTTATGAATATGATTTTACTAAATATTACATTGAATTCAGATTCTAGATGTCGGTCATTTTTACCCATGAAAAGCTGTAAGTCAAACAATCAATACTTACATTATAGAATCACGTTCGTAGTGGAAAATAAAAACAGCACGTCGTGACGCCCGACCACTATTTCACATAACATAATGCGACTGGTGTCAATTTACGAACATGGCGACCGTTGACGAGCTATAAAATGTTGCCATCAATCAAATATATACTTAGTTTATAGTAAATTTTTCGTTTAAATCAGTATATCGACGTAGCGTATACGGAATTTTCCACCAACGTCGTTTTGAGTGACTAAATAAAAACAGTATTTTATATTATTTTGAACTCTAATACGCTTTATCTAGGAATATTATTGAATCTGGATCATATAATCCTTCCAAATAACATAAAACTCTTGGACAAGAAGTAGCTTATCAATGAATATTTTTCGTTTATAAAGTGCAAAAGGAGCGTGGGACACTAGAAAAATCACCACTTTTCTATCGTATATTCCCAATAATTAAGCAAAATAAACAGATATAAGTACTTTTGGATATGTGAATAATCAATTTGTGAGTTATTCTGTTGTTTTGAGATATAAAATAAACAGTTTTAAAATCAATAGCCTGCAGAATTACCTCGAAAGTCATAGGACATGTAATTTTCGAGTAAACATTTTATTTGAAAAACACCCGTTACAAAAAACATATAAACCTACATTAATCAAGATTGATGTATATGTAAAAAAAATTATACATCATACTTTGGTATTAACACACAATGCGGGAAAGGTAGTTTTACCCGTTTGGTCGATTGCTGCTCAACATCAGGAAGGGTAGTTATACATTCTGCGCCGGTTTTTACTTATTGTGCGAAAGCTATTGCTGTCCAATATCTTTTACTTGAATGTTGTTTACCAATCTCTTGACAAAGAACCCAAAACAAGTATTCCTTATCATTTAATTTTCGTATCTTTCGTGTACAGAGATATTTCAATTTGAATGTGCAATAAATCATCATACTTGCGACACGGCAGCAGCAGTTGTTTTTATTTTTGTAATGATTTTCTCTTTTTTTTTTCTCTTTATTTTGTAAAGGAGTCTCGTGAGTGTTGTGAACACTCATTTTTGAGATCCCAAAAATTGTTACATTGGATTTATAAAAATAATACAAACATATTATAGCTTAAGGGAAAGAGCACATTATGAAGGTATATAAAAGAGAGACAAACACATTATCACCTAAGGGAAAAACACATCATAAATGTAAATAAAGCAGTATGAGAGAATAACAAACATATTATATCTTAAGTAACATAGTAGACACATAGTATAAAATAAAAGAAAAAAACTAACACATTGGAACTTAAGGAAAAAAAGAAAAACACATCATAAAGGTAAATAAACAATAATAATAATAATATACAATAGGAAAATGAGGACACTGAAGTAAAATAATTACATAAATTATTGTTAGTGAAACGAAACTTAGGAGGGATTATTGGAATATAGTTGAGAGTAATATTTTTTTATTTTCATATTGGGAGCTAGTTTTAAATGTTCTGGTAAGTTATTTAAATCATTATTATTTTAAAAAGATTTAGGCCAAGTAATAAAAATAGCACACGAAATTTGTTATTACATAAAATACAAACCTTGTTTACACCTCAAATATTGAGCTGTAATGACTCGGCACTGACAATTATTTTAGTTTTTGTGTAGTATTACAAAATTACTAATGATTTTTCACGCTATGTCAACCCTTTCATAGCTGAGGTAATTGTGAGTATTTTATAGGACGTTTCATTTAAATATACGCATGATTTACGAAGATCCTGGGATTTAAAACTAAGTGTGTTAAGACCAAGAAATAATGTTAACGGAAAGAAATTAAACATAGATTAATAATGTATACGTAAACCAATCACTATTAACAAGCGTTAGCTACAAAATTAATTAGAGCTGACCTCATATTAAAAAAAAAACATTTGCACGATAAAATTAAGAGTTCATACGAATTACGAGAAAGTAGGTAATGAACCTATCTCAGATAAGGAAAAAAATATTACCAGTTAAAAAAAAACATCATATCAACTTTATATTTTTCGAGGATATCGCAATTAATGTCGATAATAATATCTAAAACAATTTAGGAGAAAACAATTTCATTTGTGATAATTTTTTAGGCCAGATAAGTGTCAACTCCATATTGAATTAATTGTTCTCCTAACTAGTTAATCATCAATCCGTTTCTCTGATGAGGTAGGCAGTTTCCTGAGCTTTTTCGACTCCTCGCGGAGTTTTACATCTTTGTTCTTCTTCTTCCTCGATATAGACCTGTGTGGTCTGTTCTCCAGAGGGTTGCTCATCCTGTGATGTGGATTCCCAGCTGCCCTTCCATCTTTTAGGAGGCCTTCCACGAGGACGAGTACCAAGAAACTGATTACGTAGTTCAATATAGAGGAGTCTGATGGTGTCCGTTCTTTAGACATGACAGTACCAGTCCCTCCTTCCCTGTCTACTCCATCTTATAATATCCTCAGCCTCACATATGTCATATTCTGGTGTTCTTTACGCGATTTCTTATTGAATAGCCTCCTATCATCCCCTTATTTGGTCCTGACTGTGCCAGCCCTTGCTTTATCGCAATGGGTTGTTATTGGTCGTACGCATACTTTAAAAATTCTTTGCCAGTTTCATGCTTTACTTCCTTACATAATGGTCGGTACAAGAACACCATAGAGCACTGCCATTTCAGCGGTATTATATTCACGAAATATTCACGAAATATTCACGAAATAAAGATTTTTACCCCTTATAAACTCGATTCACTATGCAATCGTAATCAGTAATAAGTTTTAACTATTCATTTTTTTTCACACACGTTAAAAATTTCACGATTAACAACACCAAATTCTTCTTTTGTTTTCGACACTACTGTCATACAACGATGATCGAACAAAATTCAAAATAATCCAGAAACGTTCATGGGACATGCGCATCGTCCGCATTTCATATTACTTTCGGAGATCGAAGTATTCTTTTGACATCCGGGTTTTTGCCTATTTATATTATGATTTAAATAGTATTCTACCGACCCTTATATATGGAAGCGAACATGGAACTGGCAAAAGAAGGATGAACGTAGAATAAATGCAGTAGAAATGAGATCTCTTAGACGAATGTGTGGATACTCTGTGTATGATAGAGTGTCGAATGAAAATATAAGAAGTGAATGCGGTGCGAATGATGGTGTCATGAACAAAATAATGAAAGGATCATTAAGATGGTTTGGACATATTGAAAGAATGAATGAAGAAAGAATGGTAAAAAAATTATATGTTAATGATGTAAATGGAACCAGAAATAGGGGAAGACCGAGGAAAACGTGGCACGATCAAATAAATCAAATATTGAATGTCGGTCATGTGAGGAGTCAGAGAAATCGACGCGCGTGCATGAGACGATGTATGAATGTTGAAGAATCGAGAGAAATACGTCAGGAAAGAAAAGTATGGCAGTCCATTCTTTCTGCCTACCCCTTCGGGGAGACGGCGTGATGGTTAGTTAGTTAGTTATATTATGATTTAAATAGTATTGACTGTTTACCCTAGATTCAGTGTGATGTCAAAATAACCACGTTTTTTTACTCTCTTTCGCAAAGAGAAAAAACGCCGATTGCGATATTCAAACACACTCGAGTAAGCAAGCATCGACACCACGTGGCTATTCTCGGTCCGGTGAAAAGTTGAAACACCATACGAGATGCATCGGGCTAGGTGCAGCGGCTTAGTCGGTTCACGGCGCCATTCAATGCACATTTATTTTTACACGAACACAAATAAACAAAGTGGATCTAACGCCATGTCGCGGTTGCGCAATGCACAGCTGGTGCCGCGTGGACTTGGAAGCCTTACGAAACTCAAACGTTCTATGGTAACAGTAACGGTTTTTATGGAATTATTTAAATGAGTAGGGAAAAACGATTTTGAAATACTTTGAATGATACAAACGTTTAATTTTTTTTATTCTATTGTGGAAATACATTCCAAAGCTTTCATGACATTGTAATACGACAATTTAAATCGATAATAAACACATATCCAATAAGAAGAGATAAAGTGTTCACCTTAGACGAGCTACACTATCACAAATATGGTAATTAATTTGAATCTTGTATTCTCTTCGGAAAACATTTTTAAAAAATATTATTCGGGAGTATATTATAGTATGTGCTATTTAAATAAAATAAAATTAACTCTTAACGGTCGCTAGCTTTTGTACATTCATTCATTTTTTCTGTGTGTCAAAACCTTAATAATCCTTTCATAATTTTGTTTGTAACCCTTTCATTTGTGCTGCATTAAATTCTTAAATTTTCAATGGACACTATCATATACAGATTTTCCACACATTCATCTAAGAGATTGCATTTCTACTGCATTTATTCTACTTTCATCCTTTTTTGCCAGTTCTAGGCATCGCTTCCATACACAAGGGTCGGTACAAGAACACTATTCTGCACTGTCATTTTAGCTTTTTCGTTTGTTTTTTGTTTGCGATGACAATTTTAAGTGCACCATTCACTTTGTTGCCTGCCCCAACCCTTCTTTCAATACTCCTCCCGACTATCTTTTGTAAACATGAACTCATTTACTTGCTCCAGATTATCACCATTCACGCTAATGTTGCAGACTGTCATGATTTTATTATCACTAATAATTGTATGTATCTCAATTGTGAATAATATACAATACAATTCATTTAAATTAGATAAAATGGTATTCTGGATTGTCAGACAGACAGATGTTAATCTACATTCCATTTAGAAAGGTAAGGTATCTCCGTAACAGAGCAATTATAATTACACTATTGTCATTGCCGTATATCTCGTTACGAAACGAAAGCCGGGATATAAAAGAAAACGACATGAAAGGCAAATCCGACGCGTACAATTTTGAGCCTGAGATATAAGGAATACATACGAGTACAGGTTTATGTTTAGAAGAAATACTTTTTGTGACCTTCAAAGTGAAGACTGTTATGTAATTCTTCTTTACATAACTGGTGTTCAAAAATATAGTGGCCCATAATTAACAGTTTATTTACTAACGAATTTTTAAATTTTTAAGTTTAAGCATATTTATTTTTTAAATTTAAAATTAAAAAAGTAAATATCCGTAAATATAAAAAAGTAAATATCCTTTTAAAACGAATAGTTCAAATTTTGACCCTTTTGACCCAGATGTAGAGATAAAATGCAGAACTGAGACAGCCAGAGCTACGTTTAATAAAATGAAATCACTCTTCTGCAATGATAATGTAAACTTGAAACTCCGCCAGAGAATGATCAAATGCTATGTGTTGTCTATTTTATTGTACGGGTGTGAAACTTGGACCTTGAAAGTTAACTCAATGAACAGACTGGAAGCATTTGAAATGTGGCTCCATCGCCGAATGCTCAGAGTTCCCTGCACAGACATGGTTACCAATACCGAAGTCCTGAGGCGAGCTAGAGTTGACAGGGAACTGTTATCAACTATCAAAGTTCGAAGGATCACACATCTGGGTCATATACTGCGTGGGGAAAAGTACCACCTTCTCCAACTGATATTGGAGGGGAAAATTGAGGGACGCCGAGGGTCCGGAAGGAGACAAATGTCCTGGCTGCGAAACGTGAGGGAGTGGACCGGCATCCAAAGTGTGGAGGAGCTGTTCCGAGCGGCGCAGGACAGGGACAGGTTCGCCGAGGTGATCGCCAACGTTGGGGGGACCCGACAAGTTCAAATTTGAAATTGATATAGTGATTTACGTAATTGGGAGAATCATTTCCCGTAGCAATAGGGTAGAAAAACCGACTAATCGGTTTTTGGTCGTATACGGTTGACAACGAAAAGCCGACTAGTCGGCTTTTGGTAGTTAATGTGTTAATATAAATGTTTTATTTTTAGCGAAAACGTTTGTTTATACAAATAAAAGAAATAACAAAGTTTGACAAAGACACGCTTAAATAAACGAAAAATATCAAATAATAATTAAATAAAACGATTGATGGTTGAGGTATTAGTTTTGTAAAACTCCATTATTAATTTTTAATAATAAACACGATTCTTTAGTGGTTTTAATTGGATTATCCAAGAAACATTATTATAACATAAATAAAATGATGTTCTTTAACTACTTTCACCTTTGTCTTTAATTCAACAGCGACCGGTTTCGCCAGGCTCGCTGGCATCGACAGACTGGTCGTAAATAATACTATACACTACCATACAGCCGCGTGTAAGTAAAACCTCTAGTCATTAAAACAACAAAAATCGTTACAGTAATCGACCAGTCTGTCGATGCCAGGCTCGCTGGCATGGAAACCGGTCGCTGTTAAAATAAAGACAAAAGCGGAAGTAGTTAAATAACATCGTTTTATTTAATTATTATTTAAAATGAACTTCCATCAAGAGATTTCAGTAAAATATTTTTATTATCTGAAAAATATCAAGATTTACGGCTTTGTTACTTTAAGAGCGGTCCAAGGATAAAACATAATATAAAATATGTATATGTATTACATTGTTACTGGAAAGAATTCAATAATTTTATAAATTTAAAGAATTTTACAATGCTAAAGAACATAATTTTCTTTCTGATGTAACAAAATCCAATACGAAATGCAACAAAATGACTATTATTTATTGCACGAATAGTTTTTATGTAATAAAACCTGATTTTGTTTACGTAACATTTTAAAATTTTAATATCCTACCTTCTCGAAATATATTTTTGAAAAGCGCTTTTTTCTCAAATGTGGCATTTGCAGAATTTACCGCATCTTGCGATGTTGACACTCAGCTGTCTTTCCATCATATTATTATGCTTTTATAGAATCAATTAATATTTTTTTATCTGAGGTTAATTGGTCAAATATTCTATCCACATATCCCCTCAACGCTGCGGTAGATGCCTTTTATATCGTGTTGAATAACTCCATTGAGCAATTTATACCCCTCCGACATTTTAAGAGTAACTCCAATTTTCCAGTTTGGTACAATAGTTCCCTCATAAAACTTACCAAAGAAAAGATCAAATATCACAAGCGGTTTACCAAATATAAAAATTCCCTTGATTATCACACCTTTTCTTTGCTGAGAACTCGCCAAAAGCGTATGGCCAGGAAATGTTTTTCTGAGTATATTCACTCTACCGAAATGAATATTACTAATAATCCAAACTCCTTTTGGCGATTCGTCAAGAGCAAGTACAAGAATAACTCCCTTCCAAAGATAATGTCTATTGATGATAATAAATCAATAAGTGGTGGCAGAAATATCAGCCATGCGTTCTCCACTTATTTTCATTCTGTCTTTGATTGTGACACTACCCCCAGTACTATAAACTCCTACGAGCCCTCAAACACCACTAACATCGGAAGCTGTCTTACAGACAGGAACACACTCGCCAGATATTTATCAGGTGTCGACACCAACAAAGGTGCTGGAAGTGATGGAATACCGCCATTATACTTATTTAACTGTGCAAAAACCCTCGCTGAACCCCTTTCTATCCTTTTTACCCGTTCTCTATCCGAAGGTTGCTTTCCAGATAAATGGAAAGAAGCCTTTATTATTCCAGTTCACAAATCAGGACCCAAAAGCTTCATCAAGAACTATCGTCCAATCTCCATTTTATCTGCCATTAGTAAGATTTTCGAGCGTATTGTATATGACCAATTATATCCCTCTCTTAAATGTGTTCTGAGTGATCAACAACATGGTTTCCTCCGTAACAAATCTGTTTTATCCAATCTGATACCGTTCACTGACTATATTATTTCGAACATGCACCGCGGACTCCAAACTGATGCCATATACACAGACTACGCCAAAGCTTTTGATAAGGTAAACCACAGCGTACTCCTAGATAAACTTGGCAGACTTGGAATCCACGGTGACCTTCTAAGATGGATAAATTCATATATCAAAAATCGAAGACAGGCTGTGGTGATTGGTGGCTTCAAGTCAGACTTCGTGGGAATTCCATCCGGAGTTCCTCAAGGCTCCCATCTGGGACCCCTCTTCTTTATTCTTTATATTCATGATATTGGCAACTGTTTCCTCTACTCCAAACACCTCCTTTTTGCTGATGACATGAAGGTCTTTCTGAATATTTCTGACATATCCGATTGCCATAAACTTCAGTCTGATCTCGACAGACTCTCTGATTATTGTAAGATAAATAAACTGACCCTCAATGCTGATAAATGTCTCAAAGTTTCGTTTTCTCGTAAAATCAACCAGCACAATCATGACTATTTTATTAATAACACAAGATTATCTAACTCAGATCGCGTGCGAGATCTCGGAGTCACAATGGACTCGAAACTCACTTTCGTAAGTCACATTGATGGCATTTTAGACAAATCCTACAGGACATTAGGATTCATATTGCGTACATGCAAACCCTTTCAGAACATCACAGCCCTCAAAGTTCTTTATACAACCATGGTTCGCTCACTACTCGAATACGTATCTCCCGTTTGGTCTCCTTACTATGCAGCGCATATTCAACGCATCGAAAGAGTCCAAAAAAAATTCATTAAACACATTAATTTCAAAATGTGCAGGTCATTTGCGAATTATAATTCTGCCCTTAAATTTTATTCCTTGGACTCTCTCGAAAATAGGCGAACAATTAATGATATGATGTTGCTTCACAAAATCATTCACTTCAAAATAGACAACTCCGAACTTCTTAGTAAATTATTACTGAATACCCCTATGCTTCGCACAAGACACACTGCGAACCAAATATTCCACCTTCCTGCTTATCGGACTAACTACGCTCAGAGTGCGGCGGTGTACCGGACGTGCGACACGTACAATAAGTGCTTTAGTAACATCGATGTGTTCCATCTTAATGAAAATGATTTTAAAAAAATGGTTGGAGCAACCCTTCGGGGCGAATGAAATTAGTTACTCTATTTTTTTTTCTTTTCTTGTCTTTTTCTTTTTTCTTTTACATTTTAAAATTGTATTTTATTTTTAATTCATTATTACTAATAGTTTTCTCTTTATCTTATAAAAGTGTTACTTTATTACTCTTATATATTTAACCTTATGTCAGTTGTTATATAATATTTGTGGTAGCATGTAATTGGCCTTGTTTTGTTGTCTCTATGTGTTTATACTCATATACTGTAATTGCTGTTTGTTACCCTCGATAATAAAAAAATAAAATAAAAAATAAAAATAAATAATTTTAAAAATATCTAGCGGTTAAATTGGCAACAGAATTGAGAATGTCCAAGAATATATATACCTGGGACACAATATTCGATTGGGCCGAGATAACCAAACCGCAGAGCTAAAGAGAAGAATTGGACTAACCTGGGCAGCTTTCGGAAACCTGAGTTACATCCTTAAAAAACGGAAAATACCGATCAACCTGAAACGAAAAGTCTATGAAGCCTTCGTTCTGCCAATTAGTACTTATGGTCTTGAAACTGTTACATTGTCCAAACAAAGTGCCGAGAAACTACGAGTGACCCAAAGAGCCATGGAAAGAGTCATGTTAGGAATAAGCCTAAGAGACAGAGTCGGAAACGATACGGTGAGAGAAAAAACAAAGGTCACTGACATCATCCACCGGGTGGCGACTCTAAAATGGCAATGGGCAGGTCACGTATCCAGAAGCTCAGATGAAAAGTGGACAAAAAGACTGCTGACTTGGAGACCGTGGACGGCGAAGAGAAGTGCAGGGCGACCGCAACTACGGCGGAAGGATGATCTAAACAGGCACGTCGGAATAACCTGGATGCAGTCTGCACAGGACAGAATGACATGGAAGCAAATGGAGGAGGCCTTTGTCCAGGAGTGGACGGGAATAGGCTGAGAAAGAAGAAGAAGAAGAAATTGGTTAACGCAGCTGTGGGGTTTCGTCTTGTAAATAACTAACTAACTAACTAACCATCACGCCGTCTCCCCGAAAGGGTAGGCAGAAACAATGGACTGTCACACTTTTAATGATGCGGCACTCCATCCTTCTCTTTTCGCTCCGCGGGAGACGCGGTGTGATGGGTTGCGAACCTCATCGCCACCAATAGGCATCTCCCGCGCACACTTCGATCGTGCAAATATAATACACCGCCTTGCCATACCGCCACGTGTAAGTAAAACCTCTAGTCATTAAAACAACAAAAAATGCCACAGTAACCAAGTGACTGGCGTCAATTTTTTATTAAGCATAAATAATTCATAAGTACAAAACGAGCCACTACAAACCTTATAAAAAAAAACTAGGTTAATGAATGATGTAACCGAAAAAATTTCTGAGAGCAGTAATTACAAAAAAAACAACCTAATACGTACTATATAAGCTTTTTTGCTATATCATACTAGTATTGTATCTAATGGAAAAATAATGGGTAAGTTAATAACCGAGCAACCGTCAAATCGTTTCTAGAAGGAGTAAGGAGATAGGATGGACCACCAAAATTATTAGGTTATAAACAAATGATATCTCATAATTAAGAAGGATTTTCTGCTTAATGCTTACAACTAATCTTAATAGGTGGCACTAATGTAGATAGAACAAAAATATGTGAAGTGTTCCTCAACATAGTAGCATAAATACATCTTTCAAAAATTTATCAGACGTGGTGGTCGTAAGAAGGGCGGAATGGAGAATGTTGTATTATATAAAGCAATCGTTTAACCCAACCAATGTATATATATTTTTATAAGAATAACATCAAGGATTTATATCAATGATATTAGAATTTATTTTACAATCTTCAATGTGAGCAGAAAATAGCTCATTATTATGAAGGAACCTGGTCGTGTCCAGGCTTGAACCCATGCCCCCTGGATCAGGAGCCAAGCGTTCTATCCCCTAGACCACCACCCGGCTGGCATAATAACTATACCCTTTACATCAGAGAGCAAGCAATACAAAATATTATTTAAAATATAACGTTTAATTTGTATACAAATAAATCATGTGTCGTCAATCAATGTTCTTTATAGATTAAGTCTGCATATCGGTTTATTTATAGTACACAAGAGAATTTAACACAAATACTAGAAATTGATAATAAAAAGGTCGTATGTTGCTACACGTCATAAAGATAAGCAATACGAGAATATAAACAATTTCAAAAATAATCAACTTATCAATTTAATACTTTGAATCCGTTGACAATTAGAAGAAATTTTCTGTCAATTTTTTTATCAACTTTATCTCTGAAGTAATAAAAAAAAGTTTTTTTCTTTTAATTAAAAAGTACGATAAATTGTCTTGAGTTATTAGTCTATTGAAATACTGAACTGATTAAGCATTATTGGGTCTTATTTATTTTTTCGTGAACAGTGATGTACAACTATTATACATAAATTAAATAATTCATATACATGAAAACGGCTGTTTTCTAAAAGTTTTATTATATTATATGGGAATGCCTTCAAGGGCACTATCAAATGTTTGACAGGTGACATGTTGAACAGACATTTGATAATGCCTTAGCAAAGCAAAACATGTATTTCCCATAAAATATAACGAAAACTTCTAGAAAACAAACGTTTTCATTCGTATTCATTATTTATTGTGGAAGTTAACATCGTTGTTAAAAAATATCTATGGTAATGTACAAAATGTAGTATACTTATTTAACTAACTAACCATCACGCCGTCTCATCGAAGGGGTAAGCTGAAAGAATGGACTTCCATACTTTTCTTTCATGTCATATTTCTCTCGCTTCCTCAACATTCATACATCGTCTCATGCACGCGCGTCTATATTTTTTTACCATTCTTTCTTCATTCATTCTTTCCATACGTCCAAACCATCTTAATGATCCTTTCATTATTTTGTTCATAACACCATCATTCGCACCGCATTCATTTCTTATATATTCATTCGACACTCTATCACACACAGATTATCACCCATTCGTCTAAGAGATCTCATTTCTACTGCATTTATTCTACTTTCATCCTTCTTTTGCCAATTCCATGCTTCGCTTTTATACATAAGGATCGGTAGAAGAACACCATTGTGCACTGCCATTCTAGCTTCTTTGGAAAGATTTTTGTTTGCGATGACAACTTTAAGTGCACCATTCACTTTGTTGCCTGCCCCAACCCTTCTTTCAATATACGAGGTCTGTTCAAAAAGTATCGCGAATTTTATATTTTTTCAAAAAGTATTTATTTATTCATGAATATCTATTTTGTCCCCTTCAAAGTAATTCCCCTCGGATATAATACATTTATGCCAACGTTTTTTCCAATCCTCGAAGCACTTAAAAAAATCATTTTTTGTGATCTTGTTCAGCTCCTCCTTCGATGCCGTCTTTATCTCCTCAATCGTGGCGTAGCGTCGTCCTTTCATGGGCCTCTTCAGTTTTGGAAACAGGAAAAAGTCACAGGGGGCCAGGTCTGGGGAATACGGTGGCTGCGGCACCATTACTGTGTTGTTTTTGGCCAAATATTCGCGCACAAGCAACGATGTGTGAGCAGGGGCGTTATCATGGTGCAAAAGCCAGTTTTTGTTCTTCCACAAATCCGGGCGTTTCTGGCGGATTGCTTCGCGCAAATTGCGCATAACTTGCAGGTAATATTCCTTATTGACCGTACTACCCTGTGGCAAGAACTCATGATGCACCACGCCCCTGCAATCGAAGAAAACTGTGAGCAAAACCTTCACGTTCGACCGAACTTGGCGCGCTTTTTTTGGTCTTGGCTCATGCGGCAGCTTCCATTGGGATGATTGAGCTTTGGTTTCCACGTCATAACCATAAACCCATGATTCGTCACCAGTTATGACCCTCTGGAGCACATTTGGGTCGTCACGGACCGAGTCCAACATCTCCTGAGCAATGTTAACGCGATGCTGTTTTTGGTCGAAATTGAGCAATTTTGGCACGAATTTCGCGGCGACCCGACTCATGCCCAAATCATTGGTTAAAATCGAATGGCACGAGCCAATCGATATTTTTAGGTCCTCAGCAACTTCTCTAACGGTGATTCGACGATTGGCTAATACTATTTTCTTCACTTTATCAATGTTTTCGTCTGTTGTTGACGTGCTCGGGCGTCCGGCACGCTCTTCGTCGTTCATATCTTCTCGGCCCTCTGAGAACATTTTGTACCACCGATAAACGTTGCTTTGGTCCAAGGTAGCTTCACCATATGCCACAGTCAACATTCGAAATGCGTCCGCGCACTTTATTTTGTTTTTCACACAAAATTTGATACAGATTCTTTGATCCATTTTTTGGAATAGGCAAAAATCGAAGACGACCCAAAACACATCCAAGCAAAACAGCTGTCAAAAATTAACTAAACATTCAAAATGGCCGACCTTGTCAGCATAAGTAAGGGACATGAGTACCAACATAACGCTACAATAAAATCAAATATGCGTAGCCAGCGGAAATTCAAAATTCGCGATACTTTTTGAACAGACCTCGTATATTATTTGAATGTACAAAATCAAAAAGGTTAAAATTGAGAAGGCAATTCTACATATCGCCTCTTTGCAAGAATAACGTGTTAACTAGAAAAATTTTAAAATTTAAAAATGAAACAAGATACCCGTCTGAAAGAGACAACCTGACAACACAATATACCACTTTTGTGTTGTCTCTTTCCCTCATAAATTCTCTGTTTTTCACTTTAAAAATACCATGGTTTTGTAGAAAATAATGTTGAACGCGGCGGATTTGATTTTCAAAATGTCACGTTCTTCTTCAAAGAGTCGATATCATCTTTGGAACGTGTTCATTCGATACTTCCATTGACAAATGAAGCGTATGTAACAGTATAAATAAAACATGGTCCATTGGTAGGTCTTGGGGTTACAACGCTTAACTCCAGATCCTGAACTCGTGGGTGCGATCCTGGATACAACTCCATTCCTTATTCGATTTATCTTATTTTTATTCGACGATTTATCCAGCTTGATTTGAGTACTGTAGAAAAAATATTTCACATCAAAAGTTTGTGCAGGATATAACATATCTATTCCACGGATGTGCCCGTTTATTGCGTATTAGATCAAATAACCTTATCAAGGAAATCTTTCGTCTATTTATTCTTCGAGGAAATAGGGGATCACGTGAAAGACTAACAACGATAACACATTAGAAAAATACAATAAGTGAAAGAAAAAAACATCATTAATGTATTTTTTAAGAGTTAATTCTCAAAGAATGTTTAAAAAATTCACAGAATATAATTAAATAATACAACCTTTTGAATGTATACAAATACTTGTAGACGAATACTGGATTTTACCCATTGCGGGTTATCATTTCAAGGATTAATTGTATCTCAATAGAGACGAAGATACACATTTGTCAGACATGGTGGTCGTAAGAATGGTGGAATGGGGAATGTTGTATTACATAAAGCGTGCGCTTAACCCAACCAATGACAGGTCATAAGTCCTGTAAACACCTCGACTACCAGATTCTGTTCCCAATTTGCACCTTCGTCTCTATTGAGATACAATTAATCCTTGAAATTAAATAATAGTTTTGTCATTTCATTCATTTATAACAGTGCGGTTTGGATACATGGAATGAATGAATGAAGAAATAATAGTGAAGAAAATATATAATGAAAGTATGGTATATTAACGATGTAAACGGAACAAGAAATAGAGGTAGACCGAGTAAAACGTGGCACGATCAAATCAATCAAATATTAGTCGGCCACGTGAGTAGTCGGAGAAATCGAGGTGTGAGCATGACAATGTGTATGAATGTTAAGGAATCGAGAGAAGTATGTCAGGAAAGAACAGTGTGGCGATCCATTATTTCTGCCTACCCCATCGGAAAAACGGTGTGATGGTTAGATTATTAGTTCATTATAATAAGTACAGTAATAAAAAGTACAATAAACAAAGTTTTTCGATTTTTATTTATAAATTATAAAAAATAATTTCATGGAATACTGGATATATCTTGTATCGTGATGTTTTTTGGACCAGTGTTACCCCACGTTTTTACACATGCGGACCGGTAAAAATTAAAAAAAAAAAAAAATTAAATCGTATATTGTGACAGATGGGCATAACTATAACTTAAAATTATTGATGTTGTTGATTGAGTCACCCAGAAGATGGCAGCGAGCTGCCGAAACCGGTCGAAGACGAAAATTAATAAGTAGATTTTACACTAAAAATAATCATAGAAAAATTCTTAAATTTTTTTTTTATTTTCATTATTTATAACTATAACTAACAAATATACATATAATAGCCTAAATTAAAATTTAATAAAAACAATAGTTTTTTTCAACGATCAAATGTGAAACCCGCTGTTCCATATTTGCTAATTGGATATTCTTGGCTGGAGTAGGTACTGTCTCTGACAGACGAAGTGCTTCATTCACGTCCAGTCTGTTTATTTATTTCATTTTATTGAGAACATGGACGAAAATGCTTTTTCGCATAAATAATCCTATATTTAATATTTTTGCATGGCGAGTTTCTTGAAATTTGGCATACTTTTTGCGGCCCGGCGGAAAGTCTCTGCGGTCCGGCACCGGGTAGCGGACCACAGCTTGAGCAACACTGTCTAAGACGATCTTTGCAAACTTCTCTTTCAATGTACTTGTTCGGTGTATTCAAACTATCGATCGTAATTCAGTTTATTCCATCTATTGATGTTTGCATATTAAAATTCATATTTTTTTTCCACTTATTAGATTATTTATTTAAATTTAGTTCACAGCTGGTTAAATTCTCAAGAGACGTCATCATGTATTAGATTTGCAAACAATTATGTATACAAAGCGCTATATTGATATTATATCAATAAATATTCTAAACATAACTTTTATTAAATTGCAAACACGTATAGTAAAATGTTTACATACTTGGATACAAAGTATTTCAAGAATTCACGTGCAATACGATAGGCAACATTTCATAATATGTCCGGAGACGTAGAGCTGATTTATTAATCGTGAAATTCACAGATCGAGGAGAAGAGAAGGTATGCAATGAGAGGAAAAAAAAGTATTTTGAACCAATAAACAAGTTTCGCGGAGATACGAAACACTATTTAGTAAAGCAGGTCACTTATGAAATACGCTTAAATTTTATTACAATATACTATTTTGAAATAAATGTCAAGGCTTGCGGGAAAAGGCATACTCGGGCTTGAGCAAGTCTCAAGTCGCTGGCGGAGAGAAACGGGTATTGATTTGAGTGGAATTAATATTTGGTTTCGATATCTATGGCCGTGTTGCAACAGCAGTATGGGAATGCAACGCTCTTAATAAATTTATTAATACCCATTGCTCAGTGATTAATTTGATGTGGGTGTCTAGTTACACACAGTAGATACACTTATTTTTTGTGCTTAAACATTACGACAGAACATACTAGACCATTTTTTTAAGGAGTACGGAAAAATACATATAATTTTTAACGAAGTATGTCTCAGAAAGCGCATAGAATATGATCCCTCCCGCAATCAATGCGGATAAAAAAATAAATAAAAATTCTCCCCGATAGCCCACTACGTACTCTGCCAAACAAAATGGTCTCACGCAGGACGCTATCTCCTACCACAACTCCATCCAGGCACTGCTCCTCTCTTCCCCTCGGGAACAGACTTTTTTTATAAATACACTCCCAACCCTAACTGGTCTTCCATTCCTTGACAATAATGTAAGACTTTATCAAAAACCCTAAATCCCCCCTTGCCCTCTTTCGGAGGGACACTCCGGGCCATACATTTAGCCCCATCATAAAACAACTACCAAATCTCATTCCAACAATGTTTCCTACAGACGTAAGAGGAATAGCCATTAGAGCTGAACCTCTGTAAGCCAGAAGATCCAAGCCCATTTTTTTATGACTTTTAATAGTCTTTTTTCTGTGTCTTCACAAACTAAACTTTTAATACAGATATTGTGGATACGGATCTAGAGACCTTTTCTTAAAGCGCGAGTAGTATTTCAACACAGTGAATATCGAAGAAATCCTCAAGTTTTACTTCATTTTAATTAAATTATTTACCCGGGACACATTATTATTAAACTAACAAATAATAAAAATGGGTTCAATCTTAAACAACGCGTCCAATATAAAAAAACTTGCCACGAGTGGCTTTCACTGCTTGAACCATCCCCGCAAGTCGACTTCCGCAAGTTTTGTAGCTTCCGCGACATGCTGCAATCCGTGGGTGTCGGCGTCCAGAGGGTGTTTAATTCCATTTAAATAAACACACTTTTCTAGCAAGTAAACGCTTCGCTAAATAATTAATTCATTTACATACTTAGGCTCAACAGTTACCAGTGATAATAACACCCGAGAAGAAATTGACAGAAGGATAATGGCAGCAAACCGATGTTACTACGCTCTCCAAAAACAGTTAAGATCCAAATTACTGCGAAGAACCACAAAAACACTATTGTACAAGACCCTGATCAAACCAGTCCTCACATATGCCTCTGAAACCTGGGTGATGACAAAACACACTGAAAGGTCCATCGCAGCATTTGAAAGAAGGGTTCTTAGGACAATATATGGCCCAGTGAGAGACCACAATGGTTGGCGTCGTCGATATAACCGAGAGCTATATGATATCTATAAAGAGCCCGATGTGATCAGATCCATCAAAGTAGGGCGCCTGAGATGGGCTGGTCACATAATCAGAATGGACGACGACAACCCTACAAAACGCCTCACGCTCTCAGTACCACAGGGACGTAGAAGACCAGGAAGGCCCAAAATGCGATGGATGGACAGTGTCAACACGGATGCATCGGTGTTGCAAGTGAGAAATTGGACAATGGGGGCATCAAACAGACAAGATTGGAGGAAGCTCCTGGATTCAGCCAAGGCCCACCCAGGGCTGTCGAGCTTAGGATGATGATGAAACGCTTCGCTGAAGATGCTGATAATATTATGCTAAAAGTTTATATTATCTCTTATAATCCGGATAATCAATTCTATTGCGAACACAAAACAAACAGGAAATGGAAAAAATCAATGGGTCGTGCAAAAAATAATTATGACGATATTAATTATTGCTAAACTTGAAAACTATTTTAGTTAACGCAGAGAATCTAAGTGAGAGGTATAATTTTCAAGAGGCCATTAACCAGCATTGAAACGACAATGATGGCATACTTAGTTCAACAGATAGTTTGAATTCACATATTTCAATTTGAAAGCAAAGTACGTCATTGAATGGTATTCCGAGGATCTGCAATCAAGGTACTACACAAATTTTATACGAATCGTACGATAACCTCTAGTGTCTATGGCCTATAGGTGAAAATGACTTTTAAAATAAGACACTTGACATTTTTGAAAGAGATTCTTCAGCAATTAGTCTGCGGTCTGAAGGTGAACCGAGAGAGATTAATGAACGCTGATGCCTAGATGTAACGGCCTGCCATTGGTCATGGTCTAATTCGTTTATTATGATTACAGATCAAAGCTAATAAACAATTATCACTGATGTCCGAAACAATAACGGTTATTTTATATCAAGAAAAAAAAATCGGTGAAGCCAACATTTATGAAAAATTATTATAAAAACACTTATAACAAGTGATTATACTGTAAATAACAAATTAGATTGACTAATTGAAATACCCAAGTAATGATAAAATTCAATAAACGCGATAAAACAGATAATTTTCATCTTGTAATCTATCAATTATATCATATATCATATTTTTTAATTCAAAACCACAAATTCTTTTTATTTATCTATTTTACAAATGGTAGTATTTAAATATTTTAAAATATTGTAACATTACAAAAATGTTAAATAAAAAGGAACACAAAATGTAGATAGACAGAGAAAAACACATGGCGCGATTAAAGCAATCAAATTTTTAATGTCGGCCACGCGAAGAGTCGGAGAAATCTATCCGTGCATGACACGATGTATGATGATTGAGTATCCACGAGAAATGCTTCAGGAAATAACAGTATGGCGGTCCATCCTTTCTGCTTATCCCATCCTAAAACGATAATATGGTTAGTTAATTGATTCGTTTATACTAATTTAACCCAATTGTCTTCTGCTTCTTCCTTGTTGTAGACCTATGTGGTCTGTTCTCCAGAGTGTTGCTCCTCTTGTGAGGTAGAATCCCAGTTGTCCTTCCGTCCTGTCGGCTTAGTGCAATATAGGGGAGTCTGGTGGTATGCATTATTTGAAAATGACCGTACCAGTCCCTTTTCGCTGTCTGCTCCATCTTATAATATCCTCAACCTCACATATCTCTCTTATTCTGATGTTCTTCACGCGATCTCTGTCTTGCCTTCTATCGTCCTCAGTGTCTTCATCTCGGAAGTCCTCGTCGGAAGTCGCATGTAATAAAAAACCCAATTGCGAGTTGTTTAAAAAAACTAACTAACCATCACGCCGTCTGCCCGAAGGGGTAGCGTTTCACAGCGTTATCTTATTACATACTTCTTTCACTTCCCCAACATTCATAGTGTGATCGACATTTTATACTTGGTTGATTTGATCATGATACGTTTTCCTCTTTCTCCTGGTATTCCTCGTTCTGTTCACACAGTTAGTGTAACATTTTTTATCATTTATTTCCTTATTATTTCCATGTGTCTAATCAATCTTAGTTAACTTCTAATTATTTTGTTTTTAACGCTTTCTTCATTCGCACATCTATATGTGATATAATATATGAAGTATTTAGTTTTGGTCAAAAGCATATAATATATGAAGTATTTAGTTTTGGTTAAAAATTGGTACACAGGTGGAATATGTTTACGTTGACAACAGTACTTCCAGACAGGTTCAACAAAAGCGTATACTGTTATGTCGACCTTTAAAATGGACCGTACATCTGCTGTTTGACAAGAGGGAAAAAAAAACTATGAATACCTGTGACCGGAAACGTCGCAAAGAATAATGGACTCCTATAACGTCATACATATAAAATGGTACGAGAGAAGTAAAAATTTATAAGTAAAGTGGAAGCATCTCTCATGCGTTCCTGGTATTTTACCTGTTCTCAAATAGATGCCTTAAACAATAAATATGTTTGTAATGCCTTTTGATAAAATAAAATGATTTGATAAAAACAAAAAAACGAAAAATAAGAAAACTGACGAAAGAATTTTTTTTTAATAATTTTATTTATTGTTTCTTGAACAATGATGTAAAACTCCATATAAAATAATTAATACGAATGAAAACGTCAGTTTTCTAGAAGTTTTATTATATTTTATGGGAATGACATGTTTCGCCCTTTTAAGGCATTATCAAATGTTTCCCCCTTCTAAAGCATTATCATACATTTGATAATGCCTTAGAAGGGCCAAAATATATCATTCCCATAAAATATACTAAATAAACTGACGTTTTCATTCGTATTAATTATTAAATATTTTTATTAGTGTTGTAGAACTAACTAACTTACCATCACGCCGTCTCCCCGGAGGGGTAGGCAGAAATAATGGAACGCCACACTGTTCTGTCCTGACATACGTCTCTCGATTCCTCTACATTCATACATCTTGTCATGCACGCACGTCGATTTTTCCGACTCCTCACGTGACCGACATTCAATATTTGATTGATTTGATCGTGCCACGTTTTCCTCGGCCTTCCTCTATTTCTAGCTCCGTTCACGCCATTTACATATACCTTCTTTACCATTCTGTCTTCACTCATTCTTTCCATGTGTCCAAACCATCTTAATGACCCTTTCCTTATTTTGTTCATAACACTTTCATTCGCACCACATTCACTTCTTATACTTGCATTTGTCGCTCTATCATAAACAGATTTGCCACACATGCGTCTTAGAAATCTCATTTCTACTGCATTTATTCTACTTTCATCCTTCTTTTGCCAGTTCCATGCTTCACTTCCATACATAAGGGTCGGCACAAGAACACCATTGTGCACTGCCATCTTAGCTTTTTTGGATAGGCTAAACGTGTATTTTAAAATAAAAGTCAAATGTTCCCGGGACACATATAATTTCCATTTATGGTGATAATTTGTATACTTCAAAGGCGTTAAAAACCGTCAAAAAATAATTCTGAATAGTTTCGCATGATACCTAATGATCTCCTCATTAAAAATATATACATGTTTATGCAACACTCAATAGATGGTGCCTGTAATCATGATTGTAGGTTGACTAAGAACATTTGAGAATTCGATGAACTTTTTTTTGATTGGAAGAACATCAGCATTAATAATTTTAATTATACTCGTGTTACGACTGATGGCATATAAACAGGCACAGTTGAAAGGTCTGCAATGTTGCACGCATATTGATTAGATTTAACACGTTGACTGCGGAGCACTGACCGAGACAGTGGTAAGGGGAGAACACAAACGGCGGACCCTTGTCCAGGTCAGGCCCTACACCGTTAGGTTTAAAGTAAGTAGGAGGGGGTTTAGCCGTCAGGGAAAGGTTCACCAGTTCCTACTTACTTAAACCGAACGGTATTGGGTTTGACCTGGACAGGGGTCCACCATCCACCTTACGAAGGTTCAGCCCGTGTGGCTATTCCTTTTACGTCTGATGGGAACATTGTTGGAAAGATGATAAGGTAGGTTGTTGATTTATGCTGGAAATTTAATTCTGTGGCCCTGAAGGAGGGTCGATTATGGGCGCGTGTGGCATCTGTAGGTGTTCGGGTTGTAATTTGAGAGATATTTTATTCTAGGTGCACTTAAAGTTGTCATCGCAAACAAAAGCCTATCCAAAAAAGAGAAGATGGCAGAGCATAATTGTGTTCTTGTGGCGACCCTTATGTATGGAAGTGAAGCATGCAACTGGCAAAAGAAGGATGAAAGTAGAATAAATACAGTAGAAATGAGATCTCCAAGACGAATGTGTGGTAAATCTGTATATGATAGAGTGTCAAATGCAAGTATTAGAAGTGAATGCGGTGCGAATGAAAGTGTTATGAACAAAATAATGGAAGGGTCGTTAAGATGGTTTGGACACATGGAAAGAATGAGTGAAGAGAGAATGGGAAGAAGGTATATGTAAACGACGTGAAAGGAGCAATAAATAGAGGAAGACCGAGGAAAACGTGGCACGATCAAATCAATCAAATATTAAATGTCGGTCACGTGAGACGTGCGTGCATGACAAGATGTATGAATGTAGACGAAGCGAGAGAAGTATATCATGACAGAACAGTGTGGCGTTCCATTCTTTCTGCCTACCCCTCCGGGGGGGATACGGCGTGATGGTTAGTTAGTTAGTTTTATTCTAGGGTTAGGATGTGAAGGGAGTCCTTTGTAAAAAAATTCGGTGTTTTTTTATAATGTATTCATCTATCATAGAGATTTCCGACTCTAGATGCAGTTGCGTGGTCCTGGTCCACGATGGCGCACAAAGCGATAATCGGATGAAGTGTGTTGTAACATAGTAGCATATATACAACTTCCAAAAAATTGTCAGACGTGGCGGTCGTAAGAAGGCGGAATGGAGAATGTTGTTAACACAAAGCGATCGCTTAACCCAACCAATGACAGGTCATAAGTCCTGTAAACGCCTCGACCACCATATTCTGTTTCCGAAAAACAATTTACATCTTCGTCTTTATTGAGATACAATCAATTCTTGATAATCGGATAGTCTTATTTTGCAGGATTTGGAGTTTTCGTATGTGACTCGAAGCTGCATAGCCCGAAATAAGAAAAAAACAAATGAAAGAGACAATAAACACGCGTGCAGTGTACGCTTAATAAAGTGGATGTTTACACTTTATTGGGACGTTTCTGCGGCTACTTGGCGAATAAATATGTATACTTGCTTAGACTTAAGCACCTAACCTAACCTGTCCACGACAACCTCGCGTTTGTAGTACGTATCTGCCAGTACTAAAAGGGTTAATGATTCACGTCGTCAGCAACCTATCTCCGTGCGTGTAACTTTTAAAAGCGACTATGTGAGTCTGAAGGTTAACAGTTGCCCTTTGCCGCTATTAAAACTTATAGATACTTTCAATATAAATATGGCGAGGTCTAATTATCATATATTGCAAGAGATACTCATTTATTCATTTTATTAATTTACAAATTTTACAGGCAAGAATTTGTATCGTGTATTATATTATTAACCATTTCCTTACAGTTCTTAAAATATTGTGTTAATAAATAACGGTACCGTGTAATAATTACACATTTTTAATATGAGAGTTTGCAACAACAACAACAAAAAAAAACATCACGCCGTTTCCCCGTAGGGGTAGGCAGAGAGAATGGACCGCCACACTACTCTATCCTGGCACGCCTCTCTAGATTCCTTCACATTCATACAGCGAGTCACACACCCACGTCATGAGAGTTTGCAATCCATTAAATGCAAAATGCGTTGAATATTCATTGGGCAACAGTTGAACTCAAAAGTAAAATGTTGTATCTAATTGCTAAAAAAAACAAACAAACATCGGTAAACATCTCACAATGTTTCATAAGTCTATAATGTTAACTCTGTTCATTCATTTATATTTGTGGTAACATGTAATTGGCCATATTTGAGTACTTCTTTGAGTATTTTTATATATATACTTATTCGCTGTTTTTTACCCTAAAATAAATAAATGAATAAAACAATCAAGTGATAGCCGCTCATGAATAGCATGCAAAATCCGAATAATTTGCCTCTCTCGCACTTGCGAACTTAAAATTATTAAAGTAATGCATTAAGATTAAGAGTGAGACAGTAGTACATTATGTACACTTTAATACGTGACATTTTGGTTATTAAAATGTAGCAAACGATTCGTTTTATTGCAATCTGATTTTCTGCGATATTTATTTCCAATGGGAATTTATTAGGTAATAATTATTTTAACCGAAGCCTAGAAATATACAAGAGAAATACTTAAAACTTAATCCAGGATTAATGAAATTTATAAATATATTTAAATTATTAAAAACTGTGCCCTAGCTAGACAGTATGGGTAAGGGAGGATCAATACGATTTTTTTTAATTAAATAAATACATATATTATACTGAAACGAGAAAAGTGCGTTAACTTAAATAAGGAAAACGAAAAATAAAAATAAGTTTAAAAAAACTGTTATATGCTATGTTAATTAAAATAAAATCACTGTCCCAAGGTTTGAAGTACCCTGAGATGATTCACTTTTTCATATCGCATTAATGATTTTTGCCTTGAAGACCGACAACCAGTATAGAAAGATATACTCGTATTTACCTATAAACATATGCATTATGTTTATAGGTGAATTATTTGAATAATTATCGTTACTAGACGTCTCAAAATATATATGTATATCGATCTTGTGTTTTCTGCAGGTATTTTTAGCTTAACCCTTTATAACGTCGAGTTACTTATATGTAACAAAGCATTTCAGTGCTCACTATATTCAAAACAATCACCGAAGTCCCTTTTAAATCAATGTAACACCCAAGATACACTCTGTTTGCAATGTTAATAGATTTGATAATAAAAAAAACAGATGGCGTTTTCTGCTAGTAAGATCATATGAAATTCACTCGCCAGTAATCTTGTAAGGACTTGTAAATGTAAATATGACGAAAATAAAAATAAGCAAAATTTCGTATATTTTTTGTGTAAACTTTAGGTAGTATTCCTGAGAATCTCAAATCTATTAATGACATAAATAAATTTAAACGTGCTCTAACCAAATATATAAAGGAGTCAACCATAGTCGTAGAAAATGTTTTTTCTTTTAGATTTAGAAGAGTTTTCCTATCTATCCTAGTATGTAAATTTATTATCACAACTTTCCTATCATTCAATTTTAATTATATCATCATGTTGCGATAAGTCTTTTACCAATGTTAGCGTAAGATTACTAACAACTACTAACAAACCGCCATGTTACTAACAATTCCACTAACATGCTAAAAATATGGACTGTAGTTGTCACGATACAGGCCATGCCTAGTGTGACAACTACAGTCCATATTTTTTTAATCAAATTAATGAATACCATGTTAAAAGTAAAATAAAATAAAAATATTATTTTAAATAAATCTTCACGGCGAAATAATTTGAAATGAAATATTATTTTATAATTCAATGACAAAAATGTTACCTTATTGCAGTTTTTCTGATGTAATATATATTTTTTTAAATTAATGCAAGAAATATGTGACTTATAATTTATACAGGAACATAAAACAAAACATTCATTTTTAAGACGTGTAAAAGAGGGTTATTTTTTTTTCATTTAGTTCTGGGACACACCATTTTCAAATGAATTTTTTCAGCTGAAGATTTTCTTTGTCTGTTAATCTGGAGAGCATAATTATAATAGGCTATCGTAATTAAATGTCTGATTAGAAATCGATCAATTTGTAGTAAGATGAAAATATTTTGAAAAATAAAAATTACCTCTATCTACGTAAAATGTTCACTTTACCGAGTACTATATACAAAACAAACAAAAAAATACTTTCGTTAACTGATTGGTGAATTTCAAAAATAATGTCTAAGCGACTGGTGAAAAAAGAGCTTTAAATTCTAAGAAGTTCGTTAGTAATAAAGTTCTTAGAATTTTGAACAAAATCCGAAATGACGAGATGTTATCGATTTTGTTGGTACTGAGAATTAAGTATTGACGTTTTTTTTTAAATACTAAACAATTTACGACGAATTGTAACTCTGTAAATATTTCGTTAGCCTTTTGAATAAATATTTAAAAATACACTTTGAAAATACGATACTTTTTCCACTTTAAGAACGAACATGTTTTCGGGTGGTTATCGTTCCACAGAATAAAAGAGAACTTAAAATCCAAATAGGTATGTACCTACCTACTTTTATTTGCGTGTTTTCATTTAAAGTCTGAATACTCGTAAATAAAAAAACATGTTTTTACATAAATCTATTCTTCAAAAGCCCTAATAATATTAGTAGCACTGTGCCAACACTGAAAAACACATGTGACATTAATAGATTTAAGGAAATTCATTTGGCAGTCAGGAAATCTACGGGGAAAAATCGGCAAACGGTCAACGGGGCGAAATTTTTTGAGAATCTCCGGTATTAACCTCACTGATAAAGGATGAAATTCATCCGAAAGATGTTGTGTTTAGGGATTAATAAAATGTTGTGTTTTAAAGTATATATTGTTTCTTGACCAGTGATGTAAAATTCTATATTAAAACATTAATACGACGTAAAACGTATATTCTCTAGAAGTTTTAATAGATTTTAAGTGAATGACATGTTTCGCATTTCTAAGGCATTATCAAATGCCGAGAGCCTAGCACGACTTTAGGTCGTATTGGATTAAAAAAAATTACAATGCCTAAGCAAGGCGAAACATGTCATTCCCATATAACATAATTAAACTTCTAGAAAACCGAAGTTTACATTCGTATTAATTATTATTGTATAATAATGTGCTTTAATATATATTTAATCAAATATGAATTTTAAATACACAGTGAAGGTAAATACTCGTATATAAAAAGATTCATAAATCATTTGAAATACTTATCCAAACAACTTTACTTGGCATATCTGGCTTTTTACGTATCACTTAAGAAGAAAGAAACATTCCAATCCACCAATATGACGTAGTCATTAGACCACAGTGTAAAGCATGGCGGATATTTGTAAAATACCGGTAATAGCAAAGATAATAAGCCTAGCACGACTTTAGGTCTTCCTGGATTAAAAACGCATATTTGGAACGACTTTGAAGGCAACCGTATAAGGACAAGTGCCATATTAAGTCTCGAGACTCAGATTTCCTGTTTGTTGACCTCAACCTATCTCAACACGAACATGGGCATTATACAATATTTCAAACATCGATGGGTTAAGAATAAATTATTATTTTAAGTTTATTTAATTATTTGATACTCCGCAATTAAATCCCATGTGCTATAGAAAAAAATAGGCAAAACATAACCTTATTAAGGCAGCTGCAATCTCTGGCGCTCTAAAACCCACTATATGGAATAACAAAGACATGGCCATTAAGAGTAAGATGAGAATCTATAAAGCATGCGTAAGACCAATAATAGCATATGGCGTCGAAGCAAGGGCAGACACAGTAAGGACCAAATAAGTTTTGAGGATTTCCGAGATGAAGACACTGAGGACGATAGCAGGCAAGTCACTGAGAGATCGCGTGAGGAACACCAGAATTAGAGAGATATCTGAGGTTGAGGATATTATAAGATGGAGCAGACAGCGAAGAAGGTACTGGTACGGTCATGTTCAAAGAATGGACACCACTAGACTCCCCTACATTGCATTGCATAATCGGCCTCATGGGACTCGTCCTCGTGGAAGACCTCCTAAAAGATGGATGGACAGCTAGGAGTCTACCTCTGGAGAACAGATCACATAGGTCTACAACAAGGAAGAAGAAGAAAGATAACCTTATTATTCTTGGTCCTCTCCTATCGGAGGTTTCACAACATCGTGGCTATTTCTACCATTGATACAACAGTTCTTAACAGGGATATTGTGATGCAACTGAACCATTCTCGGTTTTCTATCCGGGATTTTTTTCTTCTCCATACACTTGTTGCTACGTTTTTCGTTAATTTTTTAATAATCATTTGCAGCACTTTGTATTTATCGTTTCAAATAATGTGCTCGATGTATTCCAGATTCCTGCGCTTTATGGTCTTGACAATTTATTTTTCTTTCTTCATTCGCTGCACTACTTCCTCGTTTGTGACTCTTTCTATCCACGATATTTTAAATATTCATGAGAATAGTTCGATGATACGTGCTACCCGTCTTGTTCTATGGCAGGGAAACATAGACTTTGACAAAAGCTATTACCAAAAAGAACACTTTCAACACTCGTAATGCAGGTACCTGTACAAATGTGAAAATTAAAATGAAAATTTATACACTCTTCCTTCAAAAAGCATGTTTAAGAAATAATGCGTGTGCCAATTGCAAATGTGAACATGTAATATATACAACTACATTTGCATATAGTTTATAATATATAAAGTATTTAAAATACAATAATTATTTAGTACTTGACATCATAAAACTGCTTATAGAACTTTACCAGCATAATCGTATACACTATATTTGTATCTACAATAGATTAAAAGTATTATTGGAATAAGATTAATTATACTGATAAAGCGAACACAGAGATTATATCTTCTTTGCTTATTATTAAACTAAGTATAATTTTAATTAAAAAATAAGAATAAAACAACTCTACTAACAAATGAATATTTTGTGCATATCATTTATTCAAACAATTTGATAAATTATTGGAATTTTTGGAATTTTAAGATTTTAGTAGTTTTGTTCAATTAACACGACATTATTGTATGATAAATTTATTGCAATATTTTTGAGCTCAAAGCATAATCTGACCCAAACGCGTTCAAACAAGGTCGCGAACCAAAAACCTATATCTGTCAAAACACTTACGTTGCGTATTGATTTGTATAAACAAGTAATATGAAATAAACAGCGTATTTTAATTACATATTATGTTGTGTCTACGCTTGTAAATTGTTCTTATTTAACTGTGTGCAGAATAAATACGGTTTATACGAGGTTTTTATTGTTATTCAATAGTGAGCTGATGATAAAACGGCCGTGGTATCGCGACCGAGTTGGATGAAAAGATTTTTTTATTGACATTTAACCGTTATAATGACCGGAATGATTACATCTGTGACAAGAGGAAGTATAAAACCGTCAATCTTATTTAATCGAATAGTTTCTTGGAAGAATTATGCCAGAAAATTGAGGAAACGGTTCAAAATTGTACACTTTTGTTTACAACGCTTTGTGCCAAAAATAACCCTGGTTTCGTAATGATATTTAAAGACGACACTAAATAAATCATTGAATTGTAACAATATGCCAGAAATTAGTCCATTTCAATATATTATTTTTTTAAATAATAGTTCGACGTCTATATTGTCACATAATAAAAATATGGACTTACTTTTAACCGATTGAGGTTTCCATCTCGTGCTGCATTGTAGACAACGCTTTTATGATCCACAGTAAACATGATAACATACACAAATCACCAATCACAGTAAAATCTTTAACACACACACTATTCAAAAACGTATATCACAATATTTCGTAAATTTAAACTCACTAAGCACCGGAGTGCAATCGAGAGGACCGCGCACCAACAGCTGCAAAATAACTGACTGCCATTTTAGTTCAGGTTGTTTGAAGTAGCAACAAAGAAAAATCCGGCAACGCTGTCCGCAAACAGCGGCTTATCTTGCCAGTCGACGTGCGAACAAAAAGGTGAATGCTTTGTTTAAGAAGAAATCATTTTAAATAAAGCACACGAAATATACCTGCTCATTCGTGACCACAAAATAAAGTAATGCAAAGATATCGAGAATTATAAAAATAATATTTAATCTATATGAAAAACATATTTGATCGCTCATACACATACTTTAGTGAGATGAGTGAAAGAGAAAGATAAAATTTAAAAAGATTTCCAGAAATTACAAGAGAATTGATAACTTAAAAAAATTTATTTAAAATATCGTTTATTCCAGATACATTTTAGTTAGTTCTGTTTTCATAAACATTCGAGAATTTTTTAAATATCAGTTATCTTTAATTAAATAATGGTTTAAAGTATCGATTAATATTTTAATTTAAGCTATACTTTTTTTTAGTTTGCATAGAAGTATTTAAAATATAAAAAAGCAACAAGAATTTGAAGCCATTTGAAAACGAAGGGAATCTAGGTATAATGACATCTAGGAATTACTTTTGTAAACATTAAAAAAATATTTGAACAAGTTCGCTCAGAAATCAATAGATAGCCGATCTTCTCCATCAAAAAAGTAGTTTATAAAATTGAAAAAGCATCAGTGTAATAAAGAACAATTATTATTATTTGAATATAAAGAAAGATTTATGGAATACGTATGTGCAGTGGTTACACAACATATTCTAATCCGAAAGCCATGTACTCACCAAATTTGTATATCTTGTGCTACGCAGTGTTTAACTATTTTGTTGCGCAAATTCCTAATTTGAAAAAAAATAAAAAATACGCATTCTCTCGTTGTCGAAAAACAAATACGTAAATGTGATAAATTAATAATAAATATTTGTTAAGTACTTTTATTTCTTAGCAAACAACTATTATTTTCGCTTAGAATACACCATGGAATCCACGCCATCTATCATTATCTATGGATTTATCACTGCTGCCAATACAACGAATTTCTGTTATTTTCCCGATTGTAATCCTTTCGCTTAGCGGCGTGGACAATCTATCGGGAATAAAGTATTTAAATAATAAAATATTCGTTCAACATATGCTTTTATCATGAGATGTATATTTGCAGAGTTGTAGTTTGTGTACGCAAAAAAATAATGTCAATTTTATTCTTTTCCACCGAAAACATTACGTGATTAACTCACGATTGTGGTTTATGAAATCTGTTGTGCGGGTATTGTGTTTATGGTGACAGGGTGACGTTTATTGATGTGAAATTTGTGAATTAAAATATGTGCAATCCATATTCGTAATAGTGGGATCGAAAAGTATGTTATTTGTTCATAGAATTTGAAATGTGATTGATAGGTTAAGCCTTCTAATCTCATAACTCACGTTATAAGTGCCTGCATTAAGATGTATCCAACGCCGGCACGGCACCCCGCAGCTGCGGTAAGTAAATACTATTTCGCGTTGTTCTATAACTTAATATATATTTTAGGTTAGCAATTAATCTATTAATAAAAACATATCTGCATTTTCAACACGTATAAGTACTTAACGAACAGAATCATTACAGAAAGAATGATAGATAAACACGATATACATTGTAATGTAAACATGTGCTCCAGGGAGTTAGACCTAAACATCACCGGTAAAGCATTAGCGTTAAATAAACGGTTACGAATTTTTCGTATTTACTGAATAAAAATCTATAAAAAAATATTCCATTCCAGTTTCTCGGTTTTTAAGTTTTATTACCAATCAAGCCTAAATCTTGATTGGTATTCAAACTTAAATGCATTTAAATGCCACATTGGTTACGATTATTGTCTATATGTCAAATTTGTAAATTATTTCGTAAAAAAATACCTAACCTTATGTTAACAATTGAAGAATATTCATTCCAT
This sequence comes from Lepidostoma basale, assembly GCA_022606425.2. NCBI lineage: Eukaryota > Metazoa > Arthropoda > Insecta > Trichoptera > Lepidostomatidae > Lepidostoma > Lepidostoma basale. The sequence goes on along the minus strand of JAHDVF020000761.1, from coordinate 363,148 downwards.
ATAGATCTTTCTTAATTTTATTTTTAACTAGCTACACACAACATAAAATTATTTAGTATGGATGTAATCGAACTTTCGTTGACTACTAGGACTTAATTTAATCGACTTGAAATGGTCTATGATAGTGGATTGCTCGTCAGAGTATGTTTTTTTTTTTTAATATAATCCATTTTCAGAAAACCTTGGCTAATAAAAACCATGTATGTCAAGTTTTATGAATCTAGGGATGGCTAGAATAATATTTCATTATTGGAGAGTGACAATGTCCATTCTCTCTCCACTCTCCCGCAAAACTACCCAATGGCTAATTATTTGCCTGTGGTACAACCAAATTTACGTTGATATTTAAAATTTCTTCTATGTATGCCATTATTTTGTGCTGTGTATAAAAAATGTAGAATCAAATAATCCTTTTAGAACAACAGTTATTTTTAACATTAACACACATCTTTCTGATGGTTATTATTGATACACTGAGTCTAATTACTTACAATGTCTGTTTAGCGCATCAGCTTAGGCAGGCAGATCGCCCAATCCAGGCGACGGGTTAGCCGATGGATTGACTGATATAGCAAAGTATTTTTTTTACTACTTTTAAGATAGGAGTCGATTGTATTTTGTATTTTTACTTTATACTGTTTTAATTTTGAAGCATTTTATATAAATCTTACCTCTTCTTTATTTATTTTAAATAAATTGGCTATATGTAACAGTGTACATTTAAAACACACTTATTTGTAATTATCATAAAAACAAAAGATAAATAAAATTATTGTTATTATTATTTTGATGAGTTATATTTAAAGTGCGCCGTTTTGTAAAATCAATTACTTCAACGACGCACTAGGAAATGACTGACCGAACAGTGCAGTCTTTAGAAGTTTCTTAAATTTAACGTCACTATCCTCATACTTAATACTAACATGGAAGCTATTCCACGCCAACGGACCCGCAACGCTGAAAGCACGATCATCGAAACTTGCTTTATTGGCTCTGACTGGAATTGTTATGTTGTTTGCACTTGTTTCTACTGATCGGAGTAAACATTGCCTTTCCGTTGGCATGGGTGTCACGCAGAGGTCCGATATATACGCTGGGGCTCTCTGTTGTCTATAAAACATGTTGATTTATGTTAGAATGTACTTAACCAATGTTTTATAAAACACCAGGATTGAAATGATCAACGTGACATTGTTTTCTCTAGAATCAAGAGAATCTCTTTGCCTTGTATGTACTAAATATATTGAAATATGCCAAGCATAAATATTTCAGCATCTCTATAGTTCATTCCAATGGCACAACTGTAGGCTCATTTGTTCTGCTGGGTATGAATTATCCCATACTGATTTTGAGATATGTATATGGAACACATACTTTTACCTAGGATGTGTATCCTACAATGAGGTTCAAAAAGTAATCGGAACAAGATAAACCTTGGTTGCATTTAATAAATTATTTTGGCAGATTATTTCCAAGAATTATTGTTTTGGAGGCTTAATTTGAACTCTTCAGCGAACAAAGTTTTTAAATTTTAATATTATTTATATATTATACACAGTTTTACATCATTTTTCAAGAATCCGTTAATATTTTTTTAGTATATGATATTTATGAAAACTGTTGTACTACTATTTACATTGACCACTTCATACATATGATTGAAGTAAATATATTTCACATTTTAAATTCAATATGTAGGTAGTGTTATCTTTTTTAAAATATAACTAACCATCACGCCGTCTCACCGGAGGGGTAGGCAGAAATAATGGACCGCCACATTGTTCTCTCCTGACATACTTCTCTCGATTCCTCTATATTCATACATCTTGTCATGCACACATGTCGATTTCTCCGACTCCTCACGTGATCGACATTTAATACTTGATTGATTGATCGTGCCACGTTTTCTTTGGCCTTCCTCTATTTCTAGTTCCATTCACATATACCTTCTTCACCATTCTGTCTTCACTCATTCTTTCTACGTGTCCAAACCATCTTAAAGACCATTTCATTATTTTGTTCGTGTTCAACACTTTCATTCGCACCGCATTCACTTCTTATATTTGCATTTGACACTATCACATACAGATTTACTACACATTCGTCTTAGAGATCTTATTTCTACCGCATTTATTCTTCATTCATCCTTATTTTACCAGCTCCATGCTTTACTTCCATACATAAGGTTCGGCACATGAACACCATTATGAACTGCCATCTTGATGACAACCTTTAATGCACCATTTACTCTGTTTTAAAATATTATTTTAATATTATATTTTAATATATTATACTGTAATTATAGACTTCTCCATTGTTTTTTTATTTTTAATTTTTTTTTTCTTTTGTAATTGTCACAATGTAGTACATTCATTGATTGCTATTAAATCGTGACCTTAGTAAACTGAATTTTAATCTTAACATTGGTAGTTTTTAGGTTATGTTAATCTTTCAACATGCACTGTCACATCTCCCATTCAGAATGCTGATTTTATCAGATCGGATTTATTGATGACGTCGCGAGTTTTATCGTTTATTTTTTATGACGGCCGGAATCCTTCATTAATGGCAAGATTTATGCGGCATTTAATACGAGCTTTATGAAGGATTAAGATTTGTACCGAGCCGCTGCGTTAAGCCTCTTAGGAGATTCAAATGTTTCGTGTGCTAAAAATAACGAAATTTTTATTTATAGAACCGTTTCATGATGTATTTGAATACTACTGTTGGCTACTTTGTATTGGTTGATGGTAATCTGAATATTTAGCTGACAACTCATCATAATTATCCAACACGAAGATACGGTTTACGTATTGTTTTTTTATTTTATGGTATTCTATAGAAACACTTTGTCAATTTGCACGGCGGTCGGTAGGGTCGGATTGTCGCCTAAAAGCTACCGATACTCTAGGATTTTTAGGTAGTGAAACTATTTACTTTAGAATGGCGAAAAATGTAATGATAATGTAATCCAATGATTTTACTGAAATCTCTTGATTGAAGTTCCTTTTAAATAATGATTAAAATTAACGATGTTTTTTTTAACTACTTCCACTTTAGTATTTATTTCGCCAGGCTCGCTGTTGAAATAAAGACAAAAGTGGAAGTATTATTTAATAATTATTTTTAATGATAATATATAATAAATATACTAGTTGCATCTCGTGAAATACTAGCACGCGCATTGTGTGCATTCGAAGTATTCTTCTCTCGCTCTCTTGTATTCGATATATTATTTTACTCTTTCTTGATGACATCCGTTTTCTTGCCTATTCATTATTATGATTTTGAGGCGTACTAAAATAAAAATAAATTTATTAAAATTTTTGATTCGAAAGTAATTTAGACTTTTGCAATATCGTGTTCCTTTTACGTAATTATTTTTTAAAATGAATATATACTTAACTATCTATATCTAACTAACCATCACGCCGTCTCCCGGACTAGGTTATTTCCAATCTCCCCGAAAGGCAGAAAAAAATGTATGTGAGTGAACAGTGGTGTTCTTGTACCCACCCCTATGTGTGGAAATGAAGTATGGAACTGGCAAAAGAAGAGCGATAGTAGAATGGATGCATTGGAAATGAGATATCTTAGACGAATGTGTGATAATTATAAGAAGTGAATGCAGTGCAAATGAAAGCGTCATGAACAAATTTATGAATGGTTCATTAGGATAGTTTGGACACATATAACGATAGAATGGTAAAGAAACCATCACGCCGCACACTGGATCCATTTGGCAAATACATGGACATAGGGGTCGAACTCCGAATATTTTTGATATTGAAAGAAGGGTTGGGGCAGGCAACAGAGTAAATGGTGCACTTAAAGTTGTCATCGCAAACAAAAGCCTATTCAAAATGCTAAGATGGCAGTGCATAACTGTGTTCTTGTGCCGACCCTTAAGCATGGAACTGGCAAAAAAAGGATGAAAGTAGAATAAATGCAGTAGAAATGAGATCTCTAAGACGAATGTGTAGTAAATCTGTATATGATAGAGTGTCAAATGCAAGTATTAGAAGTGAATGCGGTGCGAATGAAAGTGTTCTGAACAAAATAATGCAAGGGTCGTTAATATGGTTTGGACACATGGAAAGAATGAGTGAAGGCAGAATGGTGAATAAGGTATATGTGGACGGAGCTAGAAATAGAAGAAGGCCGAGGAAATCGTGGCACAATCAAATATTAAATGTCGGTCATGTGAGAGTCGGAGAAATCGACGTGCGTGCATGACAAGATGTATGAATGTAGAGGATTCGAGAGAAGTATGTCAGGACAGAACAGTATGCGTTCCATTTTTTCTGCCTACCCCTCCGGGGTGACATGACGGTGTGATGGTTAGTTAGTTAGTTAGTTTAAGGAAACCGGAGAAGTATGTGAGGGAGAACTGTGTGGCGGTCCATTCTTTCTGCCCACAATAATATAATAATAATAATAATAAATTGGATAATTTATAAAACGCCATTTTTATGAATTGCTCGCTCATGCTCATTACAATGTATGTACATACTTAATTTGTGTATATTGTATTACCACGATTTACTTGTAATGTGTGTTTTCTAGTACGAAAATTCGCTATACTGAATCATATGTATAAACACGCAAATATCACTAGATAAACAGAAGTTATTTACCCGCGTACATTTCGCATTCTTTCCTCCCGTGTAATCGAAAATTTGAAATTGAATTCTCCAATGTTTGCTCTTGATGTATGATTATCTAAATACATATTTAAAGTTTATGATTGATTATGCAAAACTAATAAAGTAAAATGACACAAACAAAATGACTAGAGTACATGAAAGCCTTGATATAAATAAAAAAAAATATTTTCTACAAAACTTTTTTTGTGAAATATCAAGCATTTCTTAATTCTAAGTAGGCCACGTCAGGTGTCGGAGAAGTCGACATGGATGCATGACACGCTGTATGAATGTTGAGGAAGCGAGAGAAGTAAGTCAGGAAAAAAAAGTGTGGCAGTTCATTATTTCTGCTTACTCCTTCGGCAGACGGCGTGATGATTAGTTACTTAGTTTTTAAGTATTTCCTTTATTGGTTCTTCTTGCTCAAGGCCTAGAGTCTAAGTCTAGTCCCACATTTCTTGGGGTATTCCTCCCTTTTTAGTATCTACAGAAATGCACATTTTCACAATATGGTAGGTAGGTCTTATTACGTGACCGTACCACCGCAGCCTTGATTTTGATATTTTTTCGGCTATGGGTGGAGTGTTTATTAAAACTGTATGTGCGCCCCCTCTAAGGCATGCCATGATATTGGAGTCTTTCTTATTCCTCGTATTTACCCACGTAACTTCATCGCGCTGCGGTGATTGCCGTCTTCGTTTACTTCCGCTCCCGGGAGATTAGATTATTTTGTTATGGCGGTCCACAGGTGTGACGGAATCAATAAGCGCTGACACAGAAACAAACATCCAACAAGGAGTTGTAAGTGAGGGGTGTGAAACAACCCCAAACCCTCCGCCACCATTCCGAACCCCCCAGGAAACGGGCCACCCCCGAGTCGACGGTAAGTCCTGTATTCCAGGGGTACACATTCCAGGGTATTCACCGCGATTAATCATATTTCGATGTTTCTGTGTTTGTGGTTTCGTTTCCATTTACTGACATGGTAGGGATTCCAGCATGTACATTATTTTCTTAATTACTGATCATAGTAATACAAGCACATTATTGACAAATAACTCGTATACAACCATTATTGTACATAGTCTTTGTCTTCTTCGTGTCAAATTGATCATGTCGTATATTATAATCTTGTATAATATATATAATAGGGATGCCCTAAAAAATTTGACCTTTTAGGCAGCACGTCTTGTATTATCCAGGGGCACCGGGTGTTGCAGTTTTAGAACACGAACACGTGGAGAGACTTTCCTTCCTCCTAAATAATATTATAACGAATAACAAATAAAACGAAATATGTATGATTTAAAAAAAAACTAATAACAAGGATTTAAATAAATGGTATTAGAATTTATTTTGCAATCTTCAGTATGAGCAGAAAATAGCTCGTTATTATGAAGATAGAATCTGATTGTGTCCAGGGTTGAACCCATGTCCCCCGGATCAGGAGCCAAAAGTTCTGCCCTCTAGACCACCACCCATTTTGAATATGTTTCGCTATTATTTTATAATATTGAGTGCGTTTTATGTTCTAGCCCGATTTTTAATACAAATTATATATTTTACATAATATCATTATTTATTGATAATGCTGCTTGATAGAAATATTGTTAAGTAGTTTATTCTAAATCAACTAATTGTAAGTAAATAGTATATTGGTTCCATACATATTTTTTTCTTCTGTCATATCAGATATCTCCGACCTTGACTTGACTGAGGTTGACTGAGATTTTTCTTACTACCCGTCCGTTTTAAGGCTGATAGGGACTAGGGTTAGCACCATTCCAGTTATTTCCGCGGATTCCTATTCATTCCTCTCCATTTTTCGGTCGATTTTATGTGAAAAGATCACCAGAGTTGTTTCCCGTTGCCTTCTCTGATGGGTGACTGTTCTGTAGGGATCGCCTTCCCTTAGTCGGATGGGTTCGGTTATCTTGCGCCGGACACATGCCACTCGCCCTCACTATCCGCTATGACAATGGGGTTAATGATAGTATTATAGTCATATTGCTTCGAGTTCGCAGGGCCCAAAGACCACCCGTGGACGCTATATAAAAGGGCTTATTGCTGCTGATGTTATGCAGTTTGGCTTTTCGTAATGTTTTATTGAAGCGTACCTTCCAGCAAGACAAACCTCATTACATCTTAACCATTATAGTACATACATATATCTTCTTATTATATTTTTCCTTGTTATATGCCTTGAGTTTCCAGCTCTCCTTCCATATTTTAGAAGCTTTTCCACCAAGACGATTCCCGTGAAGATGATTATGTATTGTAATATAGGGGAATCTGATGGTGTCCATTCTTTGGATATGGCCGTACCAGTCCTTCTTTCGCTGTTTCCTTCATCATATAATATCTTCAGCCTCACATATCTAATTTTTTCTGATGTTCATCACGCGATTTCTTATTGTCTTGTCTGCTATCATTCTCAGTACTTTCATCTCAGAAATTTTCAAAACTTTTTTTTTCCTGACTGCCTGTCCTTGCTACTTCGCCATATGTTATTATTGGGAATAAATATATGCTATTTGAATAAATACACGTTGTTTATTTTGAATAGTCGGGTCTTTATTCGATAGTTTCAACCCTTCGCTTGCCCTTCCCTGCCAGTTGTATATCTTGTCGCGGTAGCGAATGGGAAAAGAAGGAAGATAACGAGTTTTCCTCCCGATTCTGTATAGCTTTTGTGTGAAGGATCGCTTCACTAGACACGGATCCCGCCCCCGCTCTGACCCCCGCCCCCGCCCCCCGGGGCCCGCCCACGGGTGAGGCGAGGAGACTGTAACCGTTATACGGCGAATTTGCAATACAAACGGAATGTTCCCCGTACGTAACGTTGACGTCTTGAAATCCAAGTTTATTTTGCATGCGGGGGGTTGGAGGGTCGTTCAGGTAGCTCGGACATGTTGCACGTATAGATGAATACATTTCAACAATATCTACTTCAGCAGGTGAAGATGCCAACTGCTCTTGCAAATTCTTTTATATGTTGAAATAAAAACAATTTTCATATATCAGTTAAAATAGATACCTCAGGAAAACCGATTTTTAAATCTAATTTAATATGTTAATATGGAGTATTGTCCAAGAAAAAATAAATACGTGAGAAAATTAACTTGAAAGTTCAACGAATCAAACTGTATATTATTTATACTTATTTTTCAAGTCATTCGGTGAATCCACGTTAAAGTTTATTAAAGGATTCCACGATCCTAGTGTCCTGCATCATAGTTTTGTATCCCAGTTTCGTGCAGTCTTCCATCCAAGTGTCGTGCATCCTATATTATAAGTTGCCTTTGGGCATTGATCAACATAAAAACATAACTTGTTTCTTTCTTAATAAATAAATAATTGACGGAAATTGTGGTTTAGTGAGGTGTTTTATTCAGTAATGAATTATCAATCATAATAATTATCGTTCATAACTTATTATTGGGTTTAATTACCAGTCAAGAGGATCCAATACACGAAATTCAGCCCACTGCATAATTTTTTTTTCAACATTATTATCAAATCAGTTTATTAACTCAAAAGACATTACACTCAGGAAAATGTTTAAGGCATCTATTGAGTACAGATAAAATATTATAAAAAATACAACATAGTACCAGGAACGCATTAGAGATGGTTCGACCTTAGGAAGACAAGATACTTTCTAAAGTCAAGAGTATTTGTCTCCTGAACGTACTTTCACTTATATGAAAGACGTCGATCTCCGAGGAGACCGCGTTCAGCAGACTAATTGCTCTTCCCACCGGTGTCACCAGAGGCAGATTGGTTCTGGTGGCCGGTAGGTAAAACAATATGTGCTGTCGCTGTCGGAGAAATCAATCAGGGACAAAAATACCAACATCCTCTAGCACGGCCGAGTTCTCGAAATATCCCCTGATTAATTTAAAGAAATAGGTAATGAGATGCCCAACTCTTCGAAGCTGTAATTATCCATAATCTTTAGCGATTCTATGTTGTGGTAGGTTCAACGACCTCATAGATAATTTTAAGTCGTTGCAAACCATTACAATTATATTATAATAAATATGTCGTTGCTTTTATTATTAGATTTAAAAAAATAGTAAAAACTAAAAAATATATGATAAAAACGTAATTTTTAAAAGTTATATATATTATAAAATGGACGTTTTTGTAACTTCTCTCTCAATATGCACAGGAATATGCCTCCATGTGTGGTGTAAGTGAAAATATAACACCCGGCACCTAATGAAACAACACAAAATCGGCCAAACATTCCACCACAATTGAGAGAGAAAGAGAGAGAAAAAAGGTCTTGCCATTGACCTGAAGAAAACGAAGAATGTTAAATATACCTACGTAATTTATCCTGTCAACGTGTTCAATATTTTTAACGAAATAATGTTCTCAATATAAATTTTATTTAATAAATTTACTTGCTTATGTTCTCGGATTCTTATTTTGTGCGGCAAGTTACGGCAATTTTTACTTTTGAAATAAAAAATATCTTAATCGACCAAATTATCTTTCAAGAGTAAAAACACATCAGGAGATTTTCAACAAAGATTTGAACCCTGTATTTTGATTCTGATATCGACGTTTGCACTGCGACTCTGAGACCGTTCTGCTATATCGCTGTGATTTTCTTAATCACATAATTTATTATTATTTCCGATAATTGCGGATACAATACAATTCGCGTTTGTACATATATTTAACTTGTACTAGATTTGAACCCTTGACCCCCGCGGCTGTAGTGTAACGTGTTCCCATTATTGAGTCAATATATCAATTAAGCGTTATTATTTCGTCTCGCTAGGTGTATGGGTGCCGGCGAAGCGAAATCGATTCTCTGAAATTGAACACGTCTCATACAATATTGTATAGGATTAAGTCTTGTCTCTCCACGAGCTTACCTCATAAATTCCTTTATATAATACAGCACTACCATCGGCGTGTCTGTAAAGCAGCGAGACTGGATAATCTTTTTCTTTTAGATTTAGTTTTCTTGCCACCTCAAAGTGAACGGTCTCTTCGTGTTGAGAAACCTCTTTTAACCTACAGGCGCAAAGGGCGTCACGGCAATGTTTTTAATCGAATGTAAAAAAATTAAAACCTCGTATCTGTAGATTGGTGAAAATAATTAGACACAAATAAAATCGTACAAATATGGTTTGAAGACAGCTTTTTAGATTTTGCGGGTCCTTGTAGAATCTGCATTGCAACGCGCGACCAGTTATATTTCAGCTCTGTAATATATTTAAAAAAATATTAGTATTATTATTATTTTGTTGAAAAAACTCCTTACATCATTATAGCGCGAGCCAAATCGATGTAAAGGGTGAAAAAAAAAGAATATCAAAGGAAATATACATGGAACCTTATGAATAGGAATATGCTAGTTATTTCCTTGCTGCCCTTATCGTAAGGGTATTCACGAATTCGCCATAGTTGCATCCAAAGAGGTCTATCTCTTTTGCAACCTCATTTAAAAGACGAATCGCTTTGTACGCGAATATACTCGAAGTTGCGAAGTATTTAATGTTACCATTGATGGATTGTAAATATTTTGAATTTAGAATTAATCGCCTTTCGCAGTTTCAATCCTAGGGATTGATTTGCAGCGCAAAGTATTGTACTCCATCCACTGCTTTCGGTCTTCCGCAGCCCTTTCCAGCTAAACATATGAGACTCGGTTCATGCCATCGCACACCTGTTCCAGATACTCCTGTCGGAGGCGCCCCTTATAATTTGTCAGTCATCCCTTCTATTATATCGTATAGGAGACCCCTTATGGCGCATTATGTGCCCGATTCTTAGGACTGCAAAATGAATATTTTATTTGTTAAAATATGACGAGAATCGCAGTCTTGTAAGTTTTGGGTTCACAGGAGGTACGTACCCGCAAAAAATATGAAATATTATTTCTTGCAACACTCTAGAACGTGAGCACACATGGCAATACTCAACCCCTACGAATACGTATGAATATAGAATATATACTTATGTGTTTACGGAATAAAAAGGAAAAATGGCGAAAGCCGCCGCTGTGTGTGGACCGCATCACGGTTCGTCTACCGCCGGTGGGTGTGGGTTCTCCCCGGCAAGGCAGGGTCGGCTTGCGCTACCACGGTTAACTATTCGCTGTCATTTTTTTCGTATGATTTTATTGAAATGATTAGGGACTTAACGCAACTGGCGTAAGTTTTCTTCATTGTTAACTGGATGTTTTTATTCAATAACTCACGAATTCTAAGGCTACGACCACATAGGTAGGAGCCGCACTTGGTGTTTAGAGCTACGTGACATATCCTAGCGTCTTGACGCACACCGTAGAGTCGAAATGGTTACACTACACGCTTCGCGCCACGCTACTTAACTTTATAGTAGATAAGCGTAGCCCGTATTAGCTTAGTACTAAACGAAGCACTACAGTGTGGCTTAAACTTTAATGTTCAAACTTTAATGTTTGGGTTGAATCTTTCTACTAATATTTATTAAATAAACATTTATTTTATAATGTATATTTAGATTTATTCCACTTGATTTTTAGCTTCGACCGGCTTCGGCTGCTACCGAACCTCAAGCTGAGGTTATCACCAAAACGTTAAAATCCCAATAGAAATTGAACTATATAAATATTATAAATAACAAATTTTTTTTTTACGATTTACAATAAATTTCTACTAAGAAATTTTAAGTAACAATTTTTGTTATTATTTTATTTATATGCAGTTTTATGGTATCACAATAGTCATTTTCTGTTCAAATTTAATATCCAAAATTCTTGTAAAATTAACAAATTGTTGATGAGAAGTTTCACCTCTTGAGTTGTGGATATTTCAAGGGCGCCGGAGTCAGTTGACCGTCCCTGGTCTCCGGGGTGTGACGTACCCCGGGGGTGATACAGACCCGCCGCGGCACGATTCATCTCTCGCGGGCGGTGACAGACTACAATAGATCATATATGTGTGAGACGGCGGGGGTAAATCGATACCCCGGGCATGATTTTCATTTGTGAATTATGTACAATGTTTCATATTTTATTTGCGATTTCAACGGTATCAATTGTAGTTGGGTGCATGCATTATAACAAAGTAACCCCGCGGTTTACAACACATTTAAAATGTTTCAATGAAAAACAAAGTGGTTGAATATAAATAGCAACGGTTCAAATTGTATACGCGAGTGATGTGGGTAAAATTAGGGGTTTGTTCATGGTATATTCCTTTAAATATATCCAAAATTGTCACTCATGCACGCACACTACCTACATACGCAGATATCATATACCACACTGATACTGCACCATATTGTTACGTTTGAGTTAAAAAATATATTTTGGCTGTCACCTATTTGTTTGTTTGCTTGTAATTCACAGTAATACGAGAACTCGTATAATTAGATTTTTCTCATAACGTGCCCTAAGTATTCCAATTTCCTGCCCTTTATAGTCATGATAATTTATATTTCTTTCTTTATTTGCTGCAGCACTTCCTCTTTCGTGACTCTTTCTGTCCATGATATTTTTTTAAACGATAAATACAAATACTGACGCAAATGAAGAAAGAAAAATAAATTATCATGACCATGAAGCGCAGGCAGTTGGAATACTTCGGACACTAAATGATAAACGATAAATACAAATTGTTGCAACTGATTATCCAAGGTAAATTGAAAGGAAAACGTGTCGGGAGAGGAAGAAAAGCCGGACTAGAAAGCTTTCAAGAATTGTTCAATTGCAACATAACATTCCTTTTAGAGCAGCTTGCATCAAAAGAAAAAAAAATCCGTGATTTTGTCCAACCTCGGTAGGATAGGAACAAGAGGAAAGAGAATTAGATTTTTAATTCACATTTCCTTATTGTAATGTTGTCTTTGAAACAGGAAACATTTCTCACACGTTCCCGGATGTCACAAGAGTATATAACACAGGTAGACATATTCTGTGGCTTATCGATTTTGATGCTAAAAGCCTGGGTCTACCTGACGTTATCCATAGATATACCCTGTCACTTATACGGTACAATGTATGGTGCGCTAGGCCAGAAATCCCATTGTGGAGTTTCCATATTCGAATGACAGCCGCCTACTCCTCCCCGCCTTTATCCTTTATCATACAGGGATGCAAAAGCAACCCCCCGTGAGGCAGCGTGCATTACTCACCCCATTTTGCTACAACCTACGACCAGAATTTACACTTCGTTTTCATGTCAATATGTTACACAATTACGATGTTGCAATTGTTCGGACGCTCCGAGCAAAGTAAGGATAATGAAAGGAAAAATATTAATACTCTACTTAAATGTGCTAAATATAATTTTACGATTTTTTTGTTTGTTTATTTGTATATTTCTTCAGGTTTCTGGTAATTAAAATATGTACAGATTAGAAAAAAGTCCTGTTGGCTAGATAAATGAGTGCCATTTTTTATTAATTAATCACCTCAAGGGCGCTTTGATATTTTTACGAGTATATTATTAATAAGTATTATATGATTTGGTTTAATAGTGGTGCGAAGTATATTATAATTTGATGATTTCATTTATTGGTATAAAAGGGATACGGACATAATTATACTCGTACATATGCAAAGAGAGCATGTGCGTTTCGAACCGTTGCCGATAGAGAAGGAACTATTTCTAAGGAAACTATGTGGAGGTTTCCGGCGTAGTACAGCTTATCTTAAAATTATAAGTCTCCACATGTATTATGATTTTTAAAATATCTGTGATTGTAAACGCTGAGCCATTAAAAATATTTTATGAATTGTATTTTTGAGACTTTGTTTTCGCGAGGCAGTATTCTTAAATAGAAATACAAATACTGTTTGTCATTTTCAATGTAGTATATTCCGTATTTAATATTGATGAAATCGAACGTTTTAATCAATGCTAGAGCTGTATCGAATGTCAATGCCGTAGCAAGGTAAAACATGTTACTCTCATAAAATGAAGTAAAACTGTCGACAAATTGGATGTTTCTAATATTTTAATATTTAATATGGAGTTCTACGCCATTGTTCAAAAAGCAATAAATTGTAAAGTTTGCCAAAATAATTACATTTTAACAATGTAATATTTGTAACGCTTAACCATTGACCAGTTCGTAAAGGGGAAATTATGAAATGTGATCATAAAAAATAATAGCACAATACTTCGCCCCGTGATTTTATTCACACTGTTCGTGCTAAGCATTTAAGTGAGGAATTAGCCGCACCCCAACCCCGGGGTATCCCCGCACTGTGGGTCAGGTGCCACTACCCTCGGTCTGGGTGGAACCCCCCGTCGCCCGAGAGGGCACAGGCGCCCCCACTCCCCCCACAGCTTATCCGATCTGATGGCGTTCAAAATGATGGAGATTGTACAGATTTATTGTGTTGAAGTTTACCGCAAGATTTGTATTGTACGAGTATCCTACATATTACACTTATTCGTGCGGGAGTTTTTCTTCTCCGGTCGCTTTGTGAGTGTTTCTATCGCAAGATACGAATCTTATAAGCACACTTTAATTGTTATTTATTCCGAATCATTATAGTGTGTCAAATCGTGTTTATGGTAGATTAAAGTGTGGTTATTTTTTATACAAATTTTTTTGGCGTAACAAACAAGATTGGCAGAGAATTATAGGGTTAAGGGTTATTAAAAATATTTTTATTTTGTTATATTGTTTAATACTATACTACACCCGTTTCAAACGGAGTCGTGGGGCCATAAATGTCAATAGAAATAGGGATGGGAAGCCCCAGGACTGTTATCGGTATACGGCTACCTGCTCTCGTGGTGTCGATGAGTCACTATAATGATTTTGTAATGATATGTACGTTATGATATGTACGATGAGTCACTAATGATTGGTTTTTACCGAATGCAGTGCTTTTTTGTTATAAATGTGTTTACTGCAATTAAATGAATTCATTCGTGTGTCACCACTCGTTACGCACTATGGATACTTTATTTTCCAACATTGATTTGAAGAAATTACATGGCGATATTAGCCCTCAAACTCGAACAGTGATTCACAACGTATTCTTGTTTGTCAATGAATTGAAAAGTGATCCGAATAAAATAGCTTCTCTTAATTTCAACAAACCACGTGAAATGGCCGCGTTTATTTGTGGTGTGAGTAGAGTGACAGTGGACCGAATAAAGACTGAATTATTGCAATCAAGCAGCCCCTGTACACCAAGAGCAAATTTTAAGAAACAAGAAACTGTCACCAATATTGACGATTTTGATAAAAGTGTATTGAAGCGGACTGTAGGTTCATTTTATGATAGTGGAGAGTATCCGTCCGTGGCGAAAATATTAGAAAAATACCGAGAGCAATTACCTGATTTTAAATGCGGAAAAACTTCGATGAGAACACTCATGAAGGAGATTGGGTTCAAGTATAAGAAAAATGCCGAAGGACGTAAATATTTAATGGAAAGAACAGATATTGTTTGTGCCAGAATGGACTTTTTAAGGAAATTGGATTTACTTAGAAGAACTAACGATCAGCGGCCGCGTTTCTATCTGGATGAAACATGGATTAATCAAAACCATTCAAGAAAGCGTATGTGGCTTGGAAGCAACGATGAAGGAGGTTTCAAGAATCAGCCTGTAGGAAAAGGTCAAAGATTGATAGTTTGCCATGCTGGTTCCGCAAGGACTGGCTTTGTTCCAGAAGCGAAGCTAATATTTAAAGCGGTAAAATCGAAGGATGCTGATTATCACACAGAAATGGATGGCGATACATATATGGCATGGTTTTCCGCATTCCTAAATATACTTGAAGAGCCCTCAGTTATAATCGTCGATCACTGATGAAGAAGACTCCGATGAGGATTGATACATTTTTTTGTAATATAAACGGCTCTTTTAAGGGCCACAATATGATCTACTTTGTTTTTTATACTTAACTTTCTTTCTGGGTTTATAGACATACGGTATACAAATTTTAAAATTAAACAAATTTTAAAATTAAACAATTTTTCTGTTTTTACTGGTATTTAATTTAGTATCTGGTAGTCACTAATTTCATACTAATTTAAACGCACGTAAAACCCATAAATAAAGTTTAATATCAAAACTTTGTTAACTCGTTAAAGTTTATGAACAAGATACGATTATAAACGTTACTTATCGATATATTTATTTTATTGTTACGCCCATCCCTAAACCGCTCCATAAGGCCCGTAAGTGCAAGCGAGATAGACATGGGGAAATGATTTATGGCCCCAAGACTCACTTCTGAACGGCTCTAGTATAGTATAAGCAACATTACCAGGATTGTTACACGTGATTTTTAAAATTAATTATTGTGACGTATTTATCTTATTCTTTTGCATATTCTATTTTGTCCTAATAATAATATTAATAATAATTTGCTAACTTTTATAGCACCGTTTTTGTGATGTAATCACCTCAAGGGCGCATTAAGACGTGTTTTAAATCTAAAAATCAAAATTTTCGCCATCCAAATTATAGTGGAACAAAGTATAAATTTTAAATTGGGTATGAAATATGAAAAAGATGGGTTTTCAGTTTAGATCTGAAATCTAATAGTTCAAATATACCAAATTGCAATGCATAATGCAATACATACTGCAATGTAATTTCATAAAAATGGTTGGAGCAACCCCTGGGAGCAAATGAAACTAAAATGTTACTTGACTTTTTAAAAATATATTTCTTTCACTTTAACTCTAAAATATTACTTAACTTTTGTTTCAAATTAATTTAACTTCGATTTCGATTCATTTAGCCCTACTTCGTTGTTTCTTTGTGTTTTTTTATGAATAATATGTTTGATAACCGTTGTTTGTTACCCAAACAAATATATTGTGGGTAAAATATATACATGTTTCATGTAAGTTAAAAGTATTTTTTAATTAATATTTATTTATTACTCTCTTTATCCAGTAACGTCCACGTAGTACAAAGCGTATAATCGAATATGTTTCACCATGTATAATATATTAATATTTTATATGCATGCATGTGTATATATGGTATACACACACACATGTAAAATTGTGGTAGCAATTTATTTATCAAAAGAAATTAATACCATTTGTACTTTATGTGTGTAGTTTTACGTTGGTCCGAATGATATTTTCCATTTCCTCACATATGTATTATTGGACGCACGTTGCTGAATCGCATAGACCATATGACAAAAAAAAAATAGAAAAATGATGCCACCCTCCGCCCGCCTAACGCTCCACCCCCACCCTTTGTGGCTTTGTGCAGGATGCGCGATGGCGCTGGGTTCCAATGAATGTCTTAATTACATTTCCTGTATACCGGAAAGTTTGTCGAATAACCGGAGAAATATTTTTGAAATAACGGCTGAATGAAATACTTCCATATAATATGTTTTCAGTTGTTTCTCATTCATAAGCATATATTCATTTTATATGTAACTTTTATTGTTTGTTTTAAATTAAACTGTATTGAAAAATCCATACAACCCTCATGTATGGAAGTAAAGCTTGGAGCTGGCAAAAGAAGGATGAAAGCAGGATGAACGCCGTAGAAATGAGATCACTATGAAGAATGTGCGGGAAAACGTTGTATGATAGAATACCGAACGATGAAATAAGAAAGAAATGTAAGGCAGATGACTGCATCATGGATAAAATTAAAAAAGGATCCCTGAGATGGTTTGGACATATGGAACGAATGGATGAGAGTAGAATGGAAAAAAATTTGTACACAAGCAGCGTGAGTGGAAAAAGAAGCCGAGGACGACCGAGGAAAACATGGCATGACCCAATTAATCAATTACTAAACGGCGGTCACATTCGAAGTCGGAATAATCGACGTGCGTGCATGGTACGATGCATGAATTTAGAGGAATCCTGAGTATGCTAGGACAGAGCATTGTGGCGATCCATCCTCTCTTCCTATCCCTCCGGGGAAATGGCGTGATGGTTAGTTAGTTAGTTTTTGAAAAATAAACACGAGTATCAAATTTCTTATATATTCGCCTTCATATTTGAAGAAATATAATTACACTTTATTTCAATTAACACAGACTTGTTTCGGTTATAACCTAACATAACCTTTATCTATTACACATAACCTAACCATAACCTTTATCAATTGATAAAGGTTTTTGTTATAACCGAAACATGTCTGTGTTAAATGAAATAAAGTGTTGTAATCCTAAGTGTAATAGTTATATGTATTCAAACGTGTGTCAAAGTTCTTTTTATCTTCTCTCTACTAGACAAATAATTTGAGCCCCTAGTTTAAATGTTGCATCGAATTATCACATATTAATTTAAGAGCAGAATGTTTGTATTGGTCCATCGTTGCTTAATTCTGGTTGGTAAATCGTCCGATTTTAATGATCCATTAATCTCAAAGCGAAAGGTTGCCCGGCCGATTCGAGTGCTTTACTTGTTTACGAAATAATTGTAATCTCCTTGTAGTGAAATGTAAGTTATGGGATTTTGAATTTAACGTGTTTAATACACACTCAAAATAGTTTGATATTATCCATTAAACATACCTTACAAATTGGAATTATCATTTCTATGGCTTCAAATAACGAACAATGAACGTCACATGAAATATATTACCCCGACATTATATTCTGGGCTAGTCATTTTATTGGCGTAGGCTTATCTTTTTTATTTCACAAGTGCTTATTTTTCATATTGTCTTGAGTGAATGGGAAATTCTTATCGCCATTAGCAAACTACTCTGGTTTTAATTTATTTGCTCCCATTTGTTTCCATAAAAAAATAGATAGGATATTTAGAACAGTAAGTAGGTAAGTTTCCGTTAAACGACTGAAACTTTTTTCTGGCTTTTAGCATTATTTAAGAAATGTATTTATTTTTCTCATTTGAATCACAAAAGCGACGATTTTTTTTATCGTCCTGCATTTCAAATAAAATATTAAATATTATTAAAATATATTACTGAAAATAAATTTATTATTTTAAATTATAATGCCCTACGACAGGGATGGCGAACGACGGACCCGCGGGCCACCACGTGACCTGCGGGAGAAATTACGTGACCCTCTTGATCCAGGGGACTTGAGTTCAAACTTGGATACGACCTGATTCCTTCATTTTAAAGAGCTGTTTCTGCCCGGTTTGGAAATTCTAATACCATTGATTTGAATCCTTGGTGTCTAAAAAAAAGCCATGTCTAATATGGACGAAAACGTCTGTCTTACATAATTGAAGTGACTTGTTTCGCCTTGCAAGGGCATTATCCAATTGAATCTTTGGTGTCTAAAAAAAGCCATATCTAATATGGACGAAAACGTCCGTCTTACATAATAGAAGTGACTTGTTTCGCCTTGCTAGGGCAATCGCAATTTTTCTATAAATTATCCAATTTATAGAACAATTGCGTTTTTATCAATATTCTCTTACTCTATTTCGTTTACTGTCACTATATCATATAATTTAATATATTTTCAAATTGAGAATTAAAATACGAGTACTATGATTCAATAAAAAATATTGCCATTAAAAAGAATATATCTTCAAATTGACGACACAGAAATTCTTTTAAATTTCGAATTGTGTACTTCTTTATTGAATTCGGTGATTCGAGTGAAGATACGATCGCGTACTTTTTGAATTCGGAATGAGAATAGGTTTTCTTCTAGCTGGAGGTTGTTCCGAATTGGCGCCCAACGTGGGGCCGTGTTTGCGGAGTGTGTGACGGAAGCTATACATCTCCCGGGAAGCGGCGACATTTACCGTGACGGGAAATAAATTGCCGGGTGAGACAACCCGTGTTGTGCGCGCCGCGGCGGGGGTGCGAAAAAAGGAAATAAAACGCCCGCTAAGCGGACAGCGTAAATCTATCGACCCCGGCCAGTTGGTGTTGGTACTCGTGTTTTACGAACACAACCACTCATCATTCCATTACTTATCTCGTGTATTGTGAGATTTTCTGCCTTTCTTTTATTTCTCTCTCCAAGATTCTATTCTTCTGAAGGCGTGATGTGATAACTATTTACTAATTAACAAATTGTAACCCGCGTAGCTTGAAATAATATTGAAATATATGTATACTTTAAAATATATTAAAAATATGTCACTAAACTTGTGTAAAAAGACACTTCCAGCAGTTCATGCCGAGTCCTCGTAAGAGGTATTAATACCCTCCCCGCAGACAATGAGTTAATGATACAAATGAAAATTGTATTCTAGAAAAATTATTTTATCATATGGGAATGGCATGTTTCATTTTATGGAATTACCATTCTGGAATTACCAATTCTGCTAGTTGCTACTTATGGCCTCGAAACTATAACATTGTCCAAACAAAGTGCCGAGAAACTACGAGTGACCCAAAGAGCCATGAAAAGAGCCATGTTAGGAATAAGCCTAAGAGACAGATTCAGAAACAATACGGTGACAGAAAAAACAAAGGTCACTGACATCATCCACCGGGTAGCGACTCTAAAGTGGCAATGGGCAGGTCACGTAGCCAGAACGGTGGAAGGATGACATGTCGGAATAACCTGGATGCAGTCTGCACTAGACAGAGTGACGAGGTAGCAAATGGAGGAGGCCTTTGTCCAGGAATGTCCTTTTGTCCTTAGTGTCCACTTTGTCCGGGAATAGGCTGAAGAAGAAGAAGAAGGAGAAGAACGAATTATCAAATTTATAATAATTATTTTTCGGGCAGCGAGGGTTGCTGTGAGACCCATCACGGAGAAATTATTTTTCGTTTTTTTACGTTACGTTCTGAGGTTGAATTTTATTAATATTATGAGTATTTGATCAGCCTTTTAAAGTTATTATAGTTGATATTTCATAATTTCTGAGAGAACTAATTAAAATATTTTTGATTCTATATCTGGCAACTGTAGTGAATATTCATGCATCGGAACCATCTTCCCCCACAAGTGTTTATTATTCCATCATTACTCTTCCGATGTTCCACATCCCGTGACGAAACGGTAACGAGGTTTACAACACATCTCATCCGTTTCAGGAGTATGTGCTCTTAAAGTGTAGCAGTTTCCTTTGCTCACCCTTCTTGTATGCATGCAAGTATCTGTATATTTTATAGACTGTTAATTTTGGAAGTCAGCCAATACGCGAATGCAGCGTTCTCTTCATATATCTAAGATTAATTAATTGGAATGCAAACGTCTATTATAGTTCATGCGAATGACATGTTTCGCCTTTCTAAGGTAATATCGAATGTCTTAGGTATAGACATTTGATAATGCCTTTGAAAGGCGAAACATATCATTTCCATTAACACTAATAGAACTAATTAATTCGAATGAAAACGTCTGTTTTCTAGAAGTTTTATTATGCTTAATAGGAATGACATGTTTCGCATTTATGCAGAACCAACCTGCCTCTGGTGATGCCGGGGGGGAGAGCAATCAAACTGCTGAACATGATCGCTTCGGAGATCGATGTCTTTCATATTCGTGAAAGTACGTTCAGAAGACAAATACTCTTGAGTTTGGAGAGTATCTTGTATTCCTAATGTCGAACCATCTCTCATGCGTTCCTGGTATTATATATTTATATTATATTTTACCTATTCTCAATAGATGTCAACTATAAAAAATGTTTGTAATATCTTTTGAGAAAATAAACTGATTTGATTGATAGAAACATGTCATTCCTATAAATTATAATAAAATTTCTAGAAAACAGACGTTTTTATTTGTATTAATTAGTTTATATGGACTTGGATCTTATGGCTTACAGAGGTTCAGTTCTATTCCTCTTACGTCTGATGGGAACATTGCTGGAAGGGTGATTTGTTGGGTCGTTGGTTAGTTTTTCATCATTGTTCAATAAACAATAAATTTGTCTTATGTTACTTAGCGCTAAAGTTATCGTTTGTATTAACTTGTTGATTACCGTATTAATTAGTCTATTATGCCGTGTACCCAATCAAATGTTTGGACTACATTAGACGCGGACAGCAAATCTTGTATACGCGCGTGATTGGTCGGTGGGTGGCGCCCCCCAACATCGCTATCACGTGTTGGTAAATAATTCCCGATGATTGAAGGCGGCCCAGCGCCAGCGGTGCGGCGGGTCGGGCTGTCGCGTGTGTGGCTATCGATCCACTCCCCGCCGGGCCAGACCTTACACAAACAATAAAGGAATATCGTCTCCTCATCAATATTACATTACAGCTATAATACTGATCGTCCCGTTTAGGGGCGGGCAAGACGGCCCGAAGCGCCGCGCCGGGGAGCTGTTAACTTGAGTACGACATTCATAATGTTGTCATCATTAGTGCATGGAATATTTGATCTAGTGATTCTAAAAAACGAACATTTAAACTTTTTGTTACGATCAGAAGACAAATTATCTTGACTTGAGTATATTGTCTTTCTAAAGTCGAACCATCTCTCTTGCGTTCCTGGTATTTTACCTGGTCTCAAATAGATGCCTTATATAATTAATACGAATGAAGACGTTTATTTTGTAATAGTTTTATTTTATTTTATGGGAATGACATGTTTCGCCTTACTACGACATTATCAAATATTGATAATCCCTTCATAAGGCAAAGCATGTCATTCCCGTAAAATAAAATAAAACCTCTAGAAAACAAACGTTTTCATTTGTATTAATTATTTAGTATGGAGTTTTATATCATGGTTCAAGGGACAATAAATAAGATGCCTTAAACTATAATTATGTTTGTAATGTCTTGAAAAAATAAATTGACTTTAGATAAATTTAAGGCGTTTACCCCCTGGAATTTCACATCGAGAAAAATATCCTTAAAAATGGAAAAACTTTAAAAAAATCGTCAAAATAAATATATACGAGTATATACAGCATTTTGAATGTATACAAATACTTTTAGACGAATACTGGATTTTATTTACCCATTGCGGGTTATCAATTCAAGGAGCGCTTAACCCAACCAATGACAGGTCATAAGTCCTGTAAACACCTCGATCACCATATTCTGTTTCCAATTTGCATCTTCGTCTCCATTGAGATACAATTAATCTTTAAATTTATTTATCGTTTTAATCATGTGATGATTTAAATATTTTTGGGATGATTTCATATTTAAACATATATTATGCAACTAGCACAATTGTACGAGTATAATGTATAAATGTAAAGAAATAATAATCATGACAAGTAACGAATAATCATAAAGACCTGGAATTGAGACGCGGACTAACACCGTAAGAACAAAAAGTGTCATAAGAATCACAGAAATCAGGACTATTCGATCCATTGCAGAAAGGATACTCGGAGACAGAGTGAGAAATTCCGAAATAAGGAAGATTTGCAATGTCGAAGATGTTGTGCGATGGGGAAGACTGAGAAGACGTTATTGGAGAGAGCGTGTTCTGAAAGAGTGATATCCAAAGTCGTTAAATCATGTAACAACAGGCAGCCGATCTCCAGGAAGATCACCCAAAAGATGGAGAGACAGTTGGACATCTACTGACTGTTTCGAATATTCTGAAATATTTTTAAATCTGATATATGATATCAGCAGTGGCGGTACTCCCATAGAAACCCAGAAGCCCGACTTGCGTAAGAAATTTTGAATCAAACCTCCCAAATCTAAGTAATCATGCCCCCGCATAAACCATCACCCCACCAAATCACCTTCCAACAATGTTCCCATCAGACGTAAGAGGAATAGCCACAAGAGCTGAACCTCTGTAAGCCAGAAGAGGTTTTGATTCAAAATTTCTTACGCAAGCCGGGCTTCTGGGCTTCTATGGGAGCACCGCCACAGGATTTCAGGAACGTGAGAAATCAAATATTATTTGGGCTCAGGTAACAAAGGTTTTTAGTTTTTCACATTTTTTTGTGTCATTATTTCATTCCATTATTTGAAATCGTAGAATTGATAAATGAGCTTACCAAATCGATATTGTGGTTATTGTTCTCTAAAAAAAATCT
Source organism: Lepidostoma basale (assembly GCA_022606425.2). Lineage (NCBI taxonomy): Eukaryota > Metazoa > Arthropoda > Insecta > Trichoptera > Lepidostomatidae > Lepidostoma > Lepidostoma basale. The sequence continues at coordinate 339,640 of JAHDVF020000761.1, read as the reverse complement.
TTGGTCACTTAACGCGATATTAATCGATTGTATTAGCTCGTCGATTACTCGTTGTTAATAGTATTAATTAGGTTAATTATTTGGTGTGTACATTCAGACGTTTGAAATATACATCATCGTAAAAAAATATGTGTTTCGGTGCTTTACAGCAAATGTACCAACACACACACAAAATTACACATATTTTTTATGTGTAATTTTGTAATTGATGAAGTCATTAGTTGTAGAGCATAAATGGACTAGTATTTTATTTGATGATAATATAATTGCAATGTCGCTGTCATTGATTGATAAGGTATTGTAATTATCCATTATTAGATATAATTATGTTAATATCAACCGGGAATTATATTTGTTTCTTGAATAATGACGTATAACTTTTTCTTCAATTTTTACTATTGGTGAAAATGTCTGTTTTCTAGAAGATTTATTGCGTTTTATGGGATTGACTGACAATTTTGGCGGAGGGTGAAGAGGTGTGACGCCACTGTTGAGACTGCCTATTGGTTTCAGGAGTGTACTGTGCAACCCAAGTTTCATCTCCAGTAACGATGGAGCGGAGAAATTCATCTCCATGGAGTTTGCAGCGCCTCAAAAACTCTTGCCCGACGCCGCGTATTACGCACTTGGCGGGAGACTGGATTGACATTTTTCACGAAACGAAACATTTTTCGCGTCGACACTTCTCAACGTACTGACCTCGAACCGGTCTCGTTGCGGAGGGGAAGGGTCAGGCTACACGGAAGTGTAGCCAACACGTCGAAAATAAAATCCATCCGGTCGTGAGAGCCTCAGTACACTTACTTTCTGGATATGCCTCGTAGATTGGGCTAGACATGTGTGGCAGGATAGAAGAGTGTGGCAACCACTATTTATGTTGTGATGAAACGGCGTGATGATTTGTAATTAATTGATTTACGTATTATATTTGTGTAAATATAATCCTAATGAGACGAAGTCGCCTCGGCATCCACCTCAGAAGCTGGCGGGTTCGCAAGTAAACATCTCAGCAGAGCGAAATGTCTACAAACTAACCGCTCGCTGCCTTGCTCGTGCTGTTGCCCTAACGAGACGTTACGCTGTTATAATTGAAACGCCCGGTGCAAAAAGGTTCAATCACAAAATAATTTGTTTATTTAAATATCTTTATCAAATACGTATAATATTGATTGTATCTCAATAGAGACGAAGATGTATATTGTTTTTTTGGAAACAGAATATGGTGGTCGAGGCGTTTACAGGACTTATGACCTGTCATTGGTTGGGTTAATCGTTTGCGCATTGCGATGTATAATTCAGTTATTTAATGAAATATTCTTGCCATCACAATGGCTTTTTCTTGTTTTATCTATGGTATAGGCCAGAAAGGCGCACTTACTGGTGCGCCGAATTGTCATTTTAATGAGTTTCCAGATTTATCCAGAGTTAATATATATAATATTATAATACCAATGCAATTGACCGTTTTATCAAACGGCGTTATTTTATTTTGAACACATTGTGTGCGGGAATCGTAAAAATATGTAATTCTTGAAATTGAAACCTTTTTGTGTTTACCATATAATATGTTAACTGGCAACAGAAGTTTTTATTTATTATAATGTAGGTTCAAAAAGCCCATTTAGTTAAAACACAAAGCACCAGCATACAATGAATTAATTATTGACCTCAATGATTCTGGAAAATGCAATAATTCAAATATGGAAGAATGTAAGGCTTACATGATATTAGAGATACTTACATGACATTAATAAAATGTGTAAAAATAGCGTTGAAATAGGATACTTCGAAAACTATGCCATATTATTAAATTATTATTTTGTTGAATAGCTCTTTACATATAACATTAAGGGAAATGTGAATAGTAATATGACATTCACCTCATTGTTACTCTTATCGTAACGATATTCACGAATTCGCTATAACTGCATCTAAAGAAGTCTCTCAGTTGCTACCTCGTTTAGAAGTTAAATCGCTTTCAATACAGGGGAGCGTTGAAGAGCCTCTGTGCGACGATTTGAGGCATAAAATAATATATGTCCCTTGTTCTTCTATAGCTGTGGGAAACGTATATATTTAGTTCTCTTAGTATTCATTAATTGTAAATACCAATATTTACATAGAAAGATCATTCAACGGGTTTCAAGAGTGTTGAAATCTTACATACCTGTTAGAAATAGTGAAATGTGTCTGATGGCCCATCCTTTCTGTTTACCATTTCGTGGCTACGGCTCGATGCTTAGTAATAATTGTTTGCTACTTAGCTTATCTACTGATTTTTTCACAAGCCCCTTAACTTGGTAGAAATACCTTCACCATACATGCAGATCAGGTGTTGTTTCCAATCTGGACGATAAAATAAATCAGCTCAACGATCCTTAATTCTAAGTAACGAAATTCTAAGTACCCTAACGTTTCGGTTGCCTACGCACTAATCAAATTTGTGAGGTCTACCTGTCTACGTGTCTCTCCAGAATAGTTTTGGTCGGTTCGTTATATCCACCATTCGCACAATTTGGATAATTTTAATGGGAATGCGACCCTCGTGTTATATCCAGTCAACGTCTCAATAAGTTACCGCCGATAATAATACATTACGACCCTCTTACCGTGCCTTATTAGAGGGGTTTCACACAATCAACCCTGGCGCGTGAGTAGAAGCGGAGTGCGGCATTGTTTGAGAAGTGAGTCAAATCTACCGCATGAACCGTGTTTTTATTAAAGGCGTAATTCTATTTTAAATTTCCATTAATTTCCATTAACAGTGGCTTCACGTCTTCCGCGGCCATGACAGTCGGCCGGGAATGGTGGGAAAGCGAAATCTGAAGCCGAAAAATGTTTATTTTTGTTTTGTTCCGTGCAGGGCGCGACGCGTTTCAATTAGTAGGCAGGTACCGCGGGGTGGATGGGGATGGGTGGGTGTTCAGTAGCGGGTAGGGTGGCGCGCTTCAACCGCCCTCCCTTTTCTCGTTTTGTCATTTTATTTTTTCACCTCTGATCTAGCGCTCCGGCGAGCGAGACCACCCCTCTGTGCATTGTTGTATGTCGTATATAGGAAATGCTACGTGTAGACGCACAGTAGAATAGTATATAATACATATTTACTTTGAAACTAGTATTTGATTTCAGTATAGCTGTATTTATTTATTTAACAGGACTAATACAAAAATAGTCATTTACACAGGACTAATACAAAAATAACGAAGTTTGATTTACGATAACACTTTTTAAAATGATAAATTGCAAAATGAAATCGAAGAATGTTAAGAGAACGTATTTTTAACGGTAACAATAAAAAAAACGATTGAAATGGGAAACGAAATAAACATTCCCGCTGCAATTCTTTTGGAAATGTTGGGGATCAACTCAGCTGCAGCCTCGAAGGGATGGGAATCTTATAACCCATTTCTTAAGATTAATCAGGGGATATTTCGAGAACTTGGTTGTACTAGAGAAAGTCGGTATTTTTGTTCCTGATGAATATCTTCGACAGCAACAGAATATTTATATTGTTATACCTATCAGGCGCTAGAACCAACCTGCCTCTGGTGACACCGGTGGGAAGAGCAATCAGTCCGCTGAACACAAACTCCTCGGAGATCGACGTCATTCATATTAGTGAAAGTACGTTCAGGAGACTTTAGAAAGTATCTTGCCATCCGTAAGTCGAACCATCTCTCATGCGTTCCTGGTATTATATATTATACGAGTATATATACTGTTCTCAATTAAATTCTGCCTTAAACTTTGATTTTGTTTGTAATATCTTTTGAGAAAATAAATTGATTTTATTTATGGTAATAACTCCAATAAATTGAAAAAAAAAGTCATTTTTTTCGGTTTCGGCTGCTCGCTGCCATCTTCTGGTTAAGATGATGTCAGAATATGGCAGCGAGCTGCCGAAACCCGTCAAATCTAGGATAAGTGGATTCAAACATAGAATATTGTATATTAGTATAATAAAGAATTTTATTTATTTTCATTATTTAGATCTATAATAGTTAAAAAAAAATGTTCTTCATTATAGTTTTATAAAACTTAAATTTATATTCCTCAATCCGGTTCTTTCGGCTTATGCACATCGTTCGGAATAACTCTGCATAACTCGAAAGGTAAAATAATTATTATTGTTTAATCATTATTATGATTTTATTACATTAAATTGTGAATCTGTTTCCACGTTTTTTGGCTAAGATCAAAGCTCGTAAAACATGCACCAAATTTATATTCTGATATCGCATACAAATTGGTTATTTTTTACTTATCATTTTAGAGTATTACGGCGTGATTGTGTGATTAGCGGCCCAACGATACGGCCATGGATTTAGCAACATTTCGTCTTCTTGGAAATTGTTCGCGAACTGTTGACAGGAAATTATCATCGTTAGCCGGATATTTTTTTTGGTTCTTAGGTGATTGCTTGTCCTAATGATTTCTTCTGTAGGCTAGAATTCGAATATTGTAGTTTTTATCTTGGTGATGCAGCTAACTTACCCCAATGATGGAACTGGGGGAGTCCCGAAACGTCGTTTATAAAAGGAATAATGGTTTTAATAACATCGGACTAATCAAAGTCGGAAAAATCGACGAGCGTGCATGTTACATGTGTGAATGTAGAGGAATCTAGAGAGGTATGTCAGGATAGAACAGTATGGCGATCCATTCTCTCTGCGGGGAAACGGCGTGAAGGTTTAGTAAGGTAGTTAGTTAGTATAAATCATATCGGACTAACTGTTTAATCATCTGAAGAACGATAGACAGTTCCCGTTTATATCTTACTCCCGATGATGAAGGTCGAAAACTTTCGAAACGTGTTGACGTTTAAAATAAACTCTTCTTCTTCCTCAGCATATTCCCGTCCACTCCTGGAAAAAGGCCTCTTCCATTCGCTTCCATGTCACTCTGTCTTGTGCAGATTGCATTCATGCGTCTTTTTATTCACTTTTTTCTTTATTTCAATAATTGAACAGTTAGTGGTACGTAAAAAATATTAAGGAGCGCAAAGGGTTAAAACACTGTTTTTTCCACTTATGAGTTTTTTTTCCACTTTTGAGTTTCAAAGGTTTTATCAGCGGGAGCACAAAATTTCTTTCGATAATGAAGGTGTAACCTTCGAAACATGCGAAAATAAACTCAAATGTGGAAAAAAACAATGTTTTAATATATGAAAAGTTCTTCAATAAGAAATGTAAAACGTAAAACAACGACAGTGAAAAATCTTCGATACAATTCGAGAAAAATAAATTCAAACGTGGAAAATACAACGTTTTAATTCATGGAAAAATATTCAGTATTTAGTATTTCGTTCGTAAATTGGTTTTGATTAAAAATATGCGTTCGGGTTATTTTGATTTTATGATGTAGAGTCTTTCGAGCTTTTAATCTGCATATGGTGGCCTTTGGTGAATCTGCTGATTACATTCGATACGGTGTATTCATAACAGATTGATAGCTACTGTCTCATCGATTACGGATTATTTATAGACTACTTTATATCTGATGCCGTTAAGTGGTGATAAAATGCTGAACCAACCCCGCCGAGTTTTACAAAATGGATCGCGGATGTGCACGGTGTTTAGAAACAGGTACATAAAAAAGTTATAGATTGTCATTTAGATCTCTATTACTCGTAATCAGTAATAGATTTATATTTATTATTATATAATACAATATTATATATTTGTCATTTCTGCAAACAGAAATATATCCACAGAAGCAAAGATGGCAGTACACAATGGAGTTCTAGTGCCAACAATAATACTTATACTTATCCTTCTTCAGTGTTGAAGTGTTAACAATATAGTAGAGATATTATTCATTTTGTTCTATTTTATTGTTCAAATTAGTATACTGAAGAAATATGAGAACCATCCGAAACATGTTTGTGAAATAAAGTGTTTTGAAAATACAAAGTTTTTCATAATTTATTTAAAAATGAATCCACAACACAAAGTGATGGCGAATATAGAATACCCTTTGTTTATTAATTGTGCGTATTTTATTTGGCATTTTAACGAGCAGTTTCCGTTAAAAATATATATTAAAAAAAAACATGTAAGTTTTTTTTTAGGAGAATTGATTTCGGAATATTCTGTAATAATTGTATAACCCCAATTTTCACCCTTCTGCCAATTATATGCCGCGCTCTTAATTTATAATGTAAATCGCATGTATATACGATATTTTAATTATCAATACGAACATTGCAATGTATTTTTTTATCGCGATGTAGGTACTTAATTTTAACGAGGAGAACCAAAAAATATGATTTTTTTTGGAGATTTAATTGCGAATATGAGTTGTAAATAAATAACATTGGTTGTCTGTTCTGATGTATTTCTCTCTATTATTCAACATTCTTACAACGTGTCATGCGCGAATTTCAACTCTCCGATTCCCCACGTGGCCGACAATGAATATAATTTTATAGTATTCTAAAAAACTGCGTTCATTCTTAACACTCTCCCTGTGGGTAGATTCGTGTGCTAATTATCACTCGCTGTGGGTAAATATTAGGTTGATGTAAAAACTTTAATAGTATGTTAACTTGTGATAATAAGAAGTCACTTATATTAGGTGTAACAATATACTTAACTAACTAACTAACTAACCATCACGCCGTCTCTCCGAAGGGGTAGGCAGAAATAATGGACTGCCACACTTTTCTTTCCTGACATATTTCTCTCGCTTCCTCAACATTCATACATCGTGTCATGCACGCGCGTCGATTTCTCTGATTCCTCACGTGGCAGATATTCAATATTTGATTTATTTGATCGTGCCACGTTTTCCTCGGTCTTGCTCTATTTCAGGTTCTATTAACATCATTAACATATTCTTTTTTTACCATTCTTTCTTCATTCATTCTTTCCATATGTCCAAACCATCTTAATGATCCTTTCATTATTTTGTTCTTAACACCATCATTCGCACCGCATTCACTTCTTATATTTTCATTCGACGCTCTCTCATACACAGAGTATTCACACATTCGTCTAAGAGATCTCATTTCTACTGCATTTATTCTACTTTCATCCTTCTTTTGCCAGTTCCATGCTTCGCTTTCCATACATAAGGGTCATAAGGGTAACAATATACTTTACTTAACTAAAAGTTAAGTATTCATAAAACTACGAGTTTAGTCCGCAAAAATGGTATTTATACCTTTCTCGCAGTACACCGCCAGTCCAGAGAACGGGTAAATAACATACCCTTTCCGTAAATACAATGTGTTAAAAAAACTTTGTATTAAACATTTTTTATGTTATTATTGTAAACAATTTTTATTTCTTTGTAAACGCGTAATTAAAAATTAAAATTAAATATTTAAACAAAATTTTCATGAATGTGGTCAGTTTTTACAGGTACTTAAATGTTATAAAAAATATTTTTAATAAATCTACAACAATATTTTACTTATTGGGGTCCAGGTATTATTAATCTTGTGACAAAGGAAATAAATCAGTTTTTAAATTATTAAAAAAAAAAAACATTTTGATATCTGTCAAAACTGACCACATTCATGAAAAAAATGTTTAAATATTTATTTTGTATATGCACAATTAAATACACTGATGAAGGGCTTCTGTGTCCGAAACATGTTTGTGTCATTTTATTTTATTTTAATAATGTGTTATTTACAAATAAATAAACTTTGTTCAGTAAATCCGTAACACAAAATTATGGTGAATATAGAGGAAAGTTATTATTTTGGTTTATTTTTATATATTTCGAATGAAATCAAGTAATATGAAAGTATTGCATCTGATTTATACCATGTTTCAACCTCCATTATATTAATTATTTTGAAACTGCAATTAAATTATTTTAAATTACTAAACATCACGGCATTTCTGGAGACGTAGGTAGATAGGATATAACCACATTGTTATATCTTGATATAACTCGCGCCTCGTCTACATTCATACACCGTGACAAACAATCGTCGATTTTTCCAACTTGGAACGCGGCCGCCTTTGAGTAATTGATTAATTTGGACATACCTTGTTTCCTGTCAGTTTCATACCAATTATATTTATGTTCTTAATTTGAGAATAACGGTCAACAATGGAAATAGTAATCAATGAATGTGAAATTTGTATCGAAATTAGTACTGTGAATGTATGATGTCTGTGACTAACAGAGTTAATGCTGTAATAAAAATATCGGTTTATATAAAATATTATATTATGATAAATGGCTAGTCTATATTTTTTCGCCGCTTTTATTTTTATTTTTTATTTTATATAAAAATACATAACATGTATTTCCCATGAGTTATAAAAACTCATTTTGGGCCTTAATATAATTACAATGATTACAATAAAACATATTCATGACAGACACACAATGATTACAAACACAAGAGACTAATAAATACCATTTTCCACAAACTGCCTGAGGTAATCCAGCTTTAGGCTGTTAGCCACATTACTAGACCCTCGAATACTCTCAGGAAGCCTGTTATACTCCCTACAAGCGAGGTACATTATTCCAGATATTCTACTATACTTTCTTACCGATCGCGAAAATCAGATGCAGCTTTCACATTATTTAGATTTTTAGATTTAAAACATGTCTTAATGCGCCCTTGAGGTGATTACATCACAACATCGGTGAAGGACGACACAACGCTGAAGAAACCGGTCATCTTATTAAACGAATTGTGTTTAAGTGAGTCGTTGGATCTCGCACAAAGCTTTTCACATAATTAATAATGAAATCGTTATACAATACAATTGAATCACATTTTTTTGATACGTACTTTTAGTGAAATAATAAATAATGATTGGTAAATACAGTATATGTAAACGAAACTAAAAATAGAGGAAGACCAAATTAAATGTGTCACGATGAAATCAATCAAATATTAAATGTCGGCCACGCGAGGAATCGGGGAAATTTACGTGCGTGCCTGACACGATGTTTGAATGTTGAGGAACGAGAGAAGTATGTCAAGTTCACTTCTTTCAGCTGATTGGCGGCCGTATACAGAACTCGGATGTCCTGAGTGATGTAGGTCTATTTGTCCCCGATAATTACATTCATCAAAGACAGCACATATTGTTTTATTTGCTGCGCTGCAGAACCAACCTGCCAATGGTTATGCTTGTGGGTAGGGCAATCTTATTGCTTAATCGGGTCGCATCGGAGGTCGACATATTTCGTGATAGTGTGAGTTGCCTCAGGGATGCAATATCAATGTTATGATTCTTTCTAATTCTTAAGGTTAATTTTTTATATATATTTTTTTATGCTTCTCTTATAAATTCTTATAATGTAATTGTAAACGATCTGGAATTATATGTCTGTAATGTTTGTGATTTTTATTAAAATAAATGAAAATGAAAATGAAGAAAGAACAGTATGGCGGTCTAATATTTTTTTCTATCTTTTGAGGAGACGCCGTGATGGGTAGTTAGTTAGTTTACATTTAATTTCAGATCCGATCATACATTCTATCCCTCGCATGAAAACGTTTAGCAGACCGTGCGTCACTGGCCTGTGTGGAACTCCTATCGACTTGTAGAATGAAAACCTTTTATTTTGATTGTGATTTAGTGATATTGATTCAGCGATTAAGATTGCCTTATCTCTGAATTATTGTATACACACAACGTATCGTACACGATTCGCTATTATCGGAAATTGATTAAGTCAACATACGAATTTCTTGTACATTAATAACCTATTCGCGGGATTGTCGGGCCTCGGACATGTGTTTTAATTTTAAAGTCATGTAGATCCGATTTTGATATTTCAGATACCGTTAAGGCCTCTCGTGATGTTCCTAAAGATTTTAAATCGATTTGCTATCGAATTCTACACCTCGCATTAAAACGTTTAAATTACTGTCATCGTTGCAGTCTCCATCTTCAGGGTGGTTATAAATATGTGGTGGGTAATGATAAATAAGACTGCAACGATCTCCGAAACGTCGGTCTAGAAAGACGAGTTAAGGCCCATTTACACTGGACCATCATCAGCCGATACCGACACGTCACATGTTTGCGTTGAGCAAATAATCGTTTTGTTTGTTTTGATAATGTCTTGTTTTGATAATGTCTTGTTACTTTTAATTAATGCCGATTCCGTTTATATTATATTTAAATTTGATGAATATACTTTTTATTATTATTATTAAAGTAACATATTTATGTGTTGAGAAATTCGCGTGCTAGTCACTCCGGTAAAATGTAAAATGACTCTTAAACACGGATAATAATTACAATTACAGCAGTAAATTAATTCCTTCGTTTGTATTGTTTGCCGCTGATTCCTGCGCCGCTTTTCGATCATTACGCAAAGAAAGTTTCCAGTTTGATTTTTAAAATTTTTATTCTTCAAAATTATTGTAATTTTGATTTTTATTTCTGTTTATTAAATTCGTTGATAATATTACATAAAAGGGTTGTTTTTTCGAATATGAATGTGCAGAATTCAATAGAGAATCAAGTCTTTATCATATTTTTTGTCGATTATTGATTAGGACTAGGAATATTAAAAGAAATTAATATTTAAGAGCAAAATATAGGAAATAATGTATGTATGTAGTTTAAAATATTTTTTTATATTGTAAATGTTGTATTTCAATATTAAAAACGGAAAATTCATTTGATAACAAGTACAATTTTATTGAAAAAATAACTCTTGTTTTGTGTATTGTTTAATTGGTATTGAATTTATACAAAGTCATTTTTGTTTTCAATTAATTAATTATTAAATGGTATCACTAAGAAGAATGTGCGATCACTAAGAAGAATTTGCGGTCACTAAGACGAATTTGCGGGAAAACGTTGTATGATAGAATACCGAACGATGAAATAAGAAAGAAATGTAAGGCAGATGACTGCATCATGGATAAAATTAAAAAAGGATCCCTGAGATGGTTTGGACATATGGAACGAATGGATGAGAGTAGAATGGTTAAAAAGTTGAACACAAGCAGCGTGAGTGGAAAAAGAAGCTGAGGACGACCGAGGAAAACATGGAATGACCAAATTAATTAATTACTAAAAGGTGGTCACATTCGAAGTCGGAATAATCGACGTGCGTGCATGGTACGATGTATGAATGTAGAGGAATCCCGAGAGGTATGCCAGGACAGAGCATTGTGGCGATCCATCCTCTGCCTACCCCTAGTAGTTAGTTAGTTAGTTAAATGGTATAACGGGCCATTGCGCAGGACAAAGATGCTTTCGCAGCAGGGATCGCCAACGTTGGGGGATCCGACACTACACCAGAAAAATAATATAAAATATTAAAGTACACTTTGGATTTTTATTACACCTATTCAGACAATTTTTTTTGCCTCGCTCGTCAAATTAGTCATTAAATATACCTACAATGTTAATAAATTGTTTTCACATGTTAATTAGGCAATTTCTTAGATTGCTGATTTTGCTAGTTGCTTTGTTTACGTCAAATATTTCTCCATTTGTTTAAAATTTTGTTGATACCAGTATTTTTTTATAAGTCACAGTACCTTTTGTATTAAATTTTGAGGACATCAGTAGGTTCCAGTACATTGAACGGGAAGCATCTAAGAAAATGTAGTTTTTTTGTGTGTGTTTTAAAATGAAGAGATATAAAAACTGCCCTTGTGGGGGTGTGTGTTCTGGTAAATATCAGGTATACTATTGCTATATAAATGTATATAAAATTTGCCTATAAATAGTGTTTTTTTAATAATATTTTTACAAATAACATTTTTCATACTCATTAAATTGATTAAGAAATTTGTTTTAATTATTTAAACAAATATTTATATATTAACCATAAAGAAATTCACACCTGTCTCATTAAATAATTCATTTTAGAGTCAAGCAGATATTTTTTATACCAAAAAATGTAAAAAGGTATTCTTACTTTATTTTAGTTAAAAAATACAATTTGTAGAGTTTTTTTGTTATGCATATTTAGCCATTTTAAAATTGTATATTTTAGAGTTGCATATTCCAAATGTATACATTAGCAATGTGAATGGAGCACGAAATCGAGTTAGACCTAGACCAAGGGTGTTGTGACGTATTCAAAATTTAAATGCCGGCCACCTAAGGAGTTGAGAAATCGATGTGCATGCATAACTTGATCTATGAATGTTGAGGATGGAAGAGAAGTATGTCAGGATAGAATAATATGTAGGTTGATTCCTTCAGAGGATCACCATGATGGTTAGTTAGAGTCGTATTACAACTAGCCAGTTCACTTATAAATATGTAGAATAATGGAAATAAAAAATATGTGTACTTTATGAAAAAATGTATATGTAAATGAAGTAAACGGAACTAGAAATAGAGGAAGACTTGGCTTAGAAAACGTAGCACGATCAAATCAACAAAATATTAAATGTAGGCCACGTGAGGAGTCGGAGAAGCACATTGAGGATGCAAAATAAGTGTGTCAGGGAAGAACGGTGTGGCAGTCCAATCTTTCTGCCGGGAGACGGCGTGATGGTTAATGGCCTTAAATGTGATAAGAAATATAATGAGTATTATTTCTTTATTTCCAGGGTCCACCAACGAGTGCCGGTCCTATAAAGTTCACCATAGCCGATACGCTGGAGAGAATTAAGGAAGAATTCAATTTCTTACAAGCACAGTATCATACGTGAGTCACAACCATCCATTTGAACCATTCCTAAAATATCACTATAAACAATTAATATAACCATTGTAGGAACACTTTGAACCAAATTGAATTTTTATATAATAATTAAATAAAACGATGTTTTTTAACTACTTACACTTTTGTCTTTATTTAGACAGCGACCGGTTTCGCCAGGCTCTGGTCAGACATTGAATTTTTATGTTGGGACCATTGTAATCGATGTTAATTTATGTTAAATGTTAATCAAGTTCCTGCAAAATAAGGCTATCTTCATGGACCAGGATCACACAACTGCACCTAGAATTGGGAATCCCAATAATAGATGAACTCATTCGGAAACTTCCTTAATGTTTTTGTAAGGACTCTCTTCACATCCTAACACCACAATTAAATACCTCAAAAATTATGACCCAAACACCCCCATCTGCCATAAGTGCCCAAAATTGATCCTCCTTCAGAGGAACGCTCCAGGCCATACAATCTATGCCTATAAATATCTATCCCCCCATAAACTAAGTGTACACAGTGTACACAGAGGTCCATGGAATGACAGATACTTGGTGTGAGCTTGCATGACCGCATAAGAAACGAAGAAATCAGACGCCGCACCAGGGTTGCTTACATCATGGACCGAGTGGCAAAATTGAAATGGCAATGGGCTGGACACTTGGCTAGACTGGGTGGCAACAGATGGCCACCCAGGATACTCAGTTGGAGACCATGGGAAAATAGACGAAGTGTCGGAAGGCCACCGATGAGATGGACCGATGATATTATCAAAAGGGTTGGAAAATCTTGGATGCAAAAGGGGCAGGATAGAGACGAGTGGAAGAAATTGGAAGAGGCCTATATCCAGCAGTGGAGGGAAGAAGGCTAGCAAAGAAGAAGAAGAAGATAAACCAACAATCCATTATATAATATTATATGTTTAACCTTATGTCAGTTGTTATATTATATTTGCGGTAGCATGTAATTGGCCTTGTTTTGTTGTCTCTGTGTGTTTATATTTATATACTGTATTTACTATTTGTTACCCTCAATAATAAAAAAATAAAAAATAAAATATTACCTTTCCTAAATATTCCCATCAGACGTATGAGGAATTACCATAAAAGCTGAACCTATTGGGAGTATGCATTAATTCGTGCGTTTTTTTTCTTCGAAAATTAAGGCTTTATTGTGAAAAAATGGTTATACATTCAATGTTCAAAGTATTGTACATGGAAAGCTACGACATTTGCCCATCTTTCTGGCAGTTTGTGGATTCTATCCCAAAAGAACTACTCCGGCTTGGCGGCCAAGAACGAATCGAGCCAATTTTTGATACCCTGTTCTGAAGTCAAGCGTATTCCGGTGAGGGCATTCTTCATTGATCTGAACAAGTAGTAATCAGAAGGGGCCATGTCTGGGCTATAAGACGGTGAAGTAGAACTTCCCACCCACTGTTTTCCAAATAGTTTTTAACCGGTCTTGCAACATGTGGCCGAGCGTTGTCATGATGGAGAATTGTGGATTCGTGTCTAGTCGCATATTCTGGGCGTTTTTCCGCGATCGCTCTCTTCAAACAAATCAATTGTGTTTGGTAGAGGTCCCTTTTGATCGTCTGACCCGATTTCAACAGCTCATAATACAACACACCCTTGTGATCCCACCAAATACAGAGCATTACCTTGGCGCCATGGATATTCGGCTTTGCCGTGGATGTTTATGGTTGGCCGGGCTTCGCATACGATTTCTTGCGCTTGGGGTTATCGTAATGAATCCAATTTTTCATCACCAGTGACAATCCGATGCAAAAATGACTTCTTTTTGTGGCTTTCAAGCAACATTTCCGACATGCAGAATCGGCGTTCGACGTCTCTTGGCTTCAATTCATACGGCACCCAATTTCCAAGCTTTTGGATGAATCCCTATGCTTTTAAACGTCTGAAAATGGTTGCTTGATCAACTACCAATGATTTTGCATGTTCTTCTTGCGTTTGGCACGCATCTTCATCGAGCAATGCCTCCAATTCTTCATCTTCAAACTTTTTTGGCTGTCCGGGTCTTTCTTCGTCTTCTAAGTCGAAATTGACACTTTTAAACCGTGCAAACCACTTCTGGCACGTTCGATCAGCTAGAGCATGGTCACCATAAACCTCCACTAAAATACGATGACTTTCGGTAGCTCTTTTCTTCATGTTAAAGTAATGAAGAAGAACTCCCCGCAAAAACACTTTTCTGGCACAAAGTTCGACATTTTCAAATGAATAGAAAAAATGGTTGCTTACGCTTCAACCAAATGACATATACTGAAAAAGACGCGCAATGACAGTAGCTTTCAAATGAATATAGTCATGGATGAACACGACGCTAAATAATACTAGTAATGTCCTCACTTAGAAAACCGCATGCGTAAAATGCATACTCCCAATACATAAACCTGATATTCCAAGTCCAAGTTCAGTCAATCGAGTATTTTTTTGTTATTCTGAAGAAAACTATAACTTTGAATAAAGTTAATTAATCAGAGTACAACAATTCAATACCATTGATCACAATTTAATAAGTATTTTGGAAAAATAATTTTTTTTTTTGTAATTTTAGATTAAAACTGGAGTGTGAAAAATTGGCAAGCGAAAAAACTGAAATGCAACGACATTATGTTATGGTAAGTAACTCGAAAATTTAGATTTTTCTGATTTTACTGGAGTATGAGAGTGGAAGTTAAAATATAATAATAAAGCTTTTATAAAATTGATGTTTTCATTAATATTAGATTTTTAATTTCGATTTTTGCATCATAGTTTTAGAAACAATAGGTATGTTACAAATTAACTTGAGATCTCAAATATTCAAACTTATTATTATTTATAAATTATTTTTAAAGCTGTTCATCAAATTCCTGTTTTAATTGTTTATAACACGATGTATGAATACAGATGAAACGAGAAGTATGTCAGGAATGAACAGTTTGACGGTCCTTTTTTCTGCCTACTCCTTAGGAGAGATGGTGTGATGTTTAGTAAGTTTTATATTTTGGACATTATTAAAATTATGAAATATTTATTTTCAGTATTACGAGATGTCCTATGGATTAAATGTTGAAATGCACAAACAGGTAAGTTATTTTTCTTGTATTATTTATATGCATTATAAAAAATATTAAAATCAGTTGAAGGAGGTGGTATTTTTCTCCCCTTAGTACATGACCCACTATGGGTGCACTAGACTGGTCCCCTATGGGGGGAAAGAGAAAGCGAGGCAGACCTAGAGCCACCTGGAGAAGGCAGGACGAGGTTAAGGCAGCAGGCCTCACTTGGGATGATGTTAGGCATCAGGCATGCGATACAGTCGGGTGGAGAAGTTTCTTTGAAACCCTATGCACCACGGAGGTGTGACAGGACAAAAAGAAGAAAAGAAGAAGAAGTACATGACCCAAATATGAGACCTTTCCAATTTTCACACTCGACAACAGCTCTCTATTGGCTTTGGCTCTCTGTAGTACGTCTGCATTACTGACCCCATCGGTCTAACTGTGTGTGATGTGTGACTAACAAAACATTTAAATTGTCAAATAATAATTAAAGACAGTCTTTGTGGAAGAGTGGCAATAGCTATGACTGCCACACTGAAGGTTCTGGGTTAGATTTCCTGCGATGACAGTGTGATAAAAAAACAAGTTGTCTTTGGCCTGGCAGAATTCACGTAATAATAGACTAACTGCATATCACATTTTATGAGAAATAATAGCTAAAATCACCAAAATGACCAAAATAGCCATAAATGACTCCACCCCAATCTTGATCCACGGTGTCCCCCTTGTGATCACGGCCAGCTTTTGCTACCTCGGTAGTATGATAGCAGGCTCGGGAGGTACGGAGGAAGATGTAGCCAGCAGACTCAACAAGGCAAGGGGAACTTTCGCCATGCTTCGCCCTGTATGGCGTTCCATTATCATTTCGAGAAAGCTCAAGCTCCAAATATTCAGCAGTAGCATTAAAGCGTACTGCTGTACGGATGTGAGACTTGGAAATCTACCGCGGACGTTGGAAAACTCCAGGTGTTTATAAATAGGTGCCTTCGCTCAATATTCAAGATCTATTGGCCCCAAACAGTGTTAAATGCCTTTCTCTGGACCATGGCAGGCAAAAGCCAATTAGAGAACAAGTCGCTAGACGCAAATGGCAGTGGATCGGTCACACTCTGAGACCGAACCCAGCCTGCATCGCTCAGGGCTCATTAGAGTGGTCCCCTATGGGGGGAAAGAGGAAGCGAGGCAGAGCCACCTGGAGAAGAGCCCTGCAGGACGAGGTTAAGGCAGCAGGGGATGATGTTAGGCATCAGGCATGCGATAGAGTCGGGTGGAGAAGGTTCCTTGAGGCCCTATGCACCATGGAGGTGTGACATGACAAAAATAAGAAAGAAGAAGAATAGCTTAAAAGTTGTATACGGTTATTGGGTTCAAATAACGGGAAACTACCCCAATTAAAAGGCCCATGGGGCATCTCAAGAACCAGCAAACATAAAGATTTACTGCAAACCAATCCTTAGGGTTAAAACAAAAAATAAATTATAAAGGTGGTAAAAAAAAAGATTTTTAATTGTTTGTTATGTTTTACTGCCACACTGAAGATCCCGGGTTCAATTGATTCCCTTTGATGATGGTGTGAAAAAATCTTTGTTCTGATATAATTCATGTGACAATAAAAATGGTGATAGATTAACTACCATATTTCATGAGAATTAATAACTAAAATATTGTGTAGAATAATTGGGTTCAAATAACCTGAGATTTCCTAGGATTGAAATTGAATAAAAGCGTTTCAAAAAATGATTTTGAATTGCCTGTTGTGTTTTCCAGACTGAAATAGCCAAAAGACTGAACGCCATTATCGGGCAGTTGCTCCCGTTCCTGGCGGCGGAGCATCAGCAGCAGGTGGCTTCGGCCGTGGAGCGCGCCAAGCAGGTGACCATGACGGAGCTCAACGCCATTATCGGGGTACGTTTCAACTCCGAGCCCCCGGGCTCCTCCTTCCCTCCGCTGCAATGGGTAAGCGGGCGCGCCGAGACACCATATTCCATCTTGTAATGATGAATCCAGACATATTGTACACTTTCGCTAATGCCTTTGATTTTTCATATATCCAAAATGATGTAAATCAAATACATTCCAACTGAAATGGTATTTTGTATACAAAATTTCTTTAATTTCAAATATAGATTTTAGTGTATGTTTCATTGAATATATTTATGTTCCGTACTGGGCAAAAGGAGAATGATAGTAGAATAAATGCAGTAGAAGAGAGATCTCTTCGAAGAATGTGTGATAAGTCTGTATAAGTGTCAAATGCAAATATAAGAACGTGATTGCAGCACGAATGAATGCCACCATGGCAGCGAGCTGCCGAAACCAGTCGAAGCTAAAAATCAAGGGAAATTAAACTAAACATGTATTTCAAAAGAATTCTTTATAAAAAATATTTTCTTTACAAATATATTCCTTCCGAAATGTTTTTTTATATACACAATTTATTTACTTTAGATATAAAATTTATTTTATGATTTATTGAATACATATTAAATATCACTTTTTCAATAGCCGTTTCATATTTAAGTTCAAAATATTAATTTTATTTTTTTGAAAACTCTAAGCTGAATTTAGTTGAACTAATCTTAATATTTTCCATTTGTAATTATTAGCCACATTCATGGTTCATTATAACTAAACTTTGACTTTATAACTGAACTGCGGCAGACTTCACTTACAGCTCATATTTGAATGTATCATATAAACCCATATTCTTTAGTTTCTTACTACTAAATTGTATGAAATATTTGGATGAACTAGGACTTCGTCTGAGCTGTAAATGTAGGTAAATGCAGTTCGAGACCAATTAGTTTTTTACTTCAAATGAAGCTAACTGCACAATGGGGGTTAAGACATATTCTATAAGATGTATTTTTAGAAATTGGCGGAATTACTGTTTATTATTCTAAAACACTGCACACACTACCTTCAGTCTGTATCGACAGACTGAAGGTTGAGCATAACATTTTACCTTAAGATGTAATTATTTACTAAAGGTAACGAGTACTGCCAATACATTATATTTTATGTATATTATTTAATCTAATCATTTTTAATGTGTATGTATTTATATACTTAGGCACTGGGTTCATCATTATAAGTTTTGTTTATTTTGGCTTTTCTCTTTTTTTATCATTTTTTAATTTTTATTTTTACTGTGCATGATTATTTTGGTTAAAGCATTAGGGTCTTGAAATACCTTCTCTAAATGTGACTAAAAAAAAAAATTCTGGGCTATGTATTAACTGGTAAAAATGTAAAGCTTATTACTACATAAGCGACCCAAGAGATTAAAATCAAGAGTAGACTAGACCAACAGCTAGTACAACTTTACAGGCTGAATATTATTATAGTATAAATTCAATTTATTTATTCAATTTGAAAATCTTAATCATAACAAAACGTAAATCCAAATCATTAGATAATACAAGAATAAGAAAAACAAATAGCAATTTAATAGATTAGAGATGTATACTTTCTAATGTAACCTCACTACCGGGACAGACAAAATCACGTGATTCAAAATATCTGAGTTATATTTTCGACCACGAATCGGTTGAAAAAAATAAATACCCAAATGGATTTTTGTCGAATTTTCAATGATTGGTAGTTCAGCCTAGTAATAAAACAGTTGTAAGGGTAATATTAACCCTTTATAGGTCATAAGCTAAAAATGGATAGTTTTGAGACTGGCAACATTAAGGTCTATATTTCTATAATTATTCAAGTTATAAACAACCTAATGGGTTTTAATCATTCTCAGATAACATACAGAGGTCTTGAATCTAACCATCCGCCCTGAAGTTCGCACATATTCAGCAGATGACTAATAATGTGTCCCGGTCAGTTATCTGAGTTATCTGACCGAGACACATTATTCATCATCTGCTCAATATGTGCAAACTTCACGGCGGTTAGTAAAACCCATTAGGGTGTTTATAACTTGAAAAATTATAGAAATATAGACCTTAATGTTGCCGGTCTCAAAACTATCCGTTTTTAGCTTATGACCTCTAAAGGGTTAATAACCATTTTCTTTGAGGTATAGAAAACGTAGGAACCTGACTTGTCACATCAGTTTTTAGTCACCTTTATTAAATGATGCAATATTATCGTCAATTTTGCAAAACAAAGATATAATTTAACCCCCAAATACCTGTTGTATAAAAAAACATTAATATCCTAGCCCTACACGAAAGACGATGGATGTTGACGATGGGGTTCTGCATTATTTTATCTTCAGTTTATCAAAATTGTTTGTTGCATTCTTCGCATTATACACTTTCGTTAATCCATTGTATCTATTACCATTTTTTTTATTTGTTATAATTTTGTATGTAAGCAGGTTGCCCCATCTAGGTTGAACGTTTTACCCGATTGGTTAAGAATTGAATATACTCGCTAGTAATTTAAATTCTTTAATATTATTTTTTTAGTTTTACTTGTATTAAATATAATGATTTTACGTGTAATTTTTTTTTGTTGATATTGGTGATCAAATAATGAAATGTAAATTTTGTAAGATGTTTAAATTTTTAAGTCTATGTTTTTGTCAACATAGGTTGACGAAACAGATGTCCCGAAAAATAAAATAAACAATTGTGATACATAACACAAAGTTTTTTTTTAATTTAACAGTGTATATGTTTTTACTATTGGTGTTTTGGAATGTTCGGTCTGTTTTCCAATAGAGGGCTCTAGCTGCTTCAAGTCTTCAAATCTGGCGGCCATTTTATTTTTAGCAAACCTGAGCATTTGTCAATTAAGTTCAAACAAATCAATTAAGTTCAGTGACAAATCAATTAAGTTCAGTTCGCAAATGTTTGCTATTCTGGCAACATTTGTTTTATCGCTCCTTAAAAAATGTCGAGTTTCATTGTAAATAAGAAGCATTTAGGGGAATTTCTGCTGTTCTGTTTTGATTGGAAGAAGAGTGCAGCTGAGGTGCATAAAATGCTTGTGGAAGTTTATGGCGATCATGCTGAGAATGGTATAGATGCTTCAAAGCTGGTGATTTTAGCGTTGACGCCAAAGATCGCCCTGGAAGACCGAAAAAGTTTGACCAGAAAATGAACCCCCCAAACCGGGTGAAATGGTCTCGGATGACAACTAATGTGATTAAAGCAGGCACTGGCTGAAAAGCGACCAGAATGGGGCAACAGGCACAGCAGGCCGATTCTTCAACACGACATGATCTTAATTGACAGAATACTCAGGTTTACTAAAAAAAAATGGTCGTCAGATTTGAAGGTTTGAAGCAGCCAGAGCCCTCTGTTGTAAAACAGAACAAACTTTCTGAAACACCTAATATATAAAATAAAAAAATTCAAGATTTTCATATTCTCAAGAAAATGTGTAATATGAATATTGTTACATATATTACATAAGATTATATTTAATGTGCTTGATTGTGGGATTAATCTTGGTTAGTGACGTATATGGATATGGCATACAGGACAAGAAATATATCGAAGTAACACTTCTCAACTTTTTTCAGCAACAGCAACAGCAAGGTCTGCAGCATCTCCTCGTAAGTTTTATATTATAACTAAAAAAATATATGTAAATTTTAAACAACTAAAGGCCGTACCACACTGTTTGAAACAAGCAGGGGTGACCTTGGTGGAGAGCTGTGGAGCCCATGGTTGGTGTAGCGTCCACATACTGTTGTAAACAAGCTCACCACATGTGGAATGCGTGTTTAAACGGTGGATCCACACGCATACTATGCGCGTCCCTCCGCAAAGTTTGTTGAAGGTCAAACGAATTTTGATTTCAAACAAGTGTCTACACAGTTTTAAACCGCTGGTGGAGAGCTTGTTTAAAACAGTGTGGCACGGCTTTTACTGTTAAGCCAAATATATTGAAATAAATTAATCAACAGATGAAAGTTTTCAAATTTGTGTACAGATAGAGAATTTTTTAAAGTTGTGGGGTGTAAATTTTTAAGCGGTCGGTTGTTCTGTTTTTGATCCTGCATCAACATGTTAACATTTTCCAAAATATTGTTTGAAATGTTGTGGAATATTTTATGCATTGAAATAATATCTATAATCATAAAAAATATCACTGTCAATGTGTTAATGAAGATTTATCAAAAGCTACAATAAAAATTAAATATATATTAAAAAACAAAAAATAACAATAAATTCTGTGATTTATCAGAGTTCATTTTATTAAAGTCATAAATATTTTAAAGCCATGTAATCATCAAATGTATTTGATAATGATTTGGGAAGGTCAATCATGTCACTCCTATAAAATATAATAAGACTTTTAGAAAATGTAAGTTTTCATTAATTTATATGAGCACATAAACAAGTTTTTGTTTCTTTTATATTTTTCATCACTTTGTGTTGCGAATTCACATTTGAATATTTTTTTAATAATGTTGATTTTTTCACAACACTTTTGCACTTTTCACTAAACACGTTTCCGGCCACAGAATGCTCTGTGAATTAATTTTAATTTTAACCCGTTGCACTCCTCATTATTGTTTTTTTCTTCTCTTTTTCATCTTCAGCCTGTTCCCGTCCACTCCTGGACAAAGGCCTCTTCCATTTGCTCCCACGTCACTCTTTCTTCTGCAGACTGCATCCAGGTTATTCCGACATGTCTTGTACGGGACGCACTGGACGTCCCTGTAATTTTTTATTTGTGGCGCCGACTGCTGCTCGTCTCCGATGTAGTCCACGGGGAAAGGGGCGTGATGCTACTTAACTCTCGTACCGAAAGCGGGCGAAAAAATAATAAGCAAGTTATATTTAGTCGGCGATCGGTAGAGAGTGAAGCGTGATGCGAAGTGGGGTGTGCGAGGGCTCAGCCTTTATAAAGGCTATTTTCAACTGATGCTCTTGGCAGGCTCTAGGCATGCACTGATTTGCTCTGCCCAGGGCCCACCTATTTATACGATTTGCCGGCGGCGGTCCCGGTAGCAGTGCCACCTGGCGGCACTTTCTCAAAGCTACCTGCCGGCCGCGAGGCCTCCCACTGTTTTCGCCACCCCACGCTTCGACCGTTCACACTTCACTCCGTCCCGACCGCCTCGTTTATTCCTCATGATCAATTATACAAGAAAAATACAAAAAAGAAGACTTATACTCTAAATACACAAAGTTGCGACGTTAAAACCGGGAGCAAAAAATGTACGGGGAGAATTGTGGGACTGGCCAAAATGGACGCCGCGGACCCCTGTGTGCCCTCTCTCGCTCGCACACAGCTTGCTGGCCTCGGCGTCCTAGGTAGCAGACTTTCAGCGCAGTCCCCTCTCTCCGCCCGTTACCTAATTCAGCCCACGATTCCAACGCCGCACAAACACAAATAGATAGATGAAATTAAGTGATAATATCGGGAAGTTTTAATCGCCCCCGTACGTCCGATACACTCCCCCCGTGCGGCTGCGCCGTACTAACACTTTCGGGCGTATCCTAGGCGGGGGGTCGGTCGTCGACGGGTCTTCGGCGGCGGAAGAGCATCCTTCGGGAGTGGCGTGTCTGGTTCCGGCTGAAATACAGCGACGCGGACTGCAGGCCGCGTATATGTTCCCTTGCTCGTCTGTATTGTCACGGTTCTGGTCTGGCCGTCAGCTGCCGGGGTGGCCTCGACGACGCGTCCGCGGGGCCATGTGTTCCTTGGCAGCGACGGGTCGGCGAGTAGCACCAAGTCCCCCACCTTGATGGGCGGTCGCTGCTGGTGCCATTTCTGCCGGTGACCGATGGTGGGGACGTAATCCCTTAGCCAGCGTCTCCAAAATCCATCCGCGAGTTGTTGGCTGATGCGCCATTGCTTTCGCAGGCAGGCGTCCGGCTTTCCTCTTGCGAGGATGGTGAGATGCGGTCGTCGCGAGGCTCCCCCCATCAGGAAGTGGTTGGGGGTCAGGGGTTCCTCCTCTGTCGGGTCCACGGCGACGTGGGTCAGCGGGCGGTTGTTGATGGTGTGTTCCACCTCGGCAAGTGCGGTCAGCAAGGTCTCCTCCCGAGGGGCTTGCTCCCTTAGGATCGCCTTTAGGGCTTGTTTCACCGACCGCACTAGCCTTTCCCATGCTCCCCCCATGTGCGGGGCTCCGGGGGGGATGAATCTCCACTCTGTCTCGTTCCCCGCCAGGTACTCTGCGATCTTCTCATTCGCAGACAGCTCCGTGGCGGCCTCTCTCATCTCTCTGTCAGCGCCGTGGAAATTGGTTCCATTGTCCGTGAGTATGGTTGCGGGTTGGCCCCTGCGGGCGGACATCCGGCGGAGCGCCATGATGGCGGAGTCCGCGCTCAGTGAGGCGGCGAGTTCAAGGTGCACGGCGCGCGTCGTCAGGCACGTGAAGAGCGCTCCGTACCTCTTCTCCCGCCGTCGGCCGATGGTAACCTCCATCGGCCCGAAGTAGTCCAATCCGCAGTGTGTGAAGGGCCGGACGCGTCCGGCCAACCGGATCGATGGCAGGGGGGCCATTCTGGGTGGTAGTGGCTGGCAGCGTCTGAAGCGGCACGTCGGGCAGTGGAAGCGCAAGGCGCGCAAGTTAGTGCGCAATCTCAGCACGTGGAAGCTGCTGCGCACCTCTGCCACAGTCGTCTCTATTGCCGGGTGAAGTCCTTTGTGGTGGATGTGGTTGAGCAGGAGACGGGTGTATGGGTCGTCCCCGTCGAGGATTATCGGCGAGCGCGTGTCGCCCGACACTCCGCGGAGTTTCCTCAGGCGGCTGTCAGCGCGCCATAGGCCCTCTCGGTCCTGAAACGGCGCGAGAGGGGCTAGTCGGCTCGAGCGCATGCTGCGGAAGGATCGGGATTGCGAGGCCTGTGTCAGCCTCTTCTCGGCCTCGCGGACCTCCTCGGCGCGGAGCGTCCCCTCTGGTTCCCGTCTTGCTGCTCCCTCGCGGCATCGGCGGATGAATCGCAGGACCCACGCCGTGGCGCGGGTCAGACGGCTCCAGGATGAGAACCGTGTGACGTCAGGTAATCCTCCTTCGTCGAGTTGTGTAAGTGTCCCGACGAATTGCGGTCGCAACTCTAGGTCATCGGGCTGGGGCTGGAGCGCCCTCTCACGTGGCCATTCGGTCTCCGGTGCCCTCAGAAATGCGGGGCCGCCGAACCATTTCCCAGCGGGTGTGAGATCCGGCGCCTCGCCGTCCCTGGTCCCGGCGTCAGCGGGGTTGAGTTTGGTGGGCACCCACTTCCAGTCCGAGGCAGATGACAACTCGTCGATTTCGCCAAGGCGGTTGGCGACGAAGGCGGAGTAACTGCGCGGGTCCGTCCGGATCCAGCATAGGACCGTGGAGGAGTCCGTCCAGTAAGTCGTCTTGATTATGTGTAGTTGCGTCTCTTTTCGTATGGTGGCGGCCAGGCGGGCTGCCATCAGGGCGGCTTGCAGCTCCATTCGGGGGACGGACAGAGGCTTGAGGGGTGCCACCTTTGTTTTCGCGGCAATGAAGTAGACGTCCTTTCCCCCGACTATGTAAGCCACGGTGCAACACGCCAGCTCGGACGCGTCGCAGAAGACGTGCAGTGTGACGTCGCCGCCGCTTCTCCCGGCCGTGCAACGCGGGATCTTAACATCGATGTGGCTCGCGAGCTCCAACCATTCCTGCCACTTCTTGGCCTGCGCTGGTTGGATGACCTCGTCCCACTCGATGCCCGACCGCCAGACGGCCTGTAGGAGGATCTTCGATCGGATCGTCAGGCAGGTGATGAAGCCCACCGGATCGAAAATTCTCATGACGGCGCTCAGCAGCTGTCGCTTGGTGGGTCGGGCCGCCACGTCCTCGGTCCTCCTAAAGTTGAACCGGAACTGGTCGGCGGCCGGACTCCACTCCAGTCCCAGGATCTTCTCTGTCTCCTCGCCTCCGTCGATGGTTACAGCCGTCTTGGCTCTGGCGTCGATGGGCACACTCTGGATGGACGCGGGTTCGTTGGTCGCCCAGTTTGTCAGTTCGAAACCGCTGGCTGCCAAGGCGTCTCGGATGTCTCGGACGAGCGTGGCGGCCTCCTCCGGGGTGTCCACCGCGTCCAGATAGTCGTCCATGTAGAACTTGGTTCTGATCGCGATGGCTGCCTCAGGGAACTTCAGCGCACAAGCCTCCGCCGCCTTGTTGCGCACAAAGTGCGCGCTGCTCGGGGAGCAAGTCGCTCCAAACATCACGGACGTGAGGACGTAGGCGGCGGGCTCCGACTGCGCATTCGGGCGCCATAGGTACGTCTGCGAGGGCCAGTCGGCCGGGCGAATCTTGATGCGCAGGAACATCTCCTTAATGTCAGCCGCGAGAGCCACCTTGCCCTCGCGGAAGCGGATGAGGTTCCCGAGCAGAGATGTCAGCAAGTCGGGGCCGGTCAGCAGACGGTCGTTCAGCGAGGTCCCTCGGCAGCGGCTGGCGGCGTCGAAGACCACTCGGAACTTCCCTGGCTTATTCGGGTTTGATATGGAGAAGTGGGGCAGGTACCATCTTCGTGGTGCCGGTGCAGCGGCCTCCGCTTCGCTCAACTGCCTAGCGTAACCCTTGCTAAGCAGGAGCTCCATTTTCTCTGTGTATTGGGCAGCTAGTGGCGGGTCCCTCTGCAGCTTCTTCTCAAGCGTGAGTAGCCTCCTCCTCGCACACGCACGATTGTCCGGGAGCAGGGAGGAGTCTTCCTTCCATAATAGGCCCGTCTCCCAGCTGCCGTCCGCCAGTCTCCGAGTGGTCTGCTCCATCAGCTGCTCCGCTCTCTGATCGTCTGCGTTGATGCGTTCCGCGGCCGTTACTCCGAGGGAATCGACCGCGAAATTGTAGCGGAGCAGCTCGTCTAGTCGGGTGTCCTGCCGGTCCTCGGATCGTAGCGCCAAGGTTGTTGCGTGAAGTATCTTCCCGCTGGCTAACCAGCCGAGGGCCGTTCGGGACATGAGGGGGAGGTCCGCTTTCTCAGAGACCTCCCGTGACACTATTAGGTGCGCGTTATCATTCCCGATCAGTATGACCGGTCGTACGCGTCGCCCGTCGGGTAGCGGCTGTAGTGGGAGGTCTAGACCCTCCACCGTGTATGCCTCCACGGTGTACTTTTGTCCCTCCGAGTTAAGGAGGGATATCGATACTCGCCGGGAGTGAGAGTCCTTTGCGCACGCTCCGAGTGCTCCGTGTAGGCGGAGCTCGTACTTCGGTCCCGTGGCGCCGACGTCTCTTGCCGTTCTGGCGTCGATTAAGGTGACCGTCGACCCCTCATCGAGGAGAGCGTGCACTGGGGCTGCACCTCTAGGTCCGGTCACCGTTACCTCCGCAACTTTGAGGTAGACATCTGGGTCGGGCCGCGAGACGTGCATGCACGTCACCGCTTGCGTCCTATGTAGGAGTTCGTGGTGATCTCCGCCGCATCCCTCGATGTTGCACGGTCCTTGCACACACTGACCTTTGTGTAAGGCCAAACAAACAACACAGGCGCCGGCCGCTCGAACGAGCACCCAGCGCCGTTTCGGATCACTTTTCGTAAACTCGGGGCACTTTTTCAACTTATGTTTATGTGATTGGCAGATCGCACAAGCGTTTCTTACACTTTTATTGTCACTTATTTCACTGGGGCGTTTACGCGGCGGGGCACTCACGGTGTCGCGCGCGGGCGCGGCGCATTCTTTTGCTTCGTACGCTGTCGCGTGCACTGTGGCCTTGAAGTCGCGCCTCTCGCGTCCCGTCGCGGCCCTTCCCGATCTCAGCGAGCAACCGAAACGAGGCATCCGGTCCATGATGTTCCGGAGGAACTTCGAGAACTCGGTGATGGTTGACTCGGTTGCAGTCTGCGCCCAATTCACCCGCAGAAAGAAAGGTAACTTTGCAGTTACGTCGCACAACAGCGCCGGGTTCGCCAAGTAATCCGAGGGCATGAGATTTAGTTGCGCCACTAGATTTTGGATCGCCGCACTAAAATCGAAGAACTGTTCGTTCGTTGCGTTGTCCGGGAGGTCGGGGAGTTTCCTAACCCTCTCTAGGGTCAGTGTCGCAATCGAGTGGACGTCACCGAAGCGGCGTTCCAGGACCTCGAGGATTTCCGGGACGTGCTCCGGGTCCAAAAGAAGGCTTGCTACTGCTCCCCGCGCCTTCCCGACGAGTACGCGCTGAAGTCGCATCAGGTTCTCCGCCTTGGTCATCTTGCAGGTGGTGGTAGACGACCAGAATTGGGCCTGCCAGCCCGGCCAGTCCAGGGGGTCGCCGGCGAAGTTGGGAAGGTCCTTTGCCATGGACTGTCTGGCGAGGAAGGCCGTCATTTGGTTCCCCTGTTCAGTTGAGTGGGAGGGGCCATCGTTGAGGCTCCTGGCTTCAGCCCTCTCCATCAAGGCGGTCAGGCGGGCGAGTGACTCGTCCGTTCCACCGCTCACTGGGGGCCAAAGCGCCTGCATCGGCGCTCCGTCCATGCGGGGTGGCGGGGCGTGTGTGCCGGCCGCGTACCCGCGTGTGTTGTCCGGCGCCGGGCCTTGTAGGCCGGGCGCGGCGTTGTAGTGCGGCTCCTCTCGATTGGCGGAGCGCCCGTGGCTGCTCCGCTCCTCGCCGCTCTGCACAGGCTGCGTGGGTCCCCACCGCGTGTCGGCCGGCGCCGGGGCCCTCGGGCCGGGCGCGGGCGCGCTGCTGTGGTCCTGCATCCTGCGCTCAGCAGCATAGGGGTCGTATGATGGGACCCTGCTGCTCGGAGTCGGATCCGTTCTGCTCCAATGCGCGCCTGACGCGTCTGCATGGTGCTGATGTCCGGGCTCCTGGTGGGTGAGTGCTGGCGGCACCTGCCGCGGTTGACACGCCTGTGCCGGTCCGTTGTAACCGGATGGTGTCATCCCCAGTGGCAGCGCTCGTTCGGGGGCTGAACGCGGGTCGTAAGGCCGCGCCCAGCCGCTCGGAGTAGGATCTGCTTGTTCCCACTGCGTACCTGGCGCCAGGCTTGGTGCGCCGGGCGCGGGTGCGTCATCGTGGTACTGCGCCCTGTCCTCCTGTGATGTGGGGTCGCCATGCCTCCACTGCGCGCCGGTGTGGGCCGGGCCGTCTCGGCCGGGCGCCGGCGCGCTGGCCCGGGTCTGCTGTCCGGGCATGAACGGCGTTGGATCCTGCCGCGGTTGACCTGCTTGTGCCGGCCCGCCTGGGCCGGGAGCGGTCATTCCTGCTGGCGGCGCTCGTCCTGTGAGTGCACGCAGTGAAGCCTGAAGATCTTCCATCTGTGCCGCGTATCTCTCGACCTCCCGCTCGCGCCTCCGCAGCTCCTTGCGGAGCAGGCGGACGGTGTCCTGGGTAGAGATCGAAGACGGCTGGTCCTCATCCTCGGTGTCCGTGCTCCTGCTCGGACACGGCGTGGTGAGGTCGGCTGTTGCGGAAGCCCCGCTGTCGGCGGGCGCAGATGAACATGTCTGCAGCCACTCGGCGGTCGTCTGGTCCCCGGAAGGCACACGAACGGCGGGCGCAGGCTGCTCGGCTGCGGTGAGAGGGGCTGCCGGGGGCGCTAGGCCCGGGGCGGCAGCGAAGTGGGTGGAAGGCGGTGCATTCCCTCCGGCTGTGGTGGTGGAAGGTCCAGCGGGCCCACTGGAGGCTTCCTTCCCGGAGCGGAGTGAAGGCGACATCGGAGATGAGACTGATCCGCGGCTCGAAGGACCATGTACGGGACGCACTGGACGTCCCTGTAATTTTTTATTTGTGGCGCCGACTGCTGCTCGTCTCCGATGTAGTCCACGGGGAAAGGGGCGTGATGCTACTTAACTCTCGTACCGAAAGCGGGCGAAAAAATAATAAGCAAGTTATATTTAGTCGGCGATCGGTAGAGAGTGAAGCGTGATGCGAAGTGGGGTGTGCGAGGGCTCAGCCTTTATAAAGGCTATTTTCAACTGATGCTCTTGGCAGGCTCTAGGCATGCACTGATTTGCTCTGCCCAGGGCCCACCTATTTATACGATTTGCCGGCGGCGGTCCCGGTAGCAGTGCCACCTGGCGGCACTTTCTCAAAGCTACCTGCCGGCCGCGAGGCCTCCCACTGTTTTCGCCACCCCACGCTTCGACCGTTCACACTTCACTCCGTCCCGACCGCCTCGTTTATTCCTCATGATCAATTATACAAGAAAAATACAAAAAAGAAGACTTATACTCTAAATACACAAAGTTGCGACGTTAAAACCGGGAGCAAAAAATGTACGGGGAGAATTGTGGGACTGGCCAAAATGGACGCCGCGGACCCCTGTGTGCCCTCTCTCGCTCGCACACAGCTTGCTGGCCTCGGCGTCCTAGGTAGCAGACTTTCAGCGCAGTCCCCTCTCTCCGCCCGTTACCTAATTCAGCCCACGATTCCAACGCCGCACAAACACAAATAGATAGATGAAATTAAGTGATAATATCGGGAAGTTTTAATCGCCCCCGTACGTCCGATACATGTCTGTTCAGGTCATCCTTCCACCGTAGTTGCGGTCGCCCTGCACTTCTCTTTGCTATCCATGACCTCTAAGTCATTATTGTTTTACATGCCACCAACTGCTCAATTAATTTACAAAAAATGACACAAGGAAGGAGTATCCACAAAAAGCCACATCAGGAAGGTGTGAAGTGTTGTAATTATTATTCGTATTTAATTAAAAAAATTGCGTAGTATAATGTCGAGTCTAGGTCGACATACTATGTCGAGTCACACTTGACATTGTAGTGGTTAAGGTTAAGGTGGTTTAGAGTGGTTAGTGGTTAAGGTTATAATTTTTACACCGAGGAAGGCCATCTGTGGCCTGAAATATTTTAGTGAAAAGTGCAAAAAAGGTGTTCTGAAAATACAATATTTAAAAAAAAATATTCACAAGTCTTTATTAAATTATTTTGTAGTTTAAATTTCAAAATTTGATGTTCTAATAATGTGTCTGTATATGTACGTATCTCCAACACCATTGTGGCAAATTTAACGCATCTGTTTTTGGGGTATGCATGGCGCGCACGTGGCTCGAATGCAGCAACAGATGCACGCGCAGGCGGCTGGTGCGCTGCTGGGGGGCCCGCACCATGCCCCGCCTCCCCAGCTACCTAAACCTGAGCCCCCGGAGACCAAGCCGCCGCCCACCCTGCAGGTGAGATATGATTATCATTTACTATCCGGTGGTGGTCTACGGCATAGTTTCTTAACTTCTCCGTGCTTACCGCCCCAACCGTGGGGCTATTGAATACATGGTCACATAGCCTATGGCCCCATGCTTGGAGCTCATAATAATTTTTCAAATATTATCAGATTATGTCAAAATTTGTGCTACCAGTGACATTTATTGGTGTACACAGAATTAACTAATTTATCGGCTAGTTCTTCTTCTTTCCGTGTCCTGTCAGGTCTCCCCAACGTTGACTATCACCCTTGAGTAGGCCTCCCCGTCCTGGGCAGCTCGGAACAGCTCCCCCACGGTCCTCAGCCCCGTCCACTCTCGGATGTTCCTCAGTCAGGAAACCTGCCTTCTCCCAACACCTCGTCGACCCTCAATCTTACCCTCCAAGATCAGATGTAATAGTGCGTACTTTTCGCCTCTCAGAACATGGCCCAAGTAGGACACCTTACAGACTTTGATGTTGCCCAGCAATATACATACTCGTACATCGGCTAGTTACATATTTCAAAAACTGAAAAAATCATGTTTCTTTATTGTCATTTTATATCTTAATACTAGAGAGGTTAACCAGTGGTCTGCGAAGATTTTTGGGTAGTTCGTAAACATTTTCAGTAGTACAAAAATAGTTAGTATTTTGTTAATTATTTTTTTTATATCTGTCTGCTTGAATAAATTAAAATGTTGTTTTATTGGCAAACCGTGATTTCATTATTTAAAATCGCATGTAAAATGATTTGTTTTGAATAAAAAAAAATATTTTATAAATATTTGTTATTTCATTACAACCTGGTGGTCTGCAAAATATTTTTATGTTTTTTTGCTGGTCTGAGGATGTAAAAATGTTAAGAAACTATGGTCTAGGGGACGGAACCCCTAGCTCATGATCCTGGGCACTTGTGTTCAATAATGTATATGGAATGGATTTTTCTTTACAATAATGGGTTTTTATTCTTGTTTGCATTGGAAATTACATTATAAATTAATGTCATTGATTAGGTAAGAATCTTATTAGGAAGAATTGTACATTAAAATTGATGTTATTTATTATTAATCTCATAGACATAAATAAACTAACCTATAGATATAAAATCTTTATCAAGTATCGTGTCGTTTCTCCAGAAGGGTAGATAGAGAGAATGGGCCGTCACATTATTCTATCCTGACATACCTTTTGAGCTTCCTCGTACTGACCCTTCCATAACCTACTACTTATTAATATTATTGAGGATGCACCTGTTTTACATTCCTCCCTTTTCTTTTTCGTTCCATATTCTATTATGCATCTCCTTTCTACACATTCTTATTTTGACAGCTCCAAGCTTTACATAAGGATAGCCACTTTTTTAAAATTCAAATTCATTTTCTGATGCAGAACTAAATTCTGATTGTCATTTCCATTACAGAGGAGTTCCGTGTCTCCAGCTGACCGAGACAAATACAGATCGAGATCTCCCATCGAGCCGGATCCCGCGGATCTCAAGAGAAGGAAAGAAGAAAAGATGCTCGGTCATGTGAGTTTACAGCAATCTCTTTGAAAATTTGTGATGAATTAAACAATCACCCTTAAAAATGGAATCATAATGAATGATTTCAATTATTTTCAACTGTTTCAATTGAAAATCATAATTAAATTGAATTCAATTGACGAACTTCGTGGCAGAGTGGCAACAGAACAGTGACTGCCATACTGAAGGTCCCGGGTTCGATTCCCGGTGATGACTGTGTGATTCTCACACTGTCTCTGGTCTGGTGTAGAATTCGCATGACAATAAAATGGCGATAGATTTGCTACCTATCACATGTCATGGTAATCATTTACATCGTTTTGGCTTGTGGTGAAATGATGTAAATAACTATATTCACTTTTAGGATGAAACCAGGTCACAAACAAAATAGATCAGCACATTCATATACTTGGTTTTAATATGAAGTGTATTTTGTTTTCAATTATACCTTTAACCCTTGAAGTGCCGGAAATTATTAGTATGGCCGTACCCAGTAGGCCGTGATTTTTTTCAACAAAAATAGAGAATAAAATATTTTTTTTTCGTAAAATCAGAATTTAAAAAAATCTACAGAAACAAACAACCAGAAAAAAATATTCAAATACACTTTGTTAACTAAAATCAACAAAGTATCTGTATGATGTATAATAAAGCACAAAAGGTAAATAAGCTATAAAATAAAACTGTAAAAAGTCTATATAAACGTCGTATTATGCTGCAAAACTACCGCCAATAACGAAAGAATACATGAAAACACACTTTGAAAAATTAACAAAAATATCGCACAAAATATCAACCATTGAATAAAACTGCCAACGAAGTCAATATAAATCATCGCAATTACAACGCAAAAAACTGTAGTCGGTAACTCTGTATTTTCTTCTTCTTCTTGTCCTGTCACACCTCCGTGGTGCATAGGGCCTCAAGGAACCTTCTCCACCCGACTCTGTCGCATGCCTGTTGCCTAACATCATCACAAATGAGGCTTGCTGCTTTAACCTCGTCCTGTAGGGTTCTCTCCAGGTGGCTCTAGGTCTGCCTCGCTTCCTCTTTCCCCCCATAGGGGACCAGTCTAGTGCGCCCTGGGCGATGCAGGCTGGGTTCCGTCTCAGAGTGTGACCGATCCACTGCCATTTGCATCTAGCGACTTGTTCTCTAATTGGCTTTTCGCCCGCCATGGTCCAGAGAACGGCATTTGACACTGTTTGCAGCCAATAGATCTTGAATATTGAGCGAAGGCACCTATTTATAAACACCTGGAGTTTTCCAAAAATCCCTGGTAGATTTCAATGTTTCACATCCGTACAGCAGTACGCTTTTAGCGCTACTGCTGAATATTTGGAGCTTGAGCTTTCTTGAAATGATACTGGAACGCCATACAGGGCAAAGCTGTATCAGAGACCCGTATTGACTCTCAGTGAAAGCTAACTAGGTAACTGTAACTTTGATGATATCGGTAAATTGTAATATTTTAGTATTTTTTGACCGTCCCAATAGATGTCCGTAATTTTTAAATTATTCCAATTGGATTTGATATTGGCTTGCGACAAGTTCAAAGGGAAGCGCGTTTATACACTCATTTTGTATAGTGGGCCTGGTGAGCACTGAATTGGAGAGCGCGTCAATGCGCTCGAGGCAGCGAACGGGTTAAATGATTTCATTATTAAGTTCTGAATGTGATGATGAAATGTTTTTAATTAAGATATCATTAAATGAAATTTACATTTATTAAATTACAGGACAGTGATGCTGAGAAGAGTGATCAAGACCTAGTTGTAGATGTAGCTAATGAGGTGAGATAAACTTTTTATCAGATTATAGTTGATTTTTCTATTTTGTCATGTTTTTTTTCCTTGGTCTATATAACAATGTACCATGTCTGGAATGTAACTAACCTTCGTGTGATCTGGGAATATTTGCATTTGGGAATCAATTTATGTTTTCATGTTTTCTACGGATCCAACAATGGACATGATCCGGAGTTTAGATACAATTATCCGGTCAGAATTTGGATGCAGCTTATTCCTATGGAGCATTTCAATCCTTAAGATCTATGTTTAAAAAAACTTGCATGTTAAACAAGCTCAACCGTACACCGCTGATTGGTTGCATAAAATGCTATCATAAAAAAATTGTTCATACATGAATATTACTTTTGTAATTAGTTTATTTAGTCAGATATTTTCTTAGACATAAAACAAAGACAAATGCACAGTCATTGGTCTTTATGTTTCACACCAATTGGGATCAAAACCTCATTTTATATTTTTTTTGATACTTGGCTCCAATGTCCAGCCCTCAATTAGTTAGCGGTGTATGATTGTAGTATTGTGTATTTGGCATACCAGGAGGACAGGAAAGGCGAGGAGCGCGTGGGTGAGGCCGGGAGGGAGAACGGGCCGGACAGGGGCGGTGGGGGTGGAGGGGGGCCCTTGCACCGCCCACCCAGCCGCAGCGGCTCCAGCTCCTCGCGTAGCACGCCCAAGAGCAAGGATGTGAGTTGTCATGTACCTTCCTTTACCTAACCTGCTATCCCGGTAAAAAAATGTTGCTATCCCGGTAAATAAACTGCATGTCATATTTTCATTTATATAACATACAAATAAAAAAATGGTCTAAAATCAAGTAATGAAATCATGTATATATAATTTATTTTATTACGTAAAATTGATTAAAGACAAATTTGCTTGACTTCTTCTACACTTTTTATAATTTGGTGGTCATTTGGGTCTGCGGAATAACAAGTGTTTAAAAAAAATTATTACGGTAAAACTCCAATTATCTGGTTTAACCCTTAGATTGCTAAGCAAACATTACTTTATTTGTCATTGCTACGCGGCACATTCTTTGTCGAAGCATTTTGAATAAAATATCACTTTTAAAATGATTTTTTCTTACAAACCAAATAATTATAGCAATAATTAGTATCTTTTTCAAATATCAAAGAATCAATAAATACATACTTGAGATCTTGATGCGCACAACTCATAAATCTGACTAAATTCAGTCATAGAGATAGTGAAAGAGATGAGTACCAGACATAATCATAATATGATGAAATCCGGATAATTTGATTAACCATTAAAATAAGGAAATATTTTGAAAGAAAACGTAAAATTCACTTTTTTATTGCTTTTGAAATAATCCAATTGGAATCATATTAAAAACTTACTTACACATATCCACTATAGTGTTTTTTCAAAGGAACTATTTCTCATTATGTTAGAAATAGTGGATGTGCCTGGAATGTGAATTTTAGCCAATCATTTACTTCTTTGTTCAGTTCAACAATAACTTTGTCACTTTTTGATAACAACTCTTTTTCATTTAGATGACATTTAAGGTAGACCTATACATTTATTTAATTTCTGATAACGATCTGGATTAATTAAGTAATTCAGATGACTGGGATTTGGATAAACGGAGTATTACTGTAGACTGTAATGTATGGAATACCGCTTTTACCCAGTTTACTAACTAACATTCTTGGTGTTGGGTTTATAATATATTGTGTTTTTACGAATAAGCA
The DNA here is from genome assembly GCA_022606425.2 of Lepidostoma basale. Classification (NCBI taxonomy): domain Eukaryota; kingdom Metazoa; phylum Arthropoda; class Insecta; order Trichoptera; family Lepidostomatidae; genus Lepidostoma; species Lepidostoma basale. The sequence goes on along the minus strand of JAHDVF020000761.1, from coordinate 303,886 downwards.
GGTTTTCATGTGTAAGTATAACAAATCAGATGAGAACTTTTTTTTAGAAATTGGTTGAAACTATGTATGCTGAATAAAAACTAGACATCATGCTTTATATTATAATAATCTTAGACATTGATATTATTATTTTTATTTATTATAATTTTACTATGTTTAATTTGAACAAAAGCTTAGCATTTCCATAGAATGTTTTAAATTAAAAAATGTATTGTAAGCGTGTCATTTTTGCAAGAGTCACACTCAAGTTGTCAAAGAGCCGCAGTTTGCTGAACTATGGTCTAGATCAGTGATTCCCAAAGTGGTCTATATAGACCCCCAGAGGTCTACGACAACTTGCAAGGTCTACGACGATTGTAAAAAAAATTGGGGGTCCATGAGATGTAAATGGGGGTCCACGAGATGGTTCAACTAAATTGAAGCCGAATATTGAAACGCAAAACGAATATCGAATATTCGGGTGGTGGTCTAGGGGATAGAATGCTTGGCTCCTGATCCTGGGGACATGGGTTCGAGCCAGACACGACCAGATTCCTTCTACATAATAATAAGCTATTTTCTGCTCATATTGAAGATTGTAAAATGAATTCTAATATCACTGATTTTAAATCTTTGATATTTTTTTTTAATAAAAAAAAATAAATCGTAGGCGACCTATTTTTTTTGCTCATTTGGGTAAATCGAATGTCCGATCTTTGCCGAAAGGTCGCCGAATTCCGGCTTTATTGTTTCGGATTTTACGAATTTTACGAATTCCGTCTTTTTTTTGTTTTGGATTTTTTTTTGCCCTTCAAAAAAATTTAATTTTAGGAAAGCAGGGGGTCTATGAAATCGGCAAGGGGTCTACGGGACAAAAAAGTTTGGGAACCTCTGGTCTTGATAAATGTTCCGATAATGTACTGTCAGTATCAAAATAGACCAGCAATAGGTAAAAGTAATCAAGGAAAAGAATGCTGTGAAGTAAATATTTACATATTTTTGGTGATTTTTTAGGAGAAACCTGGCACTCCTAGTTCGACCAAGGGGCGTTCCCTGACCCCCACGGGGGCCGTGGCGGCGAGCAAGGCGGGGGCAGGTGCGGGCGGAGGGCCCTACTCCCCTTACCCTCCCTACCACCGGCCACCACCACAGCCCCCTGCTCCGGGGTATCCCGATTCCCCCCGGTCTAACGGAGTCGCCGCGGGCAAACCGTGAGTAAAACACATCAATATAATATCTCTTATTTAAATTTATGGCGGCCTTTGTAGCAGTGTGGCAACAGCTATGACTACCATGCTGAGGGTTCCGGGTTCGATTCCCGGCAAGGACAGTGTGAAAAAAAAATCTTGCACTTCCTTTGGTCTGGTAGAATTCACGTGACAATAAAAATGGGAATAGATATCATGTCACGAGAATCAGTAGCTAAAAAAGTTGTATACTGTAATAGGGTTTAAATAACATGTTGTATACAAACATATGGAAAGCAAAGAGAAACTACCACATTAAAACGGCCCTAGTGGCATCCCAAGAACAAGTAAAGATGTTTATAGACTTTGCTGCAAACCAATCCTTACGGTTTAAACTTTCAAATTTATATCACAAGATAAATTCTAATTTGTATTACAGAGTTTACTAATATGATGCTTGTAATCGGTGTATTATTATAGTTAAAAAAAATAAATTGGACTATAATTAACTAAATGAAGCTAGGCTTGGTTGGGTGCCCATATGTAGGTGATCCTAGTGCGCATGGTTGAATTTTTTCCTGCCAGCTGAAGTTGGCAGTTGCCTGTAGACAAGGAGTGAGGTAGTGTTAGAAATTCTGCATCGCCTTCATGACACTGAGATGCTAACAGTTGTACTGGTTGGCAGCAGGCAATTTGAAGTTGCATCATGATAACGCATCTGCTTTTTCTTCACATTTCATGGAAATAATTTTGGGCAAACAAAATATACCTATATTTTGTCCGGTTCCCTACTCCCTTTGTGCGCTTTCTAGCTTTTCTCCAATTGAAAGGGCTTCTGAATGGGACCAAATTTGGTCATGTCCAAAGAAGACATGCAAAATACTTCACCACCTGTGCACCATCTCAAAATATGTGTTTCCAATTGTTTCCAAGGCAGAACTATTGGGAGAAGTGTGTGGGATACCAGGAGGATACCTTTGAAGGAGATAATTGTAAGATTGTTGTATATGAATGAGTATTAGTAATGTGGGTCAGATATTTTTAACAAACCTTGTACAAACCCAACCATTTTTTGTTGTGACTATTCTGGTGCATAAATCTTTTCCGTTGGTTTTCTTGTTATCGTAAGAGTTATTTGCAGTGATAATAATTCTTCCCCAGAATTAAAATTTATATCACATCACTAAATCAACATTGTACCTAAATTAAATTAACACTGACAAGATTTTTTTGAAGTAGTTTAAATCATGTTCTGGATTAAAAAGTCAGTAACAATTTTGGTAATTTAACTAAAATACTGTTTTGAATTATAAAATATTAAAAATATATAAAAAAATATTCCAATGCATTTTTAAAATTAGTTTTTTTAAAATTATGATAATTAAAGTAAATGTATTATTTTGCAGGGCATACTCCTTCCACACGTGTGGGGGCCCCTTACAACCGGTGCCCTTTCCGGCCGACGCTCTGATAGGTACCGGCATACCCAGAGGAGCGAGGCAAGCTACTACATTGCCGCATGGAGAAGTTAGTTGGATGATTCTATTCACTAAACTGTTTGTTGTTTCATTATTATTATTAAAACACATTTTGCTGTCACATATTATAATATTAAGGGCTTTTCTGTTTAAACCTTTTGTTATTATATATGTTTTCCCATTATTATACATTACTTTTCACCAATTGCATACTGCACTTTTATGTTCGCATAAACCAGGATCCATAATAAATCTAATGTTTATAATTATGTATTTTTATACAATATCTCAGAATGTCTTTATGAGCGCAGATGTTTTTTATGAATCTTTTGTTTCTTGAAGTAAAAACTTTGAACATTTACAACAATAAACCTTTTCATAGATTAAAATTAAAAAGTCCATTATTTTTTAATGAAAAACAAAAGATTTTCTTTTGATTAGTAGTAAAATTTGTAAGAACATTTTTATGAAAGAAATAATTATTTAAACATTTATTTTATTATTCAACTCAATCACTTATCACATTTGCGGTTATTGGCCTTTATGTTTAACACCAATTAGGTTCAAAAACTCATTTATACTTGGTACCTTTGTGATGATTCCTCAATTTAAATCTTGTCACTTTTATATGAGCACCATTTCATTGTTCTATCTGATGTATTATATATCATGTATGGTATTAGGTTGTGTGTGCTGTGGCCTTGTCCCAGAATGGGCCTAGTCGTCACGCCTACACGGGCGGGAAGGGCTGCGTCAAGCTGTGGGACATCACCACCCCCGCCACCTGCTCCAAACCACTCTCGCAGCTCGACTGTCTGGTAATAATGGAACCACTTAATTAATTTATTTATTTATCATTTACCAAGTACATGGTTTTAATATCTCCCAATTGGGATAATCCATTCTAGGGAGGCATTTTTCGCACTATATAATCTCAATTGAAAAAAAATGCTAAATTATGGAACAAATTGAGAACATGGGGATCAAAACTTATCTTAACTTGTGTTAATTTAAAATTATTTGTCTTATATGATTTACACTATTTTAATACTAGTTATTTATTTTTAAAAAGTATTCTACATCCAAGCTTTATTTATTGTCTATGAAGTAACTTGTTTTTTTGTATTTGTCTATTGCCGTTTTCAATTTGGAAGGAGAATATTAATATAATCCTGGAATAAATATATTACATTTTTTTATTAAATTTCGTGCAGCCTTGCACGAGAAGCATTTTTTGTAATGACAACATCAATTTGAAGCTTCGACAGAAAATGGTCAAATGCTAAGTCCGGTCTATACTTTTATAGTGTTGCATTGTGGACCTTAAAAGTTAGTTTCATGAACCACCTGGAGGTGTTTGAAATGTGGCTGATGACCGATTTGGTCAGCTACATAAATGTTCTCTAGAGAGCCAGAGCTGATCGGGAACTGTTGGCCAACATTAAAACCTGTAAGGTGTATTATTTAGATCATGTGCTTAGAGTAGAAATATATGAATTTCTGCACTTAATCATTGAGGGTAATATCTCTTGGCTCCCCAACATAAGGGACTAGTCTGGCTTAAAAGTATTGAGGAGTTGTTTATTATTTCTTGAACAATGATGTAACACTCTATATTAAATAATTAATACAAACGAAAATGTCCGTTCTCTAGAAGTTTTATTATATTTCATGTAAATGACATGTTCCGCTTATTGACTTTTATAAAACAAATGTTTTCATTCGTATTAATCATTGAAGAGTTGTTTCGATTTGGCAGAGACAGATGCCTACATTCAAGTAATAGTCATTGTCGGGTGGCTGACACGACACGACAGAGAAGCAAAGAAGATATTTTTTTGTTCCCTTTTCCTTTCCCTTTCCCTTACGGTGCTAAAATAAAAACGCGCGTTCCTGTTTTGGGTAGTCAGTACCCAATAAAAAATTAGCGATTTTAAATCGGAAAAATAAGAACATTCATAGCTAATCTCCTTACTTAATTATAATTGAAGTAAAAAATTATAATAATTGAGATTTATCTGCTAAAAACATAAAAAAAAAACATCTGGCAACGCTCACGGGACGGGCATAGGTCCACTCTGGTTGCAAGCCTTGCGAGAGCTACTGCCGCGAGTGAACTCGTGCATCCACAGTGAAGTATGCAAGAGTGAGATGCGAATATAGTGTCGCGCACTCAGCGCTACAAATTTTGTTTCCGATGTTCACAAAATACCTGATAAATTTTGATTATTATTAATATTATTTTTTTAATCAATGCGTAAATATATTATGGAGGAATACCTAAAATCTTAACATTGTATTTATTATATTTATAAAGATATTGATGGTTATAAGAAGCAACCTGTAGAAGATACCCATCAGAGGGAAGGGAGGGTTAAGAGGTGTATTAACATGTTAAATATAATACATTTAAAATGAATAATTGATTGTGTTTTTTCCAGCAACGAGATAATTACATAAGGTCTGTGAAGCTGCTGCCAGACGGGCGCACGCTGATTGTGGGCGGGGAGGCCTCCAACCTGTCCATCTGGGACTTGGCCAGTCCTACCCCGCGCATCAAGGCCGAGCTCACCTCCAGCGCCCCCGCATGCTACGCCCTCGCCATCAGCCCAGATTCTAAGGTACATTTTATGCAACTCAAATTATGGTCACTGTATTGATTTTTCTTCATATAAAGCCATTCATGTCTTTATATGAAGAAAATTTCAATTGATAATCCATTGTTTTGGCGGAAACACTTTGATATTTTAACATTATTCAATGTTAAATTAAAAACACTGTTTTAATACCAAAAATTGAGCTTATTTTTTATAAAATCGTCACGACAGCTGTTTCGGTAACCGACGTTACCATCGTCAGGTGTTACAATAAACTGTCAATCAAGTTTATTGTAACACCTGATGATGGTAAAATCGGTTACCGAAACAGCTGTCGCGACGATTTTATAAAAAATAAACTAAATTTTTGATATTAAAACAGTGTTTTTAATTTAACAGTGAGATAGTTTCATTTGTACAATGATGAGTTTGAATATCTGAATTATTTTAGTATTTACGAATTTGTTGAAAATTCATATGTGAAAAATATCTTCCAAAAAAAGTTTATTATATGTACAATAATAAATATTATTGTATCCCCAATATTTCAACGAAATCATTGAAATATTCATTCATGAAAATAATCAGTTTTATTTTCAAGTTGTATTACAGGATACCCGAGTTGGGAGGTAATCATATACTTGGTAAATGATCAATAAATCTTCTTCTTCAGCCTTCTTGCGTCCACTGCTGGATATAGGCCTCTTCCATTTTCCTCCTCTCGTCCATGTCTTGTCCCTTTTGCATCCAGGTTGTTCCAGCTATTCGGGCAATGTCATCAGTCCTTCTTTTAAATGTGGTGACCTAAATAAATAGTGTTAATACTAAGAGTTTGCTGAGGTAAACACTACAAGAAAATTCAGTATTTAAAAATAAATTATACTAAAAAGGGATGTGTATTGTGAGAGGTCTTTTTGATTCTTTCAATTATATATTTTTATATTCAAAAAGGTTAAATTTTATAAGAAAGTATATGAAAGATGTAATTTTTTTTCCTTCTCAGTATTCAATCCTTGGTTTTCGTTTGCAACAAAGTCTTGCGTATCATCTTCCACTGAGCTCGGTCTTCTGCAGCCTCAATGTCCTCACAAACCTGTTTCAGATTCTCTTGTCGGAGGCGCCTCCTTATAATTTGTCCCCTCATCTATTTCCTCTATTATGTCATGCAGCAGACTCTCATAGCGCATAATGTGGCCGATCCATTGAACTCGCCCCTTTGCGATGGTTTTGATAATGGTCTTCCTCCTTCGGTTCTACTGAAAACCTCAGTTTTAGCTTTGGTATCGTTAAATAAATTTTTGGTGTACATTCCAGGTGTGCTTCAGTTGCTGTTCGGACGGTAACATAGCCGTGTGGGACCTGCACAACCAGACGATGGTGCGGCAGTTCCAGGGCCACACGGACGGTGCCAGCTGCATCGACATATCAGCCGATGGGTCCAAGCTGTGGACGGGCGGGCTCGACAACACCGTGCGCTCCTGGGAGTTGCGAGAGGGCCGCCAACTGCACCAGCACGACTTTTCCAGCCAGATCTTCTCCCTCGGCTACTGTCCTACGGGTTAGTTCACTACATCCCCCAATACTCAAATAAGTGCAAGGCCTCCACCAAGTCAAACCATAAACAATATCAAAGGAACATTACGGTTTGTTATATTGTCAAGATGGCACTGGTTTATCTCAATATTGCTCTGGGGCGACGATATGTACACAAAGCGGGATGCAGTATTTTTTTTTACATACAAATTATTTTTAATTATATCATTTGTGATTCGTCTTTTAGCCAAGAACCATATTTTTAAAATTATTGTATCTTTCTGGTCAGGTTCATGGTTGGCTGTTGGCATGGAGAATTCCCACGTGGAGGTTCTACATGCGGGCAAGCCAGACCGTTACCAGCTGCTTCTCCATGAATCCTGCGTGTTGAGTCTCAAGTTCGCGGCCTGCGGGAAGTGGTTTGTGTCCACCGGGAAAGACAACCTTCTCAACGCCTGGAGAACTCCCTATGGCGCAAGCATATTCCAGGTATTTAACAGCCAATATCATCTACTGCTGGACATATCTTGTGACCTTCATATATTCCAGGTACACATTATAATGTTCCAGTTTTAAAATTGTTTCCTCTTAAACCAAAATTAATGTTTTTTAAGATTAAAATAAAATTCTGAGTTAGCTGTCTTTTATTATTTATTCAAACTAGAATTTTAAAAGTTTTGTGAATTAAATAATTGATTATTTTTCTTTCCTAGTCGTTTGCTATTTATTTGGGGTAGGCTTTTCTAATTTGCCAGACTTCTCGGTTGTTCTTCTGTCGATTTGCAGTAATTTTATGTTATTTTTGACCGTTGGCAGCCAAGTTGCCGGAGGCCAGTCAATGAAAGGTCACGGGTAGTAGTATTGATTTATTGAGGATGTGTTTGAGGCCAGAGTGTGTACTACGGAGGAACTTCTGTCTATATCTTAGTACAGATGACGGTATCCCTTTATTGCTGTGCAGATGCGAATGATATCCCCACATGCGTGAGAATGACTATTAAAAAGAGATTTTATTTTTCAGTCGAAAGAATCATCTTCGGTGTTGAGCTGCGACATCTCTGCCGATGACAAGTTCATTGTTACGGGCTCCGGGGACAAGAAGGCCACAGTGTACGAGGTGATCTACTGATTGTCGGCCTTCCTGTTCCAGACCGCCCTTTCACCACCTTTTCGGTCTACCCCTCCTTCTGCGACTACTCTCGTGTTGCGACACCTATTGTCTGCATTCCTTTTTTCAAATGTACAAATATTTTCCCTCTCTTTTTAGTGACAGTGATATTTTTTTGTGCAAATTGGTAACTCTGTAAACATACTGGACAGTTGCTTGTAGTGTAATTATGTTGTAATTACTTGTAAGAAGTAAGCAGTGATGATGAAAAACTAAAATAAAATGCAAAACCAGAGCTCAACGAATGTTCCATCTTATTAATCAGAGTGATAATTTTTTTATATATATTTTGTTATTGATTCAATTTTAATTTTGCTAAGACTTTTTAATATGTTATTTTTATTAACAAGGCAGTTTATGCACTTGTATTGTTTTCCGTTATAATTAATGTAATCATCTGTTTAACTTTTTTTTTAAAATAATCTTTTAAAGCAAAATGGACTATATATATATTTTTATGATTGCTGTTTATTTTCTTACAATTATTTTGTTGACATACGAGCATATTTTTTTTTTACTATTTAGTATAATAAATTTGCCCCTTTGAAAATTAATTACTTTTTACAGATTAACCTTTTTTTTTGACGATTTTACATTGTATAAAAAAATTGTATCAAAAAGTATTTTATAGTTGACATGAAGACAGAAGACTTCAAAGAACTCTTCCAATAATAGGCTACGTATTTAAAAAAAAAATCACTTTTTATATTTAAAATTTGAATGAATTGAAAGTAAAAAGAAATGTTAAAAAAAATAAACATTTTGCCTGACGTTTATTGTTTAAAAAAAAATGTTGGAAAATTTAAGAAATTTTGTTTATTGCTTCAGCAGTAGTGCTTACCCATAAATTAAATGAATATTCAATACAATAAAAATATGAAGAATTTCACCTCGGATGAGAGTTTGAAGTTTTCTGTCTTACATTCGTATATTTAATTCTTAATACGCAATTCATTCTGCAGTGTGTAGCAAATATTCAATCAGCAATACTTTTGATGGGTATGAATCTTTTATATTGAATATACATATCAGACTTATAATTTTATATTTAAACGTGAACCAGGGGGGAACTCTGTGATAACATTCCATCGTTTGTATGAACAGAAGCAGATATACGTGTATCGAGTAATTTGCGTAACGATGAAAGGAAAGCAATAAACCCGTGTAAATATTATTTCTAATGTACCAGCAATTTTTTTATTACAAATAAATGATTGTGTAAAATAAAAGTAAAATGCAATACATAAAACAATAAGGACCGTGTTCATTTGAATAGCCAGATTGTGGATAAATAAGTGTTCTCGGTCATGGAGGTCGCGAGCGCACAAGCTACAGGACTTTATGAAAGCGACGCGCGTACGCTCTGCCGTTATCCGAGTGCGTAACTGTACGTGAGGTGAACCTACTTAGCCAATAATGATTGCTCGCTGTATTCCTACTATGGCCTAGTTAATAAATGTGTGTTTTGAAATTTGAAATGAACTGGAATTGTGTATTATATATAAACAATTGGTTTAGTTTTATTAAATAATGTTATGAAATACTTGGTAGTGCAGTGTAATATATGTATTGTGGCATTACTATAACTAAGTGTTTATTGAGGTTGCCTTTTTTGTATTCCTTATTTTTTTAAATTTAGTAGATTCCAGCAGTGATATCTTGACTGCAATATTAACCACTACGCTATCTTTTTTCAAATTAGACAGAATTAATTTTAAATAAGTGATTATTTACATTGTTAATCTCTTTAAAAAAAAAATAGTCATAAATTCAGTTTTTTTACTGAATTTATGACTGACCACTTTTGTTCTTTATTATTTTTTGCCAACCCCTATCTTTATAAAAAGCAAACATTCTTCTTCTTCTTCGATGGCCCTACAGCCCATATCGAGCCTGAGCCTCTAGTATTCTTCGCCTCCAACTCCACCTATCCTCCGCTTCGACCCTCCAATCTAACACTCGTAACAATTGCCCCATCTCTCCCAACTTCATCCTCTCATCGCAGCCTGGGTCGTCCAATTGGTCTTCTACCACTTGGGTGCCACTCCAGCAATCTTTTTGGGGTTCGCGATGACGGCATCTTTCGCACGTGACTGGCTCATCTCAGTCTATTCAGTCTGACCTGTGTGGAGAGACTGGGAGTTTTGTAAATATGGTACAGCTCATCATTATGCCGCACTCTCCAGCCTTCACCGTCATTCACAGGTCCCAGAATTCTGCGCAGCACCCTTCTCTCAAAAGTATCCAGTCGCTCTGCGGATTTCGCTGTCATTGTCCACGCCTCACATCTATAGGTCACTACTGTTCGGATGATTGTTTTATACAGGATGATTTTGGTTTTCCAGTGTATGTTTCTTGATTTAAGCGCTGGTAGTAGAGAGAAGAATGTTTTGTTGCCAATAAAAAGCAAACATTAAAAATTATATTTCCTCTCCTTACAACTATTTTGAAAAAGGATAGCTATATTTGCAATATCAAAGCAATACTATGTCTGCTGGAACTTACTGCAAGTCAGGCATTAGTTTTATACTATACTGATAATATTATTATGGCATGTTTATGGGTAATAACTTTAGAACCATAATCAGATTTTTGTACATTTTTCAATACACGGTGTTCCAAAAATTAATATAACTTTCCAAAACTAGTGATTCTACACCACGTTTTAATATTTATATTTTAATATGTATTCAAATGGGTAAACAAACTTAACCAATAGGTAGATTTTAACATATGGTTTTGAGTCATCTTCTGGGAACACTGTTAACATTTGAACAAGTAAAATATTTCAATAATTTGTTTAAATCTTTATCAATTTCATGTTGTAGTGGAATCAATCGAAAATAAATGTTATGACCTCCTTAGGAGGATTCACTTGGTGTACTTACGTTTCTATAGACACTAAAAAACATATCTACGTAGTTAAACAATTATCATACAACTTTTGTGAGCCGTCGCAAACTTACGTAAAGTTGGCTTCACATTTTCATTTGGTTAATTTCTATTGTAAATGTTGTATACATATTCTTTCTGTAATTTGGTCATATGGGTTAACACATTATGTGCGGGAGCTGAATAAACACATCTTTTGCATACTATCATTAGAGACAAAACACATATCTTGTACAAATTCACGATGGGTCGTGAGAAATATGTAAACTCGGATATTCTGTGAAGTAAAAATTTGTACTTGTATGAACTTCTCAGAGTGGATTTATATAAAATATATATTCTCGTAAACAATGTGTTAATATATATGTTTAATCAATCAATATTAATTGTATTAAAGTCTGGTACACACATAGTTGCTGATGGATTTTTTTTTACAATTTTTGCTGTAAGTTCAAATATGTTATAATATTACTGGCCTCTTCTATTGTATGATTTAGGAAATTCTTTGATATCGTGTAACATTTCAAATTAAGTATTTATTAATTTTACAATCGTGACAAATAATCATGCATATGACTTAAATTAGTTGCGACCCGTGAAATATTCACAAAGTAAAGATTTCTTTATAAATTGTTCTCCACACTACTATCATACAACACTAATCATAATAAAATTGGGCATGCGCATCGTGTGCATTTCAAAGTATTCCTCTCGCTGTCCTGTATTCAAATTATTCTCGTACTCTTTCTTGATGACATCTAGGTTTTTGCCTATTTACATTATGATATTTGATATCTGATATGATAAATTAGAACAGTGACTGGTGGCTTTTTGAAAATATATTGTTAATGGTTTAGTGGCGTAGAGTTGTTATCCCAACAATTGTTTTGATAATGCTTTACCAACTTTTCACGGTGATTATAAAAGGGAACACTTTTGTTTTAAATGATCTCTTAATTGAATCGAGTGAAATGTTTTAATTGAAACCATTGCTTGACTACACGAATTTGTTATTTACTTCCGACGCTTTTATGAATTCCTTTTAAAACTGTAGATAATTTTAAAAAATATGTAATTTAAATAATGCATCTTAACGTTGGATACACAAGGCAGTAACATGTTAAGATTTTTTTTTACCTCGGTCTCTTAAGAAGTCACTTTTCATTAATGATCAAGTACTTGTCTAGTAGAATTTAAAAAGAAATCTAAATACATTGTTGAGTTTCCTTTACAATTGCAACATTAGTAAAAAAAAAACTTTAAAATGTGTTAATTAAGTATGTACTGTTAAAGTGTTTTTGTTTGAAAAAATGTTAAATGATTATTTTATTTGGTTAATCCATTTTAAAACAGAGTTGCAAAGAAATTGTCTCTTGAAATGTGTATCCAATGTTAACCATTATATACGAATATGTATACATATATCATTAATATTTAAAATGGTGTCCAATCATTTCAATTAGCAAAAGGAATTCTTCAATCTATTTTGGTTTATTTTGTACAGTTTACATTAACTATGAACAATTTGATTTAGGCACAAGATTTGAAATCTAGTGAAATATAATTTAATAATAATAATGAAATGCTCTCTTGTTTTTTTTTTTTTTTAGATTTTTGAAACCATATACGAGCTTTAGGGAGTATTTTATATTCCTTTTGTACGAATTATATTTTATTTGTGTAATTATCTCTCTATCCCTAATAAAAACTTTTACATGAGGTGAATATAGTAAATGAAAAATTTAAAATTCAAACGAAAAACCTTATTTGGCTACACTTTTTTTACAAGAGCTAATTGACAGTCAATTAAATTACTGTAAGCTTTGCCAGACGGTAAAACAGATTTCTGTCTTGCCAGCCAGCTGACACCTGTTTTATCATCAGTGGCTGCATATAAGTTAATTTAAAGTAAAATGTCTGCTTTTTGTTAATTATGTATTCACAATTAACATATTGATTAACCCAAATGCCGTGGGCTACTCACCTGAGAGTCCTCTTATGCTTGTCTCGCCTCAGTGCTGAAGTTTTTCTCACCATAAAGTATAAGGTCCTTCGTCTATTCAAATGTGTGTTTAGAGGGGTCTCATATTTTTATTGTTTGTATTCACATCTTAAAAGTGTTCATGAAGAGTCACCTTGTAAATTGCCCGCGTGGATGGGGTTAAAATTAAATCTAAATGGTTTTCATTTATTCTGAATGTAAAAAATCTCTTTTGTTAGTGATAGAGTTGTAATCAAGAACTTTGGAAACTATGGATATTGTACATTATATTTATTTAATTTACAATATATTATTTAGGTACACATGAACTTCCAGGTCTATGAAGAGACAATATATACGAAATATCTTGAATGCGGGTCAATTTTTATAATCCAATTAGTATTAAAATAACAATAGTAGTGTTTGTTTATATAATTTGCATGAATTTATATTATTTTCTTTTGGAAATCCTTTGAACTGTGCAGCATTTGGGTATTTGGAGTTATCTGTGCGTACCCAATGTTGATTTTTATTTTGTTAATGTGGTGAGCAAAAATATTTTAAATTGAATAAAATTTTATAGAAAAGAAGGTCTACTTTTATTGAGCCTTTTTAATCACAACTACAAAAATGGTAACTGAAAAAAAAAACATTAAAAATTGGGAAGTTTAATTCTTCTTCTTCTTCTTTCTGTGTCCTGTCAGGTCTCCCCAACGGTGACTATCACCCTCATAGTGATGACCTGGGGAAAAATATCCAGAGTGGTATCCCTTTGCCTTCTCTGGAGGATTTTCTGTCGGGGTTACCTTCCCTTAGCTGGGTGTATCCAGTTTTATGGCGCTGGAAGCTCGCCATTCGTCCTCTCTCTATCTGCTATGGCACATATAACTTAAGATTACTTAAGAATCATTAGAAGTTTAATTCTAACATTTCTTAATTAACACTTGTTTCGTTGAATTTAGCAAATTTTCTTTATGTAACATTATAAATGATTATCATTCTAAACACACACAATGAACCATATAGAAGCATTTGAAATGTGGCTCCATCGCAGAATGTTGCAGATCCCATGGACTGACATGGTCACCAACAATGAGGTGTTGTTACAATAGACCTAGAGTAGAAAAATAATTGTTATCTAATATAAAGACTAGAAAGATGGTTAATTTGGGACACATTCTCCACAATGAGAAATATGGTCTGCTGCACCTCATCATGAAAGGGAAGATTGAGAGTAGGCGCGGTGTGGGAAGACCCCAGACATCCTTACTGGAAAACATCAAAGAGTGGACCGTATTTCGGAGGGTGAGGGAGTTGTTCCGGCTGATAGAGGACAGAGAAGCCTACGCTAGAGTGATAGCTGACATCGGGAGGACAAAGGAAGAAGAAGAAGAAGAAGAACATTCTAAACACCGTGTATGTTATGGTATTTGTTTATGTTGAATAAGAATACAAGGAAACAAAGAAATATAATGAAAGAGTTTTGAATTTGAGGAATATTGTTGAGTGATGTCTCAATCGATGACAGTGTGATTCTCATACTGCTTTTGGTCTGGTGTAAAATTCTTGTGACAATAAAATAGCGATATATTAGTTACCTGTCACATGTCACGAGAATCAATATAGTAGTTACATCCTTTACGTCAATTTGGCTCGCGCTGTGATGATGTAAAAAACTATTCAACAAAATAATATGAATAATTTAAGATAATTTAATCTTGGTGCAAATAGCTACATCTATAAAGCTCAGCTAGATAACCGAATTTCGTTGCAAATAGCCACAACTACATAGCCAAATCTTGGCGCAAATCCCACAGCTAGACAGCCAAATCTCAATGCAAATAGCTACGGCTATATAGCTCCGATAGATAGCCGAATCTTAATGCAAGTGGTCACAGTTATAGTTAATTCATTTCAGGGAGAATATTTGCAATAGTGCAATAGGCAGAGGGCACCACATTAGCTCCTAAAATACTTGGTGATTAGAAAATTACTATTCTGTCGAAATTAAGAAAATAAATTAATTTTAACGGTGGAAAGACATGTTTGTGTTTGAGGTTTTGTTTCATAATTCCAGTATTAACATAAATTTACTAGAAAAATGGGAACTTCCAGACACGATTACCACCAGATATTCAAAATAATTAAATAAAAAACAATGAATTCCTTTTAATTTTATGATTGTCTAGTATCATAATGTATTATATATTAGTCACACATTTAATTGCTTTTGCAAGAAAAATCAATAAAAAATTTAATTGACTTTATTTTTGTGATTATTAGAATTGAAGCTGATACCTTCATTGTCTTCTTTTAATAGATCTGTGACACAGAAATCATGTCTCGTGGGATGAGGATCAGCTGTTCCTCCATCACTTAGGCAGTCTTCCAGGTGGGCGGTATCCGGAATGATACCATTGGCATGATAGCTGATACCATTTTCATAAAAAAACACATTTGTTTATTTCAATGTTTGAATATAAAATATTATTGAAATATGTTTTTGCTTTTTATAGCAGCGTCTAGTTGTAGTTTTTTGTAAATGCAGTGTCACTCACACTGTTGCAGATATTCTTCCTGAAGCGGACGGAGTCTGCATAGATCAGGTTGTAAAGCACTCGCCTCATTATTCACTCGAGTTCTGCTGGTAGCTTTTTTGTATTTTATTATTATTATTAATTCACAATAGTTATGTGTTGTGTTAAAAAAGTCCACGCATTGTGGCGGTGTGTAATATCTACACATTACAAAATAAGTTCCATATTCTTTAAAGGCATATTTTATGAAAGTGACATGTTTCGCCTTGTTAAGAAGACACTATCAAATCAAATATAACAGAAAAAGAGATGTTTTTATTAATATTCAATATTCTTTACTCTTTACACTTCAATAAGCAACAATACAACACACCGGGATATTGTTTGATTGCACTAGTGATATATCTCTGATTTTCAATAAAATATTCATCCTGTGACTAATTATTAATTCTTTTTGTAACAAAAATGACTTTGAACTGTGGCTGGCTTTATTTGCAGTTCAGAGTGCCGCATTTTATCCTAATATTAAGCACCATTACCATCAGTGTCATAGCGGATAATGAGTGGGCGAATGGCGAGTGTCCGGCGCCATAAAGCCGGACCCCCCCAGCTAAGGGAAGGTGACCCCTACAGAAAACCCATCAGAGAAGGCAACGGGAAACCACTCTGATTACCTTTTCCCAGGATACTCACTATGGCGAGAAACAAAACAATGGCCCCTAGTCCCGGGCAGCCCATCAATGGGCAGGGGGTGCGAAGAATCTCCCGGCTCAAAATAGTGAAAACGCAATTGAAAATAGGAAC
The DNA here is from genome assembly GCA_022606425.2 of Lepidostoma basale. Taxonomy (NCBI): domain Eukaryota; kingdom Metazoa; phylum Arthropoda; class Insecta; order Trichoptera; family Lepidostomatidae; genus Lepidostoma; species Lepidostoma basale. The sequence goes on along the minus strand of JAHDVF020000761.1, from coordinate 287,730 downwards.
GTGGAACTTGAGAAGTTTGTATGCTGGCAAACTGGATAATACCATACAGGAGATGAACAGATTGAACATCGGTATACTCGGTATTAGTGAACTGAGATGGACAGGAAATGGCATACACCAACATGAGAAAGGGAACTTATATTACTCAGGAAGCGACCCACATAATAGAAACCATCAAAATGGAGTCGCTGTATTCGTCATGAAAGACTAAATGGTGAGTAATCAAAGAGGTGAAATATTGTACGAGTTTTGCCAGGAAAGGAACATGATAGCAATGAACACCTGGTTCAAACTACCAAATAGAAGGCTATATACCTGGAGGTCATCCCAAGATGGAACTTTATATGATGTCGTAAGAAACCAAATAGGTTATATAGGGGAAACATGGGAAAAATATATCTATGATGTATTTAAGGACAATAGACCTGATACTGATGTTTCTACCAATTTGTACGGACTTCCAATAATAAAATCGGAAGTTCTTCACGCAATACAGACCTCAGACAATCGTAAAGCATGCGGCCCAGACGACATCCCAGTCGAGGTGTTGAAGCTCATTGACAATGACAATATTGACTACCTATTGAGACTTTTTAATGCAATATATGACACGGGGAACATACCCCACGACTGGCTGAAGTCCACCTTTGTGACGTTACCTAAAAAACAACATCCTAAAATATGTGGAGACTACAGATTGATTAGTCTCATGAGTCACGTCCTGAAACTATTTATTAAAATAATACATGCCAGAATACGCAGTAAATGTGAGCAAGACTTCGACGATACTCAGTTTGGTTTCAGGAACGCGTTTGGAACACGCGAACCACTATTAGCTATCAACGTATTGCTACAAAAGTGCCGGGACCAAAGAAAAGAGATAGTCGCATGCTTTATTGACTACGAAAAAGCATTTGACAGGGTAAAACATAGTGACCTAATAAAAATGATTGTCAGGTGCAATATTGATACCAAAGATTTAAATTTTATTAAAAACCTGTAGTTGTTCCAAACAGCCGAAATAAGACACGGATACGAGAAGTCTAACGCAATTACCATCCAGCGAGGTGTGAGACAGGGTTATATCCTTTCTCCATTATTATTTAATCTCTACTCCGACTATGTTTTTAAACGAGCCCTCATCAACACCGAGAAAGGACTGAAAATTAATGGCGTTGCGATAAACAATATAAGATATGCCGACGACACTGTTTTATTGGCTGAAGGTGTCAGCGATCTTCAGGACCTCCTTAATCTTGTTGACAAGTCCGGTGAAAGATTGGGGCTAACAATAAATGTCAGCAAAACTAAATGGATGACATTTGGACGGCTTGACTACAGTGGATCAGTATTGCATTTGAACGGCCGTAACGTTGAAAGGGTGGAAATTTTTTTTCGACAACAATGTAACAAATTTTAATGATTTGCTAATTGCCCCCCGGTGAGGCGTACACCCCACGTTGGGAAACACTGGTGTATGGTATATTTTTGACTGCTTAGTACGATACAAGGTGGACGTGTTATGACTTTAATAATTTCTTTTGTAGTACTCGTTCTTTCTAGGAATTGCTTAGTAAGTCTCTATTATATTACTCACTCCGGTGAAAGATTGGGGCTAACAAACAATGTCAGTAAAACCAAATGGATAACATTCGGATGCCTTGACTACAGTGGGTCAGTATTGCATTTGAACGGCCGTAACGTTGAAAGGGTGGAAAAATTTAAATACCTCGGCAGCATACTAACGCAATCTCTTGACCCAGATGTAGAGATAAAATGCAGAATTGAGGCAGCAAGAGCTACGTTTAATAAAATGAAATCACTCTTCTGCAATGATAAAGTAAACTTGAAACTCCGCCAGAGAATGATCAAATGCTATGTGTGGCCTGTTTTATTTTACGGGTGTGAAACTTGGACCCTGAAAGTTAACTCAATGAACAGACTGGAAGCATTTGAAATGTGGCTCCATCGCCGAATGCTCAGAGTTCCCTGGACAGACATGGTTACCAATACCGAAGTCCTGAGGCGAGCTAGAGTTGACAGGGAATTGTTATCAACTATCAAGGTTCGAAAGATCTCATATCTGGGTCATATACTGCGTGGGGAAAAGTACCACCTTCTCCAACTGATATTGGAGGGAAAAATTGAGGGACACCGAGGGCCCGGAAGGAGACAAATGTCCTGGCTGCGAAACGTGAGGGAGTGGACCGGCATCCGAAGTGTGGTAGAGCTGTTCCGAGCGGCGCAAGACAGGGACAGGTTTGCCGAGGTGATCGCCAACGTTGGGGGGACCCGACAGGGCACTTGAAGAAGAAGAAGAAGCACAATATTCATTAGAAAGAAACTAAAGTATTACAAAAAGGTTTATTAGATTCATTCATATATGATCCAGCTGCAGTTCTAAACCGATTTTTTAGACCTCAAATGTAGCTAGCCGGATAAGAGTTAAGTAATAATGAATTATTTCAGTAGATGCGTAAATGTATAACTGAGGAATACTGAAAATCTAAACCCAGAATCTATTGTATTTTTAGAGATATTAAAAGTATTATAAGTAATTTACACTAGCTACACAGCACGGGAAAGGGAAGGCTAATAACAAACAAGGTTCTATTTGCATATTCAACATATTTGTATGTGAAAAAAAAACAGTTCTATTTAGCTTTGTTTGCCCCATAATACAAAGATTTATTTATCTTATTAATTATTTAATTAACAGTAATTATAATACATAATATTATTTAAATAGAATAAAAATCTTCATGCATTTTTAACAATTCAATATTTATTGTTATATATTTATTTTTAAATATAACATATATTATAATTTAGTCACAGTTTAAATATAAGTAACAAAACACAAAGAGATAAACACTTTTCGTGAACATTGTGATTAGACGATCATTTACTTCCATAATTGAATTTGGATTTGATTTTACATTTATTGAGGAGTGAAATGGAACATTTATCATGCAATGAGGAATGAGGATCCACAACAACATTATATACATTTCAACACCTTAAGATAGACACGTTATAATTTAGAGAGTGGTACGTAAAAGAAAGAGACAGTCAGTTGTTTAGTAACTAATGAACGTTATGGCTGTAAAATGGAAATCATAATTATTCTAAGAGCAGGGTAGTCAAGCAAGGTAACTATCCTTATTACACTTATGCATTTGCAATATTTTATATGTACAGAGTTTCTGAGGAAGAAATGATAACTTTAATCATTATTTTTATATTTATTTACAGATATGTTTTTATTTAATCGTGGGCACCTACCTATTTTTAAAAATTATAGAAAGATTTTTCATTTTATTGAAGAACACATGAAGTGAGTCAGCTATACACAGTTTTATTTTTAAAATTTTGCCAATTAGTTCTTCGGCGTTATTAGATAATTATAACGCGTCTATCAATTTGAGTAATTGATCTTTATGATAAAATTTATAAATAGCCTCTATGTTTCACATAGATATAATATGTACAGAGATGGTATGAGATATGTTTAGACGCAGCTCTCTTGCGTCAGCGGTAGCGGGGTGCAAGATGTGACCACCTCTCGGCCATGCAGGGCGCGGATGGACCAGGTTCCCACAGCTTCCGGAATCTAGAGGCAACACCAACAAAAACTAAATGTTATGTTTTCTCTAATTATAACCGGTGCTTTATTGCGGTGCAGTGTGCTCCATCACCTTTTTAAAAAAAAACATATTTTAATAAATGAATGTTGTTAATTTTAATAGAAGTTCACGAGGAAAACATTTATTTTTATTAAAAATCTTTTTAAAATGTATATTTAGTTAAAATCCACCAATGTTTGTGTCTTCGCTGTGATGAAAATAATGCGCCGCCATCTTCTGGACCAGAAGATAATAGCGAGCTACCGAAACTGGTCAAAGACACAAACAATGGATTTTAACAGAAATATACATTTTAAAAATATTTTTTATTTTCATCACATTTTAATGTTTCTAAAAAAAACATAAAAAACTCTAATTACTATGAAAATATTAAACTGTATGATGGTGTTATAATTTTATTTATTTTTCAGTTGTAGACTTTTATTTAACACTTTAACTTCAGATTAGACATGTCTAAAATAATAAATAAATAATTTTTATTATTATTTGCGGAATAGGAATTCTGTGGAATATCAATTTTCATTTAAAGGGTATTTTAATGTAATTTTCATTAACAAAAAGCATTTAGAAAATCAAATGATTTTATTTAAATCTCTTGATAGAACTTAATTTTAAATTATAATTGAATTAAACAGTGATTTTTAAGAACTACTCCAGCGTTTATTTCAGAAGTGACCAGTTTCGTCAGGGTCGCTGGCATTGAAAGTACCGCAGCAAATGAAGAAAGAAAGAGAAATTATCAGGACTGTAAAGCGCACAAAATTTGAATACTATACGCAGATTATGAGAAACAATAAATACAAAGTGCTAAGTAAGATAAAGAAAATCATGATAATAAAACCTTCAAGAATGGTTGAGTTGCCGCACAACATTTTTTTTTGGAATCCAAAGTAAAAATAGCAAAGATATTTTCCAACCTTTGATAGGACAGGAACAAGAAGAATAATAAAAAGTGTTAAAATAAGGTGAACATAAAAGTAGTCTAATTATTACAAATTATCTGCTATTTATACATCTTTAAAATAATGTTTTGTAATCATGATAATATTCAAAAGTTGCTACTGAGAACAAAAGAATACCAACCGGTGTCTCGGTCTTGGGTGAGGGTTCCTGAGCCAGTCGAGGACTCCGAGCTGCCACCTCCCACTCCTCCTCTGCGCGCATCTGCGTAATCCCATTAGGTTCTGCTGAAACATATACTGTTCTAGATTATTTGCAACAAAATGGATCTTTTCTATAGAAAAATCTGCTTATAACATTGGACCATTGCATTTGTTCTTAATGCTAAACAAGGATTATCGTTGCTTGCAAAACTGTACAGAAATTCTAATAATGATTGTCTTTATCTAAATGATGACTCATAAGTGATTGAATTTATTTCACTCATTCACTCATATGAACAAGCAAGAGAGAAAAAAATAGCGCACATCCTGCAGACAAGTCTGCGATATTTCTCTCTCAAGCGCGGACAATAAAGAATGTGATTTTTTTTTCAAAATTAAGTGCGAATGGTAGTATTTCTCACTAGTACTTTGAAAAACATCGGAGACATTTAACCAAAAGGTCAATTAGGGCTATCTTTGATGTAAATCAAAGTTATCTTTCTATTCATTTTTAAGATTCCAATACCACACAAAATAATATAATTAACTAATCGGCTCGCCATTTTCCCAAAGTGGTGGGTGGAGAGGATTGACCATCACACTAATCTATCATGAAATTCCTCTCTTGCCATCTAAACATTCATAAATTGTCATGTGTATATCCATTTCTCAGACTCCTCATGTAACGGACATTTAAAATTTGATTGAATTGATTTTGTCACATTTTCCCCAGTCTGCCTCAATTTTAGGCTCCATTCACGTCATTAATGTATACTTTCTTCACCATTCTTTCCATACTTCCAAGCTATTTAAATAATCTTTTCATTATTTTGTTCATATCCCTTTTTTTGTACTGCATTCACTGACATTTGCAATTGACACTATTATATTATTATATATAAAACTAAAATCGTATTAGTATAGATTTTATTTCCACTGCATTTAGTATATTTTCACACAAAAATTATACATTTTAAAAAGAAGAATGCCCATACTGTTTGTGGAAGTCAAATGATGGAATTAACACACCTTTATTTAGAGGGACAACATCCGGATTTCTATCTTCATGGACAACGGTAGAACATTCTTCCTCTCTTAGTCCAGTGGCCGCCTGCCTCGAAGACTTGTAATCTCCTAAAATAACAAACAATTTTGAACATACGTAGTATATTCAAAAGATTATAGTAGATAATTTTAAAATCATCTTTGGATAGTGATCTGGTTACAGTGAATTTCGATTACTTACCATGAAATTGTTTAAAGATCTTATTTTTGAATTTAATGAAAATGATTGCCGCAGCAAATAATGTCAATGCCCCAAGTGTTATTCCAAACAGGAGTACCGTTTGGAGTGAAGTATAGCTCCCTAAAAATCAAAAGAGTAGATTATTTCAAATATATATATATTTTATTTCATATGTAAAAAAATAAATATTTAGATTAGGGGCTGCTTATTTTTCTCACTAGAATTTGATCAAGTGGAATCAAATATGTATTTTTTAAATATTCAATAAAAATATTTAATTTAGTTACCTTTGAAGGATTTTGATGGATATGGCATGATGATAAATAGTTCTACAGGCGTAGACCTTTTATGGGTTCCAACAGTGTACAGCAGAAGTCTTAGTTCTTTTCCTCCGGGCAATCCACCAACTCTGAATATTGGTTGGTTCGTTGTCAAATTTGCCAAAAGTTCTCCGTTTGAAGAGAGTTGGACAGTAAGTTCGTATGATTTAGGTACTCCATTGTTGCTCCCTGAAACAGTTTTTAAAATTTTAAATAATGTGATTAATAGCATAGTATTCTTTTTCTCTTCTCCCTAGCCATCTTTCCTCTGCTTGATATCTTCTGGGTCCGCTGTCTGGTTTTCCTTCCTTAATTTAATTTTGTTTATTATTTTAAAGTCACAAGTAGTTTTAGTGTTTAGTAAAATGATTTTTTTTTATTACCTATATCGCAAAGAAGATTAAAATCATATGCTGTGAGGTTATGCAGAGCGCAGTTCTTGGGAGCAGGTGGCGGGGGTGAGGTGAGCCGTAGGGTGCAGGGGGCCCCCTGCCTACCGATGCGATTGCTGGCCCAGCAAAGTGCTTCCCCTTCTACAATTTTCCCGCTTATTCCTGCAGGGAGGTAACGAAGCTTCGAACTCATATCCGTCCAGGAGTACTGTTCCTACAAAAAAAAAAACACCAGTATTAAATTACTTGTGATGTCCTCATTTTTTTTTATAAACTTAAACTAAACAAAAATTTTATAAACTTAATACTGTGTAATTCTATAATGATAAATGAAATTTTCCGCTTTTGTATAAAACAATATTAATTCTAGAAATAGGATGTATTCTGAACCCTTCATTATATATTATAATAATAAATTTTCAATAAAAACCAATAAAGTAAGAAGACATTTTTAAAGCAAGACATGTTGAATTCAAATAATAATTACCTGGGGTAAGATTATCAGGCCAGACGTGGTATTTAGAGCCCAAGTGAAATTGGTTGGAGGCGGATTGGCAAACACTTCGCATAACAATTCCACTTCTTTTTTACCATTTATATATGGAATTTTCACACTCTCCTTATTATTCACCTTACAGACAGGGGGATCTAGAAATGAGAATTTAAGAGTATGTAACATTAAAACTCTTTAGTATGTAATGAGTATGTAAAATTTGACTCACTCTGAAATGATGTGAAGAGTTATTTAACAAAATAATTATAATTTATACTTACATAAAACTTGAAGATTGATGATATTGGATTTAGTGTCTCCTTCAACATTGGATGCCGTACAACTGTAAGAGCCGGTGTCATCTGCCTGGACACTGGGTAGGCTAAGGCGTCCCCAGTCTACTTCAACTCCCGCTGTCGGCTCATGGGCTATTGTTCGACCCTAATCAAGATGTTTTTGTAAATATGACTTACAAATACGACACTGTAATTTCTTAGCTATATTGCACATATCTCTCAAAGATATAGAGAACTCAATTGTATAATTCACGTTCAAAAATTAAAACAAACAAGAAAAATATTCTTTTTAATTTTAGATAAACCAAAGACGTTAACACTATGGAAATCACTTAAGTTAACTACCATGTGTTATAAATGTTCCTAGGTTTTTGCATTCGTTTTGTAATAATATTGGTTAGTTTATATCGTTCTCCCGATGATGAAGTTGTAAAGCCTTCAAAACATGTTGAGAAAAATAAACTCAAAAGTGAAAAAGTGTTTTAATTCATAAAAAAAAAGACAATTATTCTGTTAATAGAAATCTTAAAAAATGTTCATCGCTCCACCACGATGTTGAAATAGCCACCTTATCTGTTTAACATTTGTTGCATATGTTTACTATACATACATACAATTATATATTTATATGAATTTGTCAGTATTCCAGATTAGTTAGATTCAGTTCAACTCCACTTTAAATCATTAATACAAATGAAAATGTCTGTTTTCTAGAAGTTTTGCTGATTTGAATTTGATAACAAGGCGAAATATTTCATTCCCATAAAAGATAATTTAACTTCTAGAAAGCCGAGGTTTTCTTTCATATTAATAAGTATTCCGCATGTTTATGTATTAAACCAACATAAGTTTAACAAAGTTTATTAGATTTATAGACTTCGTTTCATTGGTTAATCAATGAGCAATTTGTATTGTTGTTTAATTAAAATCTTATGAAGGGTGGAGAACAATTAAACAATTAATAAATGAAAGGGTTACTGATCATACTTACATTGTGGTCCCACGAAATCTTGTATGGAGGAGGATGAGCCAAAACATTGCACTCGAGCAATACAGCATCACCCTCCTTGATGTTGTCTATATTTACATCTCGTCCTAGACGCAGACTGACATCCGGAGGTACTGTTAAGAACCAATATAAAATATTGTATTTCACAAAAGAAAAATCGAGCTATATATTCAAATTGATATAAATCCTTTCAACAATTTTATATTGTACATATGTATCTACACAATGTATATGTTTGGTGTCCATTTGAGGCAATACACCAGACCAGGAGGATCAAAGCAACGTCTTAGACACCAGAAGGTAAAAATTTGCATGATGGATATTACTCTTGATATGAAAGATGTTGATCTTCACAGTGATCATGTTCAGCAGCCAGAAATCTTTTTAAAATTATATTATAGACAATTGAAATGTTAGTTGTGAAATCCATCTATAATCAGAATTATCAATATAATCTGAATTCATACACTCGTTGGCAATTTAAAGATGGATATTAATAAATTGCAATGCACAAAATTAAAGTTGCACAACGGGCCATGGAAAGATCCATGTTGGGTATCTTGCTATACCCAACATGGAGATTAGAAGACGCACCAGGGTCACCGATGTAGGGATACGCATTGCGAGGATGAAGTGGCAGTGGGCTGGTCATGTGTGTCAACGGGATGATGGAAGATGGAGCCAGAGGGTTACTGAATGGAGGCCAAGGTTGGGCTGGAGAAGTGTCGGGAGACAGCCAACCAGGTGGAGCGATGATATTGTGCGGACGGCGGGAAGGGCCTTGAGAACACTGGCGAGATACCGAGAGAGATGGCGTGTGGGTGGAGAGGTTTACGTCCAGCAGTGGATGGAGACAAGCTAACGAAGATTCCTAAATTAACTCTGTATGTACCTTTTATATTATGAATTGTATAGTAGTAGAAGTTACTTTCATAGGAATATAATAAACTTGTCACGATGAATAAATCTGAATTCATACACTAGTCAGCAATGTAAAGATGGATATTCCTAAATTAACTCCAAACTGTATAGACGTAGAAGATATTTTGATAGGAATATAATGAACTTACACAGAATATCCAATGTCATGATGGAGTAGAGAGAGTCAGCCGGTGGCAACAAGAGGTGAGTAGCACGGCAGGTCAGCTGCTGGCCCCGCTGCTCGCGCCCTACAGTTATCTCCAGCTGAGAGATGCTCACATCCTCACTTGTAGATTCCTGGACAGTATTAATTAATCTTCAGGTGGGATCAGCAATGAAAATTAAAATTTTACCTATCTAAATACATCTTTGATATATCTATATATAAGTTGACATGGTTAGAAATAAGGTAAAGGTGTTCCCGTTGATATAGAGTTTTTTGAAAGCTGTAGATATAAGTTTATACTCAATTCCGTTAGGTAACCTTAGGGGTCTCGAATTACTAGAATTGCCATGGGCATACCCTGTTGGAAGGCATGTACCTATAAAATGCGGTGAAACACCTCCTTTCATCAAGTCCGACTCCTTGACGTCCTAGAGTGGTCTTCGTGATTACTGACCTTACCATTCATTTTGTTTTCTGTCTCACAGCAATCATTCAACATCCTCCTCTCTCCATTGTTTCACGTCTCACGGAGTTTCTGTACTGTTCTTTTTGTAAATTTGATTATATCAAACCCGAATGTCTATACTGGGAGGATGCATATTTCAAATATATTTTTTTTCAGGTGGTTCGTGACTCAATTGGACTTGAGAATATAGGACAGTTAACCGATAGCAGCCCATTCAAGGCCCTGCTTACGATTGTATGATGATATATAAATATGCATCAAGTCTCTCAATAATCCTTCTCTGCTACCATTCGGTATTACACATAATTTTTGTTTTAGAATAGTTAATTCTCATGCGCACGAGCTCGAAAGATTTTTGACATTGTTGAGCATCGATTGTAGTTATTTTTCATTTACTGCAGTTATTTATAATCGAAAGTTCACCTCTTGCTTGTAGGAGTGTGGTGGCAGCGGCGTTCCATGCAGCAGCCAGTGTAGACGCGCAGGCGGTCGAGCTCCGCGGGCTCGGCATGTTATCAGTTCACGTCGCCCCGCACGTAGGGGCTCACGGGCCTCAATCTCCACTGAGATGGGAGCCACTGTCAACATTACAGACTTGTTATAATCTTTGACACATACAACATTACAGATTTAATATTAAATGTGACGCATACAAAATTACAGATTTGTTAAAATTTATATGTGTTTGATTAAATAACTTCACTTTTTTTCCCTTGTATAGAACAGGTCGTTTGAACCCAATTACTGTATACAATTTAATTTTAGCTATTATATTGATTCTCGTGACATGTGATAGTTAGCTAATCTATCCCCATTTTATTGACACGTGAATTTTACATCAGACCAAAGACAGTATGACAATCACAACTTACCGGGAATCAAACCCGGGACCTTCGGTATGGCAGTCAAAGCATTCACCACTCTGCCACGAAGGTGGTCACATAATGATAATTAGCGAGGGAAATATGAGAGTGATAATGTCCATTTTAGGGTAGTACAATATTTAAAATGATGGAATACTGATCGAAGTAATAAGGAAGAAATGTAAATGTAAATGAATGCGTCCTAAATAAAATTTAATAAGGCTCACTAAAATGGTTCGGACATACAGAATAACTGGTGGTAAACTTGATCTTTACAAAATTACAGACTTGAAACATATAACATTACAGACTTGACACATACAACCTTACAGACTTGTAATTATCTTTGACAAATACAACATTATAGACTTGTTATAATATATAATTTAGAAGTTCTTGGGATGCCACTTGGACCTTGAATGTGATAGTTTCTAGTTGCTCTCCCCATTTTTGTATAGAACAGTTTATTTGAACAAATTAATAAATACAATTTTTTAGCTGTTGATTCTCATGACATGTGATAAGTAGCTAGTCCATTTTATTGTCACGTGAATTCTACACCAGTCCAAAGAGAGTGTGAGAATCACACTGCCATTGCCAGGAAAAGAACTCAGAACATTCGATGCGTCAGTTGCTCTTGGCTCTCTCACACAAGAATAAACTATACTATTTCATGAAATATAAGAGCTAATATTATATATGTATTAACTAATATATGATTAAAAAAACATATTTGTGTATTTTCATTTGATGCTTGGAATTTATGCCAAAAACACAAAATAAGAAATAGTTAGTAAACGGTCAACCAAAATAAAATATCGTTTTTTTTCCTGAACATTGACATTAAACTATACTGTGTTGTTCATTGAATGTTCATCATTGTTCAGTGAACACCTGAATGCAGTTTGAAAGGTTCTGTGAAAGAGTTATTAAGATGTTGTTTTATCTTATAACAAGTAATTATCTTCATTATATGATAGATCTCTTCATTCAGTATTAAAACAAATTAATAAAGATGAAAACTGGATTTTAGGTTTCTTAATTTTACTGATACTTGTATAGACAAACGAAATATTTGGATTTTTAATCCCTTAAATATTAAAACCTATTAAATATAGAATAATATAATGTAATGGTAAAATGAATATCCGGTATGACCTAGAAATAATAAAAAATATACTGATTGATCGTTTTTCTTTTTACCCGTCACATAAAATACTTTGCAACGAAATACAGAGATGGCAGTAGTATAACACTAGCTCATGTTTAAACAAAGATTAGAGCGGTCTCACCCCCTCAGTTTTTTCCAACTGGTCTAAAACTAATGCCAGAACAATAAATAGGTCATTCCAACAATTTTAAGTGATGCCCCAGAGGCTGTGAAGGTCGCCATTTACACAAAAATACTTTTATTTCCCAAATTTATCAGAAAAAATTAAATAAATTTTTATGCACGTTAAAATGGTATGGCATTTTGTATATTTGAAAATTGTAAACTTAATAATATTTTCAATTTCACTCTAAGCATTCATTATTAGTAAATGATTGAACCTTCAAACTCAATGTTATAAAAACTTCTTCAAATTTGTTTCAAATTTGAAACAAAATTAATAAAATAGATTGCGTAAATTTAAGAATTTAACTAATTTTGTTCAATATTCACCCCTCAAAGGAGGCATGTGTTATTATTAAATAAAAATTACAAAAAAATATCAGTTACTTACAAGCACTAAATGAAAAGAATTAGGGGGTGAGACTTATAAAAATATAAAATGAAGGGCCACCCTAATATATTATATACTCGTACATATTTTGTTGCTGATATTTTCACAAACGAGAAATAACCTTTTCAATAAAAAAAGTAAAGATGATATTTTCTTAAGAAATTTAATATTCCTTAAATATTTATAGGAAATTAAATACTAACTCACTGATATATTTTTAAGAATACCGTTGTATCTTATTTTCGTAGACGTGGGAGGATCGCTAGTGATTTTTGTTTGAAAAATATGTCTTCTATGTTTATAAAGAATCCAATTCATTTTAATTCACATTTTTCTATTCTTGGAATTGAGATACTAAAAACGCCTTTATTTCGTGTTCTTTATTTTAATAAATCCATAAAAATAAGGGTGGGAATATACCGGTACTTTGTATAGTCAACTTGACACTAAATACTGAATTGTTAGTGACATTGCGTAGTATTTTATACTACTCAATGTAATTAACATTAACCTATATAGTGCGATTGGCTACAATTATAGTAAAAAAATGGTTTGGAACTATGGCAAACTACATTTGAAGCTCATATTTGAATGTATTTTATAAACCTCTTTGCTATTTAACCCTTCGGTTATAGCCGCGATTTTTGAGAAAATAATTCAATAGTAAAATGTAGATATTATATAAAATTTATCAACAGTCTGTAAAAAAAATATTATAATTTATCTAAATTAAAACAAATCGATTTTATATTTTGTTGGGTCATTTGTTATGAACACTTGCAACTTTATTATTATTATTATTATTATTTTGTTGAATCGCTCTTTACATCATGGCAGCATGAGCCAAATCGATGTAAAGGGTATTATAGCTATCATAGTGATTCTCGTGCCATGTGATAGGTAGCTAATCTATCGCCATTTTGAATTCTACATCAGATCAAAGACAGTGTGATAATCACACTGCCCTCGCCAGGAATCGAACCCGGAACCTTCGGGGTGGCAGTCAATGCACTTACCACTCGGCCACTAAGGTCGTCGACAGAACTTGCACGTGCTCATATATTTTTGGACCGAGAGCGACACAAAACGGCTATAATTTCGTATGCACGGTGTAAAAAAAGTGCACAACCAATAGCCGCCATTCTTACGACCACCGTCAAATTTTGAAGCCGTGCCATTAATTTAGCTTTATCTCGGCGCGCAAAAACATTCCCAGCCGAGTCTAGACACCACGAGTAATGTATAATAAATGTATGTGATGTAAACAAAACTGATAGACTTTGGACCCTTATTGGATGGCTGTACACTGTTCTTTTTTACGCCATGCCCATTAACTATAACACCACTTTTCTTTTACATTTAATGAAATCTTTCAATTCCAAATATGTTTTTTTTAAATATATACAAATGTAGCACTAACTCACCCCTTCAAACTCTGTCTAAAACGTATATGATTCTTTTATATACTCGTATCATGGTTTCGATCCGTCGGATTCGGCGCTTCTCGCTGGGGTAGCGAAAGCTGATACATCAGATTTCGCAACCAAAGGGTTAAGCTCTATGTGAATGGCATTAAAAAATTGAACCAGCTTATAATCGGAACACAGCCGGTCGTTAAGGCTAGAATAATCTTCCTGTAGACCCCAATTGCATTTAGAACCCGTCAGAGTTTAGATCGTGACTCAAGTCTGGTAACTAAAGCCGATTTTCATGTCTTTTTTGGAGGGCGTTTTTTTTTGTAGGAAAATAAAAATGAATCGTTTTGGATATTAAGGATGTTTTTATTTACATATTATAGATACAATTTTTTTTTTTTTTTGAAAAAATTTAGTAGCTTATTATTATTATTATTATTGATCGAAGTTGGCACTTCGAAAAAAAAAGCGCGTGGGCGGCCTCGGTGATTTTGGCTCTTGATGTTATCTTAAATAAAAAATTCTTAATCTAAAGACATGTCATTCTGGTCGGAACTACAGAAGTTAAATTTCATGGATAAATAACAAAATGGCGGATTTTGAAAAAAAAAGTCAGCATGTTGTAAAATAAAAAGTTAGGGGTGAAAAAATGTCTCGGTAGTTCCGACGAGAATGACATGTCTTTAGATTAAGAATTTTTGATTTCAGATAACATCAAGAGCCAAAATCACCGGGGCCACCCACGCCCTTTTTTTTCGAGGTCCCAACTTCGATCAATAATAATAATAATAATAAACTAATAAATTTTTTCAATTTTTTTTTCTGTATCTTTAATATGTCAATAAAAACATCCTAAATATCCAAAACGATTCATTTTTATTTTCCTACAAAAAAACACCCCCCGAAAAAGATATGAAAATCGGCTTAAGTTACCAGACTACTACCTTAATAAGATTTTTTTTAAATCACAAAATACCACAAAAAGGTTAATGTTATATTTACCTAAATAATGATTGTACGTGTACTTGAATACACGTATATAAAACGTTTATTATTTAAAACATTTATTTGTATTGTAATTATTATTATATTTATTCTCTCTAAACTCCGATTAAGTTATAAAATACAATGATATTTACATCTTACATGAAAATATATGATTTTGAGTTTATTTACTGAAGATATATTACAAACAATAATTATATAAGTTTATGGCATCTGTTGAGAACAGGTAAAATATGATAAATATACGAGTATAATACCAGGAACGCATGAGAGACAGTTCGACTTTAGGAATACAAGATACTCTCCAAAGTCAAGAGTATTTGTCTTCTGAACGTACTTTCACGAATATGAAAGACGTCGATCTCCGAAGCGATCCTGTTCAGCAGTTTGATTGCTCTCCCCACCGGTATATCCAGAGACAGATTGCTTCTGCAAGATGGGAGATAAAACAGTCTGTGCTGACGCTGTCGAAGATAATCACCCGGAACATATACTCGTATATGGATAGCCTCCAAGACGACGAATTTCTCAATGTAAGTGTAATGCCTTTTTCAATCTTTTAATTCTAATGGCGTTAAAATTTACGATACAAAATAATTATATAAAGTAAAAATATTTATTGAACGTTGGTATACCTGTTTAAATATTAAACATATGATACAAACCTATTTCATTTGTTCCAATGATAATTTGAATAAATTCTTCAATACTCTTTTAAAGTTTAGCTGGTGTTAAATTGTTTAAAGTGCCTAATTACAGTTAATTAAAAAAAAAAACAGTGGATAACGTGGAATAAAAAATTCAATATACACAAATGTCCGGATCGTCCAGCTGACGACAAGTGGTCCATCTAAAAGAACATTATGTGCTAAATTATTTGTTATTTGTTATTTTATTTTATGTCATTGTATTTTATATAATTTGTTTTAGATTTATTTTGTAGACGTTGGACAATCAAAGTGTGCGCGGGAGATGCCTATTGGTGGCGATGAGGTTCGCAACCCATCACACCGCGTCTCTCGCGGGGGCGAAAAGAGAAGGATGGAGTGCCGCATCGATTAAAGTGTGGCAGTCCATTCTTTCTGCCTACCCTCTCGAGGAGACGGCGTGATGGTAAGTTAGTTAGTTAGTTTTACAAACCTATTATAAGTGTGATTTATGAATATTTAAGGCTTACACCGATGCATAATTTGATCACTACAAAGACAAACGTAGGCAGCGAAATTTATTGTACCGAAGATCTTACATGGTTTATTTTGAATATCCCACTTGAGATAGAATCCCATTTTGGACCAAATCTAATTGTGAGCTTAATATACATTATAGAAAAGCCTGCTTTCATACAGATTGAATTCAGAAAACAGAACTAAGATTGAATATATTTGAAAAAGAGAATCACCTCTGTTTAAGCATAAATTGTATAAAAGTCACAAAAATTATTGCCCGGACTTGAATCTACACAATTTTTCGGACAAAAGATTTATCTTCACGGTAAGAGATTACGTTTAATTTCCTTTTTACAAAGAATGAAAATATTTTATATTGTAGTAAGAAGATGGCCGCGAGAAAACACATAAACCGACGCTTTCATCTATACATTTATAGGGGACGAATAAAAAAGCTATTCCCTTGTACAGGACCGGCATTCTGGAAACTGGGAATATCATTACCGACTACCCGGTACTCTCGAGCGATGGAAATGGAACACTATTACTTAAGTAGCACTCGGATCTCGAGCTTCGTATTGTAATGTCGCTTTCTAGGTTATTCGCAATTTATTCACGCTAAAAAATACACTTTCAAATATTTTTAACTCCTTAACACAAAAAAAAAATTAAATATATTTTTTATAATTTTTTCGCGGCATTTCGGCATTTCGTAATTTTTTCGCGTCATTCTCATCAGCTGTCCCTCGTATTCGAGGATGACTATCCTTAACGGATGTGGGTCCTCATATGGCTAGAGCAGTGGTTCTTAACCTGGGTTCAATCGAACCCCAAGGGTTCAGTGAGTCAGTCTCCCGGGTTCGGCGGAGGTCAAAACACACACCCGACTTATTGTACGATATTATGAAAAATGATACGACCTACGATATATTCATTTATCCAATATATCTAATATATTATTTGCATTATTTTTCTTCTCTTAAATATATATAGAATAAACTTCCTATGTTACCTTCCTTAGTCCACACATTAAATAAATTTCCTTATTTCCCCCATCCTGCAGTTTGTCTCCTCCCTCCCTCCTGTGCTTCCTGCTGTGCATTATTTATTTTTTATTCTTTCTCTAACATATGTTATTTATGTATCAATTGTGTATTTTCTTTTGCTGTTGTATTGCTACGTGTGTACGGCGGGCCATCGAGGGAGAGTAGCGTAGCTTAAATGTGGTCTGGGTCCCCCTTGGTTGCAAATATATATATTATTATTATTTTTTAACGTAAGTCCCGCATGGACGGGGGACGGGCCTAGGGAGTGCACGAGTGAAGTTGAAGAAAGGCGCCGCTGCGCCTATAACAGCTTCGGGTAAGCGGAGGGAGCCCTCTATGGCTCGGCCTATTTAAAAAATATGTATTATTTGAAAGGAATATATCAATCTAGCAATAAAAATAATACAAGAGCTCAAACTGGGACTTCAAATAAGTCATAACAAATGTACGAGATCTATTGGCATAACGTGTCGTCATTGCGAAATGTGATTTACGAAATCAGGGAATCACATAGAATAGAGAAGTGATGTGCGAAAAGTCTGATTTCAATTATTATCTGGCAGCTTGCTGCCATCTTCTGGTCCAGAAGATGGCAGCAAGCTGCCGAAACCGGTCGAACATAAACACAAGTGGAAGCACACTAAATACATAATAATAAAGAAATTTTGTATCAATATTTTTTTTGTTTTCATTGTTTATACGTAAATGACGTGAACGGAAAAACAAATAGAGAAAGACCGAAGACGTGGCACGATGAAATTAATTAAATCAACCATATATTAAATGTCTGTTGGTACGAATGTTGGGGAAACAAGAGATGTAAGCCAGGAAAGAACAGTGTGGCGGCCCACGATTTCTGCCTACCACTTCGGCGAGACTTCGGGCTTAATATGAATTGGTATATTATTTAATTTTCTTCTATTTGAAGACAAAACTGTAACTCTACCCTTTTACGAAAGTGTGAACAGCAAGTATTGTTGGCATTTAATTTCTGTCGATGTTGACGAGGTCACATGGAACAAAAAAAAATTAGAGAGAGTAAACAGACACATACGGTCCTGTTTTAATAAATAGCCAAAGATACCAAGGACCTCTGAAAATACATTGTCGTAGCATACAATCTTCGCTTCGACATTTTAGTAAACTAATAAAAATTGTGCGGCCTTCATCGAGGGTAGTTGATGACTTATAAGGGTATTTTTATAGCCATTGATCCTTGATCCCCGTTTGGCGATAGAGGGTGGAGGATCCAAGCAGGTTTCTATAAAGCAAGGGTTGAAAACATAATACTAGATATTTATTGTAAAATGTTTGCTTACTTATCTTTAGATTTATCAGTCAAAATATTATGCTTTCAAACAAAAAGCCGTTCCTTTTTTATAGGTATCATTTAAGGGTTGGGTGGATCCCTTAGATTTACTATTAAGATACGATCCGAAAACATGTTAAATCATCTTATTATTTGGCCGTGGATGTTCGTAAGTAGGTATGAGCGTAAGTATTCAACGGGTTCTCCTTATGTGCAAATGAGTATTGTCACCGCTAATTGACACAATGCTGGTAAATGATCATTGACGGCGCCTTCGACACTACACATTTTGTATAAAAATCGAGAATAACTTGTAAAATATCTAATTTCATTTTAGATAAAATACCATTGCAAATACCATTGAACACTGTTTTTCCACTTTTGCATTTATTTTTCTCGAAATGCTTCGAAAGCAAATTCCTTCATCATCGGGAGAACGATATAAACTCATCTATTGTTCTCCCGATGATGAACGTGTAAGCATTCGAAACATGTAGAGAAAAATAAATTCAAAAGTTGACTAAAGTGTTTGAATTCTAATTTAAACTAATTACCAGTATTAATAATTAATAGAGAAGATTAGCAATTGATAATTATCATGGCGCATAGAACTAAGCTGGGCTGCTTTCGGCAAATTGAGATATACGAGTAAACTTGGAAATAAAGAGGTGCCTATAAGCCTAGAAAACTAAAGTCTTGCCAGTGACGACACATGGTTTAGAAACTATGTATCTCACTGCTAGAAGCTTGCAAAATGATTAAGTGGAATTAATTCAGCGAGGAATAGAAAGACACGTGTTGGGGATCAGTATCCATGATTTTTTTTGAAATGAGGAGATGAGACGTCGAACAAAGCTTACCGACATTGGAGAA
This sequence comes from Lepidostoma basale, assembly GCA_022606425.2. Taxonomy (NCBI): domain Eukaryota; kingdom Metazoa; phylum Arthropoda; class Insecta; order Trichoptera; family Lepidostomatidae; genus Lepidostoma; species Lepidostoma basale. The sequence continues at coordinate 268,270 of JAHDVF020000761.1, read as the reverse complement.
AAAACAGCGAGGCCAAAATAGCAATGGGTGGGGCATCTGGCGAGATAGGATGAGGTCAGATGGTCACGTAAAATCCTGAACTGGAGGTTTTGGAACAACAGAATGGAAATAAGAAGACCACAAAAAAGGTGGACGGAAGATATTATCCAACTTGCGGGTCGTAGGTGGCAAAAGTTATCCCAAGATAGAAAATGTTGGAAGAGTTTGGAAGAGGTCTATGTCCAGCAGTGGAGTAAAATTGGCTGAAAAGAGGAAGAAGAAAAAATAATAATTAAGGTTGAACATACGCAATCAACGGGCTCCCCGGGTGTGCATATGAGTATTAATTCCGTGTATTGGCATAATGCTGCTTGGTTAGTGGTAAACGAACATTGAAGGCACCTTCAACACTAACATAGCTAACGGTGTTCTGTTCGATGCTCAGTTATCGTTCAATCTTCACATAAATGCTTGAATTTGTTTTTAGGAATGCCAAGATATTTTCGAACACTCAGGTACTTCGGGTGTTGCATAATTCCCTAACTACAATACTAAAAATAGAGGAAGACCAAATAAAACGTGTCACGATCAAATCAATCAAATATTAAATGTCGGCCACGCGAGGAATCGGGGAAATTTTACGTGCGTGCCTGATACGATGTTTGAACGTTGAGGAACGAGAGAAGTATGTCAAGTCCACTTCTTTCAGCTGATTGGCGGCTGTATACAAAACTCGGATGTCTTGAGTGATGTAGGTCCATTTGTCCCTGATAATTACATTCGTCAAAGACAGCACAGATTGTTTTATTTGCCGAGCTGCAGAACCAACCTGCCAATGGTTATGCCTGTGGGTAGGGTAATCTTATTGCTAATCGGGTCGCCTCGGAGGTCGACATATTTCGTAATAGTGTGAGTTGCCTCAAGGATACAATATCAATGTTATGATTATTTCTAATTCTTAAGCTTTTTTTATGCTTCTCTTTTAAATTCTTATAATGTAATTGCAAATGATCTGGAATTATATGCCTGTAATGTTTGTAATTTTTATTAAAATAAATGAAAATGAATAAATGTAATAAAAACATAACTAACTAACTAACTAACCATCCCGCTGTCGGTAGGCAGAAAGAATGGACTGCCACACTTTAACCGATGCGGCACTCCATTCTTCTCTTTTCGCCCCTGCCGACGCTAATATTCTGTATAAAAATCGACAACAGCTTGAAAAATATCTAATTTAAACTAATTACCAAGAAGGTTGAACGAACGTATTCAACAGATTTTCCGGGTGTGCAAATGAGCATTGACACCATTTATTGACATAACGACCCATGGTTAGCGGTAATCGAAAATTGACTGCGCCTTCAACTACAACACATGTTGAATAAAAATCGATAAGGGCTTGAAAATATCTAATTTAAACTAATTTAACTAACTAACTATCCATCACGCCATCTTCCCAAAGAGAGGTAGACAGAAAAAAATATTATGATTCATTTCTTATATTTGCATTTATCACTCATTCATTCAAGAGATCTTATTTCTACTGCATTTATTCTTCATTCATCCTAAGCCAAAATTATTTCACGCCTATTTAGACTGTTACGCTCCTAGTGATGAAAGGACTCTTTGCCTGTTATAAAAAGAATTCATTTATATGCTTTTAAAAGTCGGTTCCTATCGAATTAATTTTTTAAACCTTCGCCGATGTAATATTAATAAAGAGGAAAACTTTCGTCATAATCAGTTGAGTATATTTTGAGTTTATTATGTCCTTGACCCACGGACATTGTCTTCTTAGATATATTTTTAAATAAAAAGATTTTTTTTTATGGAAAAACGTATTATGGAAATATTAATAATTATCGAAATCGATTTATAAAGCAAATGGTGTTATGAAGATTGCGTATTAATTGGAGTAAAATCGCTTTACATACATAATTTGAAACTGCGTACTTGATAACTAATGTGGCCATAGGAAAGGACAATTTTCTTGTAAGAAGTGACGAAATAAACAAAAAGTAGAAAATCGAGTTATAATGTGTGAAACACTCCCATTCGGAAATTATCACTAATATCGAGATTTCGTGTAAAATAAGGTTTTAACGAAAAACGAAAGCTTTGTATGTGATAATTATCGTATATTTTAATGAACATGTGAATTTTATTATTCATGTAAAATACAACTTTGTCACAAATTAATTAATTTATTATTTCTTCAAAAATGAGGTGAAACTCCATTTTGATTAATTATTACGAATAAAAACGTCAGTTTTCAGTAAGTTTAAATGTATTTTATGAGAATCACATTTTTCGCTTTACTAAGGCATTATCAGATGTATCATTTGATAATGTACAAAGTTGATAATGTAATCAATATTGATGTACAATAAGTGCTTTAAAAACACCGATGTGTTCAATCTTAATGAAAGTGATTTTAAAAAAATGGTTGGAGCAACCCTTCGGGGCGAATGAAACTAGTAACTCTATTTTTTTTCTTTTCTTGTTTTTTTCTTTTTTTTACATTTTAAATTTATATTTCATTTTTAATTATTCATTATTACTAATACTACTAGTTTCCTCTTTAACTGATCAAAGTGCTAATTTATTATTCTTATATATTTAACCTTATGTCAGTTGTTATATAATATTTGTGGTAGCATGTAATTGGCCTTGTTTTGTTGTATCTGTGTGTTTATATTCATATACGAGTACTGTAATTGCTGTTTGTTACCCTCAATAATATAAAATAAAATAAAAATAAAATAATGCCTTACCAAGGCGAAATTTATCTATTCCATAAAATATAATAAAATTTGTAGAAAACAGACGTTTTCTAGATGTTTAATTATATTAACAACAGGTATAAAATTGTAATGGATAATATTGGGGTCATTGAACTGCGGAAGGTTTTTAAAATTTATGTTCTTTATCATAATATTCACGTTTTCACATACAATTTTATGTTTAAAATTCGAATTTTAAATTCTTCTGATTTGTTAGATGGGTGACGTCAAAAACAACAATATTTCAAGTCAAAACAAAAACATTGTCCCACAAAACGTTTGAATTTCGTTTACATAACGGTGGATATTCGTGTTTTCTAACTTAATGTCTTTTCTATACATACTTAATATGACAGATACTGATACAAATGAGGAGATAAGACGTCGAACAAAGTTTACTGACATCGGAGAAAGAACAGAAAAACTAAAATGGCAATGTGAGGGGGGAGGGGGGGAAGGGGGGGGGGGCATGTTGCGAAACAGGATGAGGTCAGATGGTTAATTAGAATCCTGAAGTGGGGGCCTTGGAACAACAAAAGAGGAATAGGTAAACCACAAAAAGGTGGAATGATGATATTATGCAACTTGTGGGTCGTAGGTGGCAACAGATTGCCCAAGATAGAAAATGTTGGAAGAGTTTAGAAGAATGTTGTATGCAGCAGTCGAGTGAGAATAGCTGGGAAGAAGAAGAAGGATAAAAATATTTCAAAGATCCCATTAAATCAAATCAAATTAGTTTATTTCATCAATAGTCATTACAAAATTAAGGTTTAAGGCATCTTTTGGGAAAAGGTAAAATCATTTATTGTATATACAAACAGTATAATACCAGAAATGCATGAGAGATGGTTCGACATTCGGAAGACAAGATACTCTCTAAAGTCAAGAGTATTTGCCTTCTGAACGTACTTTCACTAATATGAAAGACGCCGATCCCCGAGGAGACCTCTTCCCACCGGTGTCACCAGCGGCAGGTTGGTTATGGCGGCTGGTAGGTAAAACAATCTATGCTGTTGGTCTCAGGGATATCTACCAGGGACAAAAATACGAACATCCTTCAGCATGGCCGAGTTCTCGAAATACCCCCTGAATAATCTAAAGAAATGGGTTATGAGTTGCCCGCCTCTTCGAAGCTGGAGAAAGTTGGTCCCAAGCATTCCCAAAATAAATGCCGTGGGATAGAACCACCTCAGAGTTTTTTCTGAACCCTCTCCAGCATAACGAAATATCTCGCCTCGTGTGGACTCCATATCACAGAACCACTTTCGAGTTTGCTCCGAACCAATGTGTTGTATAGGACTCTGAGCACACTGGGATCTCTGAAAACTCTTCCGGTCCGAACGATGAAGCCCAACATCCTCAGTGCACTGTCACAAATCCTCTCGATATGTTAACAAATGTCTACCTACTCTCATACATGATCCCGAGATCTCTCATCGTTGATACATGTGCCAGTTACTGGTTGTTCATCGTGTATCTATAATAAACAGTTTTCAATGGTCTCATAAAGGATAGCATAACACACTCAGAGACATTGAATTGCATTTGAATACTGTGACTCCAATTGACAATTATTAATGTCCGACTGTAGGCGTAGACGGGTCGTCAAGATCGCTAATTTCTAGGAATAATTTCGTATCATCACCAAATAAAAGACATCGCGAGAAGTTTATCACCTTTGCCATATCATTTATGAAGATGGTGAAGAGGAGTGGGCCTAGGTTTGAACCTTGTGGCACCCCTGAATTTACGAGAAAAGGTTGAGATTGAAAAAAGACTATTTAACAGTAGCAACGGAGAAAGAAACAGCAATTTGAAGATATTTTGATAGCTTTCAATCAGCAAATGTGAAAGTAAGCTTACATAATGATTACGTTGGTTTAAGTCTTCCGTACAATGTTAAACAATACAAATGCTATTATCTCCACAAGTAATAACAAAATATCTTTACAGCTTAAGTTGATAATCGTAACAAAAACGTTATCGTTGTAAGGTTAATATATTTAAAATAACTAAGCTTCAATATTATATCTACTATAATGTTCCGGAAATCATAAGATATCAAAGTGGGATATAAATATTTAATTTTATCCATCTATGTATAATTTGCTAACTATTAAAATACAAAATTAATGTCAAATATTTGATTTGACTTCGCTTCGCTATAAAATGGTAATATAAGGTGTTGAATAATTAATACCAAAATTTTAGTAGGACCAACCCTCGATGTTATGATGTAACGTGAAGCAACCCTCTATAATTATAATAATAGCTTTGTATTACGTATTCTGACATTTCAATTAATAGCTTAATAACAGGTTAAATTGAGAAAAATTCCCGTAGGCGAAATACCAGTGAAAATATCTGATTACTTCGAACTCCGGGTCAAATCCCCAACGAAGAAGTGAGTCTCGGAAAACTTAATTATTTGCTTTCTAAAGGACATTTACATTCAGTTCCGTGGTATACCTTTCAGAATTTGCCCTTCCTTTGGGCGAGGGCGTTCTAAAGATAATTATAAAATATCGAAGGTAAACCAATAGAATTAGTTTGACGGAATTCTTAAGAAAATGTAAGACTTTCGAAAAATTTATATTAGCAAATGGCTTAATTGTTCTATATTTTGTTACTATTTATGAAACCGGATACAGCGATTCGAATTTCAAACACAAATGTAAAAATAACCAGAAAAACATTACGCCTTCTCCCGATGGGGAAGGCAGAAAAAACGGTCAGGTCTTCCCGAGGTTGGAGATCACAGTGGTGAATGATTTCTCGCCACAGTAATTTTCTGGGAATGTTATTGGAGTGGTTTCTCATTGCCTTCTTCAGGGTTTTCTAGTTTCTATACCATACCAATAGCCTGGAATAATAATGTTATTAGCACAATAACGAAAGGATCATCAATATGGTTTGTACAGATGGAAATAATGAATGAAGAAAGAATAGTAAAAAAATATGAGGAACGTAAGAAATATGTTAGGAAAGAAAAGTATTATTATTATTATTTTGTTGAATCGCTCTTTACATCATGACAGCAAGAGCCAAATCGATGTAAAGGGTATAATAGCTATCATAGTGATTCTCGTGACATGTGATAGGTAGCTAATCTATCGGCATTTTATAGTCACGAGAATTCTACACCAGACCAAAGACAGTGTGGCAATCACACTTTCCTCGCCGGGAATCGAACCCGGAACCTTGGGGTGGCAGTCAATGCACTTACCACTCGGCCATGAAGGTGGTCAAGTATGGCAGTCCATTCATTCTGCCTACCCCTTCAGTAAGACGGCGTGATGGTTAGTTTGTTCGTTACCAACACGTCTGGCACAGGTTATTATATATAAAAACATAATAAGGTATTATATTATATGTACGGTAAAAATAAATCTGGTCTCATAAGGTCCGTTGATAATTTATTGTCAAAAGTGACTTCAATCTTTTACATACAAAAATGATTATAAGCTCCCTCCAGCAAAATTATTCCAATGTCAATAAAATACATTAGTGAGATTGGTTGGAGCGAGTTGATTTTTGCTGGTCAAAAGAAATAGCAGAACCATTTGCCCTTTAGCTCTCAAAGCCGAAACCAAAATCCAGCGGCTACATGACCTATTTGAGGTGAATCGAAGCTTTGGTTTATATTTAACATTATTACAAGGGACTTCATTTAATATCGAATAACGAGTGAATCCAATAGATAGATTGCTCACTAGATAATCACCGATATTAGAGCAGTTTTTATTGATTATTATTATTATTATTGATCATTTACCAAGTACATGGTTTTAACCCTCCCTTCCCTATGATGGGTATCTTCTACACGTTGCTTCTAAAAACCATCAATATTCTATAAATATAATAAATACAAGGTTAAGATTTTAGGTATTCCTCTTTAGGATTTAAAAAATAATATTAATAATAATCAGAATTTATCTGGTACATCGGAGGTATTTTGTGAAAATCGAAAATAAATTCGCGTATAAACAGCAATTTAAGTGCGTCACACTATATTCGCATCTCACTCTTGCATATGTTCTAGCTCAATGTTCTCACTCTCGCCGTCCCGCCGCACCGGTAGTTGCTTTCGGGCTTGCAACCAGAGCGGACCTATGCCCGTTCCGTGAGCGTTGCCAGATGGTTTTTAGCAATTAAATCTCAATTATTATAATTTTTGACTTCAATTATAATTATATAAGGGGAATAGCTATGAATGTTCCTATTTTTCCGATTTAAAATCTTTTTAACGCGTACTGACTACCCTACACCGGAACGCACGTTTTTATTTTAGCACCATAAGGGAATGGTTAATACCTCCCTAATGGGGTAACCCGTTCTAGGGAGACATCTATCACACGAATTGTAATTCTGTGGCTGAGGACAGGAGGCAAAAGTTGAAAGAGGTTTAGGCTCGATTTGGCTGTAGCGCCATCGAAGGAGAATAAGATATAAATATATTTAAAAAATGGCGGCAATATATATTAATCAATTTTTTTTGTACTAATGATTCCATTATTAATATTATTAAGCATGATACAATTTATAACATGGTGAAACATATGTTTATTTGGAGAAATCATTTATGCCTCTTGAGTTTTATTTTAAGTTGAATAGTAAGTAAGTATGAATGAATTATTTTTAATTAAATACTTCTACGAGTTGCGAATTAAAATAGTTTGATGTTACGTGCTACTCGCCTTGTTCTACGGTATGGAAACATGGACCTTGATAAAAGCTATCACCAAAAATATGGATGCCTTATGAAATTTAGATATATGGTAAATTATCATAAACGAGTCACGAACGAGGAAGCGTTGCATCGAATGAAGAAAGAAACATAAGCAATCACGATAATAAAGCACAGGAAAGTGGAATACTTCGGGCACATTCAGAAACGAAATGAAAAAGTGCTGCAACAGATTATCTGGTAAAATTGAAGGAAAATGAAGTGTCGGGAGAAGAAGAATCCTGGGTAAAATATATTCGAGAATGGATTAGATACTACATCCAAAGTAAGAATGGCCTTGATGTTGTCCAATCTGCGATTGGAGACTAACCAGACAAAAATAATGTATTTGATGTAGAGGGAAACGTACGTTTTCTTTAAATTTTATAATATTTTGTGGGAGTGACTTTTATAACCATAGTATAGTATGCTTTATTTCTCTTTTTCTTTTTTATATACTTTGTATATATATAACACTTATATTAAAAAATATACAAAATTACCACTGAAGAAGGACTGGTTGTCCGAAACATGTCTATGTGATTTAATATTTTTTTAAGGATTAATTGTATCTCAATAGAGATGAAAATGTAAATGATTTGGAAAGAGAATATGGTAGTCGAGGGGTTTACAGGACTTATGACCTGTCATTACATATTTTTGGAACTTGTATATATGTTAATATTTTTTAATAACTTCACTGTTGGTAGGTCCATCTACACGAGCGCCATCTATTAGGATAATTTGTAAGCATTAAGCAGAAAATTAATGCAATGTGAAAGGCTTTTACGCAATTATCACATTGCTAGATAACGCCTGGAGTGAAACTCCAATTTTTATGCTATTAACTTGTACCAGTTTTTGTATAGAATTTGTTTTTTTGTATACAAATACTTGTAGACAAATACTGGATTTTTACCCATTGCGGGTTAATCAGTCAGTCGGGAAGTCGACTCCCAGCTGTCGATCCATCTCTTTGGTGGTCTGCCGGGGCTCGTCTACCATGGGGCTGGCCGTGTAACACAATGAAGGGGAGTCTGGATGGATCCATTCTCCTCACGTGTGCATACCAGTATCTTCTCCTTTGCCTTCCCCACCTAATGACATCCTCGACCTCGCATATCTGCCTTATCCGTGTATTTCTTATCCTCTCTTGTAGTGTCTTGTCAGATATATATCTGCATCTTCATTTCTGCACTCTGAGCGCATTTTTTGTGATTGTGGTGTCCGCCATGCACTCGATTCCATTTCAAACTCCGCCATTGCCGGTCCCAAGCCCGGATGAGAAAGGAGGAGGGTTGTTGTGCAATGTTAGCAGCCTACATGTCGTAAAAAAAACCATCGCTCACAGCAAAGTGAAAAAGAAAGATAAAGATGCTTTTCACAAATATTTAATACGGATAATAACCCGAGAATGATAATATGTTAATAAAAAGGTATATTTATAATAGAAATAAAATAACAATTATTGAAAGAGAATATCAACACACATGAGTATAAATGGTGATCACAATAACACAAAAGAAATGATTACACGTGCTACGAAAATATTGCGTGGGAAGATATATTTACTTTGCTATAGACTTGTCCCTCGCAACTAGCGACAGCGAGACATTTAACGTACAGGTTTTAAGTGAAGTTCCTTGTTTGGAATACCTATTCGGGGGGCGATATATTAAAAGCAGGTTTTATTACGCCTTCTGCTGAATATTTTATTAGCCATTACACTTTATGAAAAGGTGGATTATTTATTTTGCTCCAGGTATACCGAGGCACCTTTGTCCATTAGTTTCCATTGAAAGGAAAACAGTATTAATTTCCAAGTAAAAATAATCTATTATATTTTGATTCATTCGTGTTCCCCAACAAAAATGAAATTACGAGTTATAAATAATTAAGTAACGATAAGTACACATTTACAATGCCTTTTATTCGTTCATATATACTTATCAGTAATCTACGGAGAACGTGGGTTTCTATTTAATAACATCGGGGCTTTCGTAAATTGTGTGTTTCAGAACATGAATATTTAATTGTTTTTTATTGTACGATTAAGTTGGTTTTCTATGTTGATAAATTTGACATTTCGAGGGTCTAGTTACAGTTTTTTAGATCTAATAATCATACACTTATTTTCTTATTATAGCGTTGTTTTTTGTTTTGTTTTCAACAGCGTTATAATGTATAATATATTGATTATGATTATTAAAAAAAATATCAATTAATAAAATGAGATGATTCGGACATTGAAACTGAATAAAGTTGAAAAATATTGAAGTTTAAGGCGTTAACAGCGTGGAGACCAACCATTGTATCGAGGCTGGCTATGGTTTTGATAAAAAAAAAAAAACACAAACACACACCATTTTTACACACAATTAAAAACTGCAGTAAACAAAACAAGCTTGAATCTTTAGAAATCCTCAAGTCGGTGAAGTTGGAAGAGAACATCATTAATAATCAGATTCCATCATTTACACTTTTCTACTTAAATACCCTTTCCACTTTTAGTACAAGCTCCTATTCCCAAAAATAATTTCAACTGCACATTAATCGATTATTTATATCCAGACAAAATATTTCTATTCAAATTAAAATTATGTAAAATTACTTATGTTACCAGCTCTAATGACCTCCCCAGAGAAGTAAGGTCACAGGTAGATAAGGCTGCAGCGGTTGCAGGCTGCCTGAAAGATGTCATATGGAGAAACAAGGACATGAGGACTGACAGCAAAGTACGCATTTATAAGACCTGTGTGCGACCAATCCTCACATATGGCATTGAATCGAGGGCAGACACTCTGAAGACAAAGAGCATGCTCAGGACAACCGAGATGAAAACACTCCGCGCCATAGCTGGCAAGACCCTACGTGATCGAGATAGGAATACAGCAATCCGAGAAATCTGCGAGGTCGAAGATGTGGTCAGATGGGGACATCAAAGACGGCGATACTGGCATCAACATGTAGAAAGGATGAGTTCAAATAAGATACCACACATAGCTCTCCATGGAACGTCAAACGGACAACGCCGACCAAGAATACCCCCGAAACGGTGGAGAGAAAGCTGGGGTTCAGCGTCTCAAGAGGACCCGCCTGAAATAACGGACTCCTGAGTCTACCAAAAGTGAAGAAGAAGAAGAAGACTTGTGTTAAAAATCAATCTGTCTAGGTAAATATTTAAATTCAAATGTATTTTCCAGTGTATTGTATTGACATGTAAATGTGTGTTTTCCCCACTTAGTCCTCGTAATTTTAAGGATTAGTCATAATATTCTATCTTTATATAATAACCATTTTTCGTTCAGAGTTTAGTATTAGATATTAACTCAAGAGGATGGAGGTTACCTCCGAAATATGTCGTAGTTGATATATTTAATTTATAAAAATATTTAACTAATTAAAGTGGAATATAAACAGCGTTGTATTTTCAATTCCAAGGTTATTAGTTGAAAAATATATTTAAAAAGAACAGAAGACAAGTGTTTTAAATAAGCACTTATTAACGACGTTTTTTTAGATTTGATACAATATTTAATACATTATTTGTTCCCTCAAAATCAGAATCATTTTGTATTCTTTATACTTAAATATTAAATTTATAATTATGTTTTTTTGGGATTGGCATGTTTCTAAGGCGTAAGATTTGAAAATGGCTTGGTAAGTACAACATATCACTCCCAAAAACTAGAATAAATAATTATGAAAACGGACGTTTTCAATATTACATGTTATAAGTACGAAATTTCAAATATTTATTCAAGTTATAATAATTATAAATATTAGATTTTTTTTGTTACAATTAAGTAAATCTCCGAATTCAATATTTTATGACAACTTCACTATTCTAGAAGTTTTATTATATTTAAAGGGAGTGACATTTTTCATTGCTAGTGCATTCTCGAATGTCAAATGACAATGCGAAATTTCTTATTCCCATTGAAAAAAGAAACACAAAGAAAACTGGCGTTTTAATTAATATAAGATTTTCCGAGTTCTGATTTCAGGTGTTAGCCGATTACTGGAACACTGACACGGAGACTCTCAGAGACAATAATGTAACGACGACCTTCGTGGCAGAGTGTTTTTGAGCTCTGACTGCCATACCGAAGATCTCGGGTTCGATTCTCGACGATGGCAGTGTAATTCACGCGACAATAAAATGGCGATAGATTAGCTACCTATCACATGTTACGAGAATCAATTAACAATAATAGCTAAAAACAAATATTAAACAGTATTTGAGTTCAAATGACCTATTGTATACAGGCCATATTTAATCTACTTTATTTTTTTCCTTCTATGTACCGCACCCACTCACGTCTTACACAGTTTATTTCAAAAAAAAAAATACACATTCAGGTGAACTTAGCAACTAGGGTCTATGTCTACTACTTAATCTAACACGTGAGAAGGGCGGAAAGGAGCAGAGAAAATGAGGGGGATCTGGGGTGGATCAAATTTGGGGTGAGGGGGGGGGGGGCGCAAGGGATTATAAATGTAAGACCGGAAGGACGAGGGACAGGCCTAGGAAGTGTACGAGCGAGGCTGACGAAAGGGCGCCGCTGCGCCTATAACATCCTCAGGTGTGCGGTGGGACCTTCTATATCTAGTGATATAGAAGGTCCCACCGCACACCCGAAAAAAAAAAAAAAAAAATTTACTCACGTTGCATGTCGATGACCACCGTGGCTGTGACGGTGGGGAGCAGGTGGGAATTGTTGGCGCGGCACGAGAGCTTGCGCAGCGTGTCGGAGCGGTGTAGCGCCGGCAGTCGTGCGGGCAGGCCGAAGGGGCGCAGCGGGCCGCCGCGCCTCGGGACCAGGTCGGGGGCGCCGGCCAGTCCTTGAGGCGGCACCGGCTCGTCGTCCCGGTACCAGCGGATAGTGGGCGGAGGATTTCCTGCACAAATACAACAATCAGCACATTTATAGTCACATATTATTTTACAATATTATACTGGTGAACATCATGGATCATACGATAGCTAAATTAAAGTGGCAATTGGCTGGACATATATCGAGACAAATGTTTATTGTTTCTTGAATAATGATGTCAAACTCCATCTTTAATATATAATACGATTGAAATCGTCCATTTTCTACAAGTTTTATTATATTTTATGGGCACGATATGTTTCGTCATGCTATGGCATTATCAACACATTTCATAATGTCTCAACAAGGCGAAACATGTCATTTTCATTAAATATATCAAAATTCATTGAATACAGAAATTTTCTTTCGTAATAATTAGCAATAATAAAAAATTATCAAGAAAATTTACACCGCGATTTAGATAATAAAATAATGTTGGTATTAAAACAATATTTAAAAAAATAAAGTAATTTATTATTAAGAATTAATTGTATCTCAATAGAGACGAAGATGTCAATGATTTGGAAAGAGAATATGGTGGTCGAGGCGTTTACAGGACTTATGACCTGTCATTGGTTGGGTTGGGCGATCGCTTTATGTAATACAACATTCCCCATTCCGTCCTTCTTACGAACACCATGTCTGACAATTATTTTTGAAAGTTGTATATATGCTACACGTTGAGAAACATTTCACATATTTTAGACCACCGTATTGTTTCCAAATAATTTATATCTTCGTCTCTATTGAAATACAATTAATTCTTAATGATTAACCCGTAATGGGTAAAATCCAGTATTTGTCTACAAGTACTTGTATACATTTAAAAAAACAAAATAATATTTTTTGTTGATGTACAATTTTATCGTGATTAAGATTTTTTTCACAATTAAGTATTTTTTTAAATCTGGAAGAGACCATCTATGTGCTTCCTTAGGACTGTCATGGAGATCGGTGTTACTTTAGCACGCACTAAAAGTTCTTCTCCTAATGAAGAATAACTTTTTAGGACGTGCCAAGCACCCATTCTAGGGAGTACAGGAGCAGAGGATCCCCACAATCTCGGAAATTACAACTTTGCTAATTATGTACATACCTAGAGTAGAAAATTTGATACTAATGAAATGGCGGTTATACAAAATGTACGTCTATTTGACACAGTATCAAAAACATATTTTTTGATTTACACTATGAATAATAAAATACAGAATACAAATAATATTTTTTAAACGTGTCCTTGTCAGGCTACATTAAGTGATATAAAAAACAGATATTTTCATGTTCGTATTCACAAAACAGAATATTAATTTATTGTCTTTGATCTTGGAACCCGATCCTTAGTAGGATGTATATTTTATTTAAAAGTAAAAATACTTAAATATATGTTAAATAAACTAATATGACAAAATAAGGTAAAAATGTAAGAAAGATGATTGCATCATAAGTAAAATTAAAAAGGATCCCTGAGATTGTTTGGACACATGGACACGAATGGACGAGAGAAGAAAAGTTAAAATGTGGTATATAAGCAATGTTCGTAGAACGAGAAGCCATGGAAGACAAAAAACATGGCATGGTGAAATTAAACAAATACAAAAAGGCAGCCACATTCGATGTCGGAAAATTCGACAAACGTGCATGTATGAGTGTAGAGGAAGCTCGAGAGGTATGTTAGGATAGAGAAGTGTGACGCTCTAACTTCTCTGCCTTTTCCCTGCGGGGAAACGGCGTGATGGTTAGTTAATTATTTAAAAGGATTTTTAATTCTTTACAAATTTCGACAAAAAATAAAAAAAATACATTGTTGCGTATAATAATAAAAAAGGCGAAACCAACCTATTAAATAAAACAATTTTATAACATGTTCAAGACACGAAGATCTCGTCGTCTGCGCTGTAGACTAATAAAAAATATCGACTTACAAACTCGCGTAAAAATGTAATCAAAAATATAAAACAAAAAGTAGTAGGAACCCCGTTGTTGTTCGGACCCGAAATATTCCGGTTCTAATGAGTGTTGAAGGGAGGGCGCCACAGACTCGTGTTATTTTTTCCTTTCTCCTTCAGAATATTTTTTGAGGCCTCGTGGATAATCCCAAGCAACGTTTTATTAATCATTAAACCTTTCTCTGATCTTCGCAAGAATTTTCTGATCCTTACTTAGCTAAGGTAATAGATTGTTTCTTTAAAAACGTTTCTGAGAATCGCTGATATTTCGCGTAAAAACCATAAAAAGTTTATACCGTAAGATTAACACATTTTTATCTGCGAAATTTTGTCGATAAACGTTATTATTATACAAAATTCGGGGTAGGATTTTTTTATGATTAGGAAAAAAGAAAGAAAACGGTACAGATAACGCTTGGTTGTTCGAAGCCAGTTAGAAGATCGTTTATCAAAATTAAAGGAAGAAAGGTAGATTCCAGAGCGAGTGGAGTGTAATCGATAAACAAAAGAATAAATACCTTATTTTACGATATTATAATATTATAATGAAGGCACGTTATTTACGCGGCCAGCTGGCGCGGTATATAGCGGCTGATACTACCAAAACACGGAATCGATTATCCCGGAACAAGATTTATCAATTTGCGCGAATCGTATTAATATCACGTTAGAAGTGCGAGATCAAATATAAATTTAAAATAAATTACGGCCGCTAATGTTTCTTTTTTATCCGATTGAATTTGTAGCGTTTTGTGCCTCAACGGGTCCGCGGGCGGCGTTGGCCCGGCCCCGGCCGGCTGGAAAGGGATCGTTATTAACCGAAAATGTGAAAGAAACAGAGCATAAAAGGATCATCGTTAGCAAACAAAAACGGCGGAGATAAAAACATTGTAGGCGCTAACTGCTTTTATTGTTTTTGCGAATACCGAGATGTATAGAAGCGCTTCTTTTAAGTTCTGCTTTTCACTAAATTGATTCATGTACATAATATAAATAAACAGAGTTCTCGTTACTTAGTTATATTTTAGGATGTTGCGGGCTCACAGAGAATAACAACCCTTCGGAGGAGCGAGAGTGAGATGTCCCGCGTAATCAACATCTGCGCTTCTGTTGGCGCCCGGCAAACATGTCATTTATATTCTGGAAAATTCCGAAAGAAAATATTTAAACGTTTGCTTGAATATTACGTGTCGAGGGGGGCGGTGAGCGGAAAGGGGAAAGCATCTCTTTATCATTACGGGCTTTGTTAATTCTAGGCTTATTATTCCACTTTTGTTTGAATTTGCATAATTATTATATCGTATACCTTGCTAACGCAAGGATTAACAATTCTGTCAATGCGAAGGTTACTGGAACGGCTGGAAATTTTGTGATACCGAAAATAATTCATCGCACTTTAGACTTTAAGTTTATCTACCGTGTGCTCACACGCTTGGTATTTACATTACTTCATCGATTCTGGAGTATTGACTCCGATTAATTAATGTTGCAAACTTTCGTTTTAATTTGAATCACGGCGTTAGACTGAATGTATAATTTCTTTTGCTGGAAAAAGTAATAAAGAGTTGATTAGTAAACATTAGCTTTGCGTGATTAGATATGAAAAATATTTATGGCAATTTCTCGATTACCATTATCTGTGTACATGTATTTACCGGGCCCGTATGAACGTAAACACGAACGAACGAACGTTGCGTGTATGTATGCTCATATGTTTTGAATCATCTATTATTCACAATAAAAAATAATGAGTTTTTCGTTGAATAGAGGCGGACTTCGAAAAATCCCCCAAGTTCGTTAATGTGAAAAACAGTCGTTTGTAACTTGCTTCGAGGCTGACAGAAATTTTGAAATTGATTTTTGTTTCATAATTAATTTGAATCACATGAAATTAAAAAATCAAATCTCAAGGACAATTAACCTCTAACATTAAAAAATCGAACTAGGTTATTGTTCGAAGACAACGATTTACCTAATAATTTAAAATAAGTCAATTTTAGTAACGCTGATGAAATATAAATAAATTATAATTGATATTTACACTGCCACTTCATTTAAGCTTGCGAAATACATACACTTACGTGAAAATACACCAATGATGTAGTCTGCATCCATCTTTCAAACCTCAGTAAAATAATATATTTACGAGACACGTACTTACCTAAGAACATTGAAAATATAATTCTACCAAAAGTGTCAAACTACGCGTACTCTAACCACATCATTTGTAGTGTTTGTTAATTAATTTATTTTGAATTTTTAGTAAAGACTTGATATTTAGTTAGCTGGCAATTGTTTATCTTGTCAGTGTTAACGCCTCATTCTAATTATAGTTTTGTATATGGTTATTTTTGTTTTCCCTGGGACGCTACGGGATTTAAACACTGAAATTAGAGAGAAGCATGTTTAATTGGCTGCAGGTATTCTTTTTCTGATTTCTACTAGTTTTTCATCATTTTCGGTTAGAATGGAACCCGGGTAGGTGATTAACCACTTCGAAAGAGTAGTTATCTTTGTACTGGATACTGCCTCTTTCTCTAAGAGATAGGTTACTATCTTTCAACTGGCTATCATATATCCACGAGATGCCATATTTTTATTTACAAAACAAGAGGCAGCATTCCACGCGACAGAATAAGAAACACAACGATGAGAAAAATGTGAATCCAGGATGTTTTCAGATTGGGGAGACAAAAAGAATGGACGCCCAAAGACTATCACACCTTGCCTTACAAGGGAAACCTTAGGATGCCTGGAAGACCTCACAAAATATGGAAAGACAGCTGGGATTCCACATCATAAGAAGACGTAAACTGTGCACAAACAGGTTCTAGCGACCTTCGACTAGTATAATAAGAAGTTAGTAAGTAAAAATATAACATACCTCCGGTAACCACACAGAAGAAGGTTGGAATGTCACCTTCCCTGAAGGGCCCTGCTCTACCCTGTATTTCCCTCCCCTCCTCGTCAAATATCTTCGGGGTGTCCGGGGACTCTGAAACAAAACAAAAATGTTACTTTAGCCTATAAAATATACAATTTACAAAAATAAATCTGTTGTTAAGCCGCAAAGTAAACAATCGCTGTTACGGGTACGCGGGATTTTGATAAATGTATTACTTGGCGGCTCCATCTGCGCGGGAGCTTGGCTACTCGACGCAAAAATAACACCGGGCGGAGCTACGTCTTCCTGGTTATGAACTTACTGCAAATAATATGCTAAACCGAAAATGTTATTTTAGGCCAACTTTGTTGGGAACGCACGAATCATTTCGGGCATCATTAGATTATTCGTGTACCCAAGAAAGTTTTGTGAAAATTTACCTGTAAACCATAAACTTTAACCCGCAAACTCCAGTTTGCTATCAACGCGGCACCAAAATATCGATAAAAGTTACACTAAAATATTCTCACATATTTCTGAAATTAAAAAAAAATCTGTGTTAAACTTTTTTCAGAAGCGCTGTATGAAATGACAACCAACATAAATAATAATAATTTTTGATAAGAATAATCTTCTGAAATTGACAGATTACCTTGATCGAAACTCTGTCCATGTATACATTTTGGAGACCAAGAGCAATCTTCTTGCAGAGCTCAGGTGCATTGGAAATCCAACAGAATTCCAATTAACAAACGAGTGTTTTAAAAAATCTAATTTCTAATACACAATATTTATTAATGAATGTATTTATAACATTAGATAGATTTCCTATACTAAATTACATCCACATATCACATTATTAAAGGTTAAGACGTTAACATTGTGGAATTCCATTTTAATAATGTTGGAATTGAAATAACAACACTGTTTATATTCTTCTTATTCTTCTTCTTCCCTTTTGGTAGACTCAGGAGTCTGTTATTTCAGGCAGGTCCTCTTGAGACGCTGAACTCCAGCTTTCTCTCCACCGTTTCGGGAGTCTTCCTGGTCGGCGTTGTCCGTTTGGCGTTCCATGGAGAGCTATGTGTGGTATCTTATTTGAACTCATCCTTTCTACACGTTGATGCCAGTATTGCCGTCTTTGACGTCCCCATCTGACCACATCTTCGACCTCGCAGATTTCTCGGATTGCTGTATTCCTATCTCGATCACGTAGGGTCTTGCCAGCTATGGCGCGGAGTGTTTTTATCTCGGTTGTCCTGAGCATGCTCTTTGTCTTCAGAGTGTCTGCCCTCGATTCAATGCCATATGTGAGGATTGGTCGCACACAGGTCTTATAAATGCGTACTTTGCTGTCAGTCCGCATGTCCTTGTTTCTCCATATGACATCTTTCAGGCAGCCTGCAACCGCTGCAGCCTTATCTACCTGTGACCTTACTTCTCTGGGGAGGTCTTTAGAGCTGGTTACTTTGCTTCCGAGATATCTGAATTGGTCTACCTGTTCAATTTTTTCATGGCGTACGGAGATTTCGCATCTTGATTGGTTTCTAGAGAATGTCATACACTTCGTTTTTGAGATGGATATGATCATGTTGTATTTTGATTAGGATTCATCAAATTTTGAGAGCATTGCTTGTAAGTCGTTTTCATTTTCGGCCACGATTGATTATATTCTACTTCTTAATTTCTTAATTATTTTTACAAAATAAATATATCAAACACCATATGTTTCGGACTAATATAATATAACTACAATTGTTATATAATACATTTATACCTGAGGATGGAGGTCACCTCCGAAACATGTCGTGGTTAATAATTATATTTTATAAAAATATTTAATAAATGAATGTGAACGGGTAGGCAGAGATAATAGACCATCTCCCTACCTTCCTCCGCATTTATACAGCGAGTCATAGTCGCACGTCGATTTTCCTTAATCTTCTTTGACGTCGCAATCCATTTACATCGTAAATGAATAATTTCTGAACCATTCTTTATTTATTCATGCGTTCAATATGTCCTAACTAACGCAGTGATCTCAATATAGTTTTGATAAAAAAAAATTATATAATAATTTTTTTGTTTGTTTAAACCATGACGACTTTGAGGGATTAGGGATTTATTTACATTTTGATATATAAAACAATTTACACGTATCAACGAGCTACCACTGGGCCAGATGGCTAGTACTAAGTACAAATTGGATATTCTTATATCGAGTGTTTCGATGTATTGATTCCGTAAAAGTTAAAAAGTTGAAATCGTTCCATATTTTAAAAGAGTTTGCAGCACTTATTTCGCGTTACTTTACTTTAAAAGAAAAGTCTGAGATGTTCTCAGATAAGATGTGGTATTTGTATATGGAATAGGGTTTCCCTCGGAAACGATTTTCCTTCGCAACTTTCAACGATATGGAACTTTAATCGTCTCGAAGAAAAAGTTTTCCGACTTTTGTAGCGAGTGATTGATTGTAAAAAAACGTAAAGTTTGCAAAAGGTTAAAACCTTAAAAATATTATACAAATATATCGAACGATTCTTATTATGATTATGGAGTTACTTCGGGAACTTGAAATAACTCCTCGAACATTGCCGAAGTTGTCGATAGATACCTTTGTAAAACGAACAACATTTAACTCAGTACAATGGGGGGTACTTAATAATTGTAATCGGCGGAGAAGGAGCTATTCCGAAGAATTCTGTAATTGATATTACGGAATGATATCTATATTAAAGGAAATTAATGAAAGGGAAGCAACAATGAACCCAAACTGTCCCCCTTCTTTTGTGATGCTAAATTTGTATATCGATTAAGTAAATGGTTTCGTGTTTCCTAAATGATGATGAACACAAAACCTTTTCGAATAAAGCTGAACTAAAACTTTTGTCATGTCGTGGAAATATACACTACTCCATATACCCAGCGGTAGTCGCGTAATAATTGCTTTATTCGAAATTGGTTACAAAAAAATCCTAATTTCGTATGTAATCGCTGAAGGAGCACAGTACCGTCTGACATCGGGGACATTAATATGATGTGATGTGTCTATACTGCCAAATAAACCTTTATGTGCCTCCAAGGCCTCCTTTGATGTGACGATGCCGTAATTCAATAAGCGACCATAAAAGGTTTTGGTCATTCATTTTCATTTTGTTTGAAATATATTCGAAAGGTAAATTATAAGTAAGACTGGAGGTCCGTCGTTTTTAGGTTGCCATGTAATTTATTATTATAACTGAAGTACTTACTTATCAAATAATTCCTGTAGTATTTGTGTGCTTGCGCGGGGTGATATATTATTTGATATTAGGTTTCTCTTATTGGATAACAAAACCCTTAGCTTTCTGCTTTTATTCAGTTTATAAATTATATTTAATGTGGTTCGCTTTTTGTAGCGGAACCCGCTCTACACTTGGTTTAAATCACACGAGATTGATCGATATTTTAAATCGGTAATCTTTTCTCTTATGGATAACATCTCTCATATGATTTTTCGTAAAATTTGACTTAAAACGATAAAAAAATAAAATTACAATATTGTTCTGTGTTAAAGCCATATATTATTACGGTTAATATTTAATGATTTAAAAAATGTTTATACAGATGTACTGAAAACACTTATTAAATATTTTGGTATATGGAAGAAAATACCAAAATACGGAACAAAATTGTTACTAATTATACTTCAAAATAGTAATGTTGTTAATTAGAGCAATTCTCTTGATATTTTGTTTAAGGGAGGGAAGTATATCAGCAAATATATCAATATTACCCATTCTTTCCAATTGTATAACCTGCACATTCTAATCATCGCATAATAGTGACGAGAAGAAGAAGAAGAAGACATGTATTTAAAATATATTTTAATTGATATATCTTACCGACTATGATGAGCTTAACGTGTGTGAACTTGGAGGGTTCGGTTCTGAAGTCGGCCCGGCAGCGGTAGAGGCCTCCGTCCTTGGGTCGAGCCGGTCGTAGAGCCAGGCGGGCGGGCCGTGCGGCCCAGCGAGCTCTCCCTGCGAGCGCCGGAGACGCCCAGTGCGAGCCGGTCGGGGTGGCGGGCGCGCGGGCGTCCCAACTGAAAACACAATTTTTTTCGACATGATTCTTATTTTGTTGCATCGTTTTATAATAAGATAAAACACCATTTCTTCCATGGTATTGTAATAAGAAAACAAATTCTTCTCTTTCATCGTTTCATAATAAAAAATATCACTCTTCTTTTCCATTGTTTTATATTAAGAACAACAATCTTCTATTCCGTGATTTTATAATATGTGAAAACACTATTCTCTTTCATGGTTTAATAATAAGAAATAACACTCGTCTCTTTCTGGTTTTATAATAAGAAATAACTATCTTCTCTTTCATGGTTTTGTAACAAGAAGATTATTTTTCCCTATCATGTTTTTATAAAAAGAAATAAGATTCTTCTCTTCTATGATTTTGTAATAAGAAAAAACACTATTCTCTGTCATAGTTTTGTAATTAGTAAAAAAATCCTCTAACATTTTATGTTTTTAAAATAAGTTGTATTTATTTAACGACAGCGAACGGTTTGTAAATGATTTTGATTTAGAAATAAATTAAAACACTTATTTGTTTTTACACTTTTCAGTATGTTATATATTTATTACATAGAAGAGAGAAAGATATAAATTACGGAACAGTTGAACGGTGTAAATCCTTCAAAACGTGTCTAAAAAAATAAACTTAAAAATTAAAATTGCACAATAATGTAATGAAATTTTAACAAAAGGAGCCATATTTTGACAATAATTCTCCCTTGTTTCTTGTTTTATTTTCTAAACGATACCTACATTTTTTCATGCATTCGTTCATAGTATTTGTTTTTGTATTTTACTTAGATTGAAAAATTTCAATCTACTATGCGGATATTTAAACAAATATTTATTATTGTGCTTACATAACTACATAAAAATATACATTTATTTGTATCCCATATGTCACCAAGATAATTTACCTACAGTAGCCATTTCATTAGAATATCAGTTTATTCTTGTAGTTGTTCTGAAGAAAGAATACACTTTCAATGGGTTCAGATAATAGAATTTTGTATGAGGTTTTATAAAGGTAAAATGATTTTCCATAGGGCATCAAAGACTCTAAAAATGCCAACAAATTCAGGTACCAACGCGTGGTTTACGATCAGGCACGTTTTTTTAACGTCTCATGTTTTGTATTCAAGTGTGTTTTTTCTACTGAGTGTTTTTTGTTATCATGACCTGTTTTATATTGAAACTGTTTTACTCGTATATTAGTTGTAAGATTTAAATTTTATTACTAAAAAAATGATCGAAACTGGTAATCATGTGATGAAAAGTAATAAGTGGTTGAAAGAAAATACAAACCGACTTTTGACATAATATCACAAAGATTACTAATGATATTAATATTAGCATACGATATGTGTAACTCTGGAGTCAAAGTCAAATATATTCAGAACCTTAAATTAAAAAAACACATTGTGAACGCTATTTTGTGACCGTATATCAGGGCAGGACTTTGATTTCAATAATCCAACATTTGTTAGGTAAAAAGAGATAAAGAGAAAGCTGGACGTCTCATTACAGGAATAAATTTGATCTAACTAACTAACCATCACGCCATCTTCCCGAAGGGGTAGACATTCAACACACTATCATAAAACTTTGTATGATAAGAGTGTCATATGAAAACATAAGAAGTGAATCCGGTGCGAATGAAAGTGTTATGGACAAAATAATGAAAGGAATATTAAGATGATTTGGACGCATGAAAATAATGAAACAAGAAAGAATGGTAAAAAATGTATATGTTAACGATGTTAATGGAACTAGAAAAATAGAAACATGGCACGATCAAATAAATTAAAGATTAAATGTCGGCCACGTAAGGAGTCAGAGAAATCGACGCGCGTGCATGATATACTCGTACATGTAAGAATGTTCAGGAAACGAGAGAAGTATGTAAGTAAAGAAAAGTGTTGCAATACATTCTTTCTGTCTATCCATTCAGCTAGACGGCGTGATTGTTAGTTAGTTAGTTATCTTTGTATTATGTGTAGGAATTAATGTTTATATGTATATAAAATATATATAATATTAAAAATACAGAAAAGCATTTCGTAAAGTTTTAATGGATATCGTGGCCACCGTAGAGCTTTAATCTGCGACTTTCAGCTTTTCAAACGAGTACACTCCCACATGTAGCGCGCTCACCCGGAAATCGGTTTTAAAATTCAAGTTTCGCTTCGGTCACAGTAGATGCATATTTTGAAAATTTTCCGACATTTTTGGGATAAAACGAAACGCAATCCCGATATACGGTTATTTTTTCTTAATCAAATAGTGTCAAAAATAGTTTACGTTTTAGAACAGCGAATGATTTTAATAATGATAGAAGTTTAATTAAACTGTAATATTCTTATTTGAAGTAAAATAAGTAGGTAAAAATGCTACCTTTGTTCATTAAAAAACATAATACATTGTGTTTTTGGTCAATTTTTATATAAATTAAATACTAAATAATATAATATCGTCATCTCGATGATAGAGAAAGGTACAGTTCTGAAAAGAGAAGCGGAGAAATTTATCCTTCAAACAAATGCCTCAAAAACAAAATATGTGGTTAGCGCACGCGAGCAACATCCCCTTCAAAACATACATATGTAACAACATATGTACGAAGAGGTCTAGCACCTATCTGGGCTCGAATCTCAATTCCAGGAATAAGCTGGGAGAAGAATTAAATATTCGCCACTTAGCAGCAAACAGAACTTTTCGTGCGTGTAAGAAGCTTCTGGGATCTAAGTTACTCAGCAGGAATACCAGATTTTTAATATATGAGACGATTATAAGACCGGTAGTCACCTACGTCTGTGAGACATGGTCTCTAACGCAGAGAGAGGAAGGCAGGCTGGCAGTAGAAGGCTGGTTTCTTTTGAAAGGAAAATAATGAGAAAATTTTTTGGACCTACGTTGGAGGAAAGGACTTACAGAATCAAAAGAAATCTTGAACTTTAAGTACTGATTAACCAGGAAACAGTAGTGAGATTTTGTAAGTCTCAACGCCTACGATGGGCTGGTCATGTAGTTAGAATGCCAGAGGGTAGAACACCAAAAGTCATATCCAGATGGGTGCCCCGCGAAAAGAGACCTAGAGGCAGACCGAGAAAAAGAGGATTGGGATAAAATAGAAGGAGCTGGGGAATGGAGAGCGATGGCCAAGTCAGTGGAGGACCGTTGTAGAGGAGGCCAAGTCCCACACCGGGATGTAGCGCCGAGAAGTATTTGTAGTAATTACAAAATAAAATTAATAATAGAATAACATTTAAATTACTCCATATGATGTAATAAAAAGTCCTATTATGGTATAATAAATACTGCAATAAAAGGTTTATACTTTCGTATATACTCAATTTGTGGTGACAACTAATAAATTATACAATAACATGTACTGTAACGAGATAGAATTGTGAAATATTTTTTTGATGGAATGATTTGCGTATGGTACGTAAATTCCACCCGCCGCCATTGGAACGACCCTGAGATAGGGGCGGATCCCGTGATTCCGAAGACGCACGAGGATGCAACTCCTGGAAGCACCGCGCGGCGCTGCCGTCGTCACCACAACCCCAAAGGCGGAGCAATGGCCTTTAAAA
Organism: Lepidostoma basale; assembly: GCA_022606425.2. Lineage (NCBI taxonomy): Eukaryota > Metazoa > Arthropoda > Insecta > Trichoptera > Lepidostomatidae > Lepidostoma > Lepidostoma basale. The sequence goes on along the minus strand of JAHDVF020000761.1, from coordinate 243,403 downwards.
CGCCATACATTCCGACGGATCGTCACAATCCTGCAAAATAAGGCCCTCCGGCTCGCGCTGGGCGCACCCTTCTGGAGCAGGATCACTCAACTACACCTAGAGGCCGGAATCCCGACTCTAGACGAACACATCCGCACATTGGCCGAGCGCTTCTTCCAGGGGGTTGCCTCTCACCCCAACCCCACAATTCAAGTAACCACAAGCTACTCCCCACACACTCACACTCGATACAAGCGCCCAAAACACATCCTCCTTCAGAGGAACACTACGGGCCACAACACACAACCCCTACCTTCACTCCCGCCCCCGCCAAACCCACCACCCACCCCACCCGACCCGCCCTGACTAACAAATTAATCATTCCCCTCTTGCAAACCCAAATAACAAAACCCACCACGTCCTCAAGTAAATAAACCTCACCTTTCACTCAACATTCCTAATTGTGGGGGAGTAATAGGCTTCGGCCTGACACTTCCGGCTCAAAAAGTTCAAAGTCAAGGATCGTCACATTCTTCTCGGGCTAGAGTACTCTAGTAGTACTACTGAACGAGCGTCTCGGGGCGTGGCGTTAGCCCTTGTTTAGTTTATACCCTGGCTAAGTGGGCCTCCTTGAAGAGGGGTCCATGCTAGTGGTACTCCGTACCCGGATAACCCTCTCCCTGTGTGGGAGGTAGGCCGGAGGAAAGTCCCTGGATAACCCTCCCCCTGTGCGGGAGGTAGGCCAGTGGCACCCTGCAACCCTGGATAACCCTCTCCCTGTGCGGGAGGTAGGCCAGTAGCACCCTGCACCGCGGATAACCCTCTCCCTGTGTGAGAGGTAGGCCGGCGGTAATCCCTTAGATAACCCTCCCCCTGTGCGGGAGGTAGGCCAACGGCAACCTGCGATCCGGGATACAGATCCTCCCTGTGTGAGGATAAACGCCAGAGGAAACCTGCACCGCGGATCACCCTCTCTCTGTATGGGAGGTAGGCCGCCGGTATTTGGATAACGACCCTCCCGGTGTGGAGACGGAGCCAGCGAACGAGAGTTTCTATTGAACGAGAGATCTGCGTACGGCGAGATCGATAAAACTCTATCGGCCACCCCTGGACCTGCATTCCAAGGGCTGATAACGGGACGACGTTGTTTTATGACTTTACGACACCCCGGCCGCCGGTGCAGTATTAGTCAAAGGATCCCGCAACACCATAAAACCCGAGCCGTGTGTTTCGACGCATAACTGTAAGAGTTGCGAAAGTTGCCTATTTTTTATAACTTCAGTGTTAAACAGACTTTTACGCAATATAATCCAACCTTGTGAAATATATCGATAATTTTAGAGTGTGTACATGCAAATATAGAGAGAGAGATCCTTGCTTAATAAACAGTTAAATAATGCTATGGATTTTCTTTATTGAATCCCGTGTCGGTTACAGTACAAATTTTGTTTTGATAACACTTAATTTTGTTCATTTAGCTACGAACCGATTTCGCCGAAAGACACGTCGTATTAGTATGTGTACAGTGACACAAGCCAAAAATGTGTTTTTGACTAAAGTCACATTAGAAATACCAACTTAATCATTTTATTTTTCGGAATAGATAAATTAAGGCCCAAGTGGCATCCCAAGAACCAGAAACGATATTAAACTTTGCTGCAAAGGCCTTGGATTGAAATTTAGAACTAAAAATAAAATAGGAGATCTCTTTATATGAAAAGATGTGATGTACAATACATAATTTAAAGTGATAAAACCATATTTTAATTATTTTCAAATAGACATTAGTCAAAAACGTGATAGACACCCGTTAATTTATAAATGTGCGTGGAATGTAAGTATTAAAAAATAACAATAAAAAGTTTTTTAATGGACAATTTCTTAATATTCTTGTTTTTTCCTCTTCATCGTGTCAATGGCAACCTAGTTTTGTAGGAATGGTTCTAATAAGGACTATATCTCGGTGATGCCGGTGGGGAGAGCAATCAAACTGCTGAACATGATCGCTTCGGAGATCGATGTCTTTCATATTCGTGAAAGTACATTCAGAAGACAAATAATCTTGACTTTGGAGAGTATCCTGTATTCCTAATGTCGAACCATATCTCATGCTTTCCTGGTATTATATATTTATTATGTTTTACCTGTTCTCAATAGATGCCTTAAACTATAAATTTTTTTTGTAATGTCTTTTGAGAAAATAAACTGATTTGAATTTGAATTTGATTTGATTTGAATTTGAATCTCATTTTTGACCTTGCTTTTGCGGTGACATTTGGAAGAAAGATTTGGTAAACTTTGGGCTTTTTTCAAACCCTGAAAAGGATAAAAAAAAAATAGGTCGACCTCAAAAAAGATGGACTGACGACATAATTCCAGTATTAGAAAGAAGATGGATGAGAGTCGCGTATGATTGAGGAAAATTGAGACTATATGAAGAGGCATACATCCAGCAGTGAAGAGATGGATAGAAAGAAGAATAATAATAATATTAATAAGCACATATAAAAGCGCCATATCAAATAATACATACTAGTTGCAACCCTTGAAATAATCGATAAAGTAAAGATTTTCTACCGTTTAAAAACTTGGTTAACTGTACAATCGTAATCAGTTACAAGTCTTAACTTTTAATAAAGATTTCATAATTAACAACAACAAATTGTTCGCCTTTAATTTTTTACACTACTGCCACACAACAATAGTCAGAAAAAAAATCAAAATTATCTAGAAACGTACTCGGGCATGCCCATCGTGTGAATTTAGAATTTTTCGAATTACTTTCGGAGATAATCGAAGTATTCGTCAATCGCTCTCTTGTATTCAAAATATTCTGGTACTCTTTCTTGATGACATCGGGATTTCGCCTATTTATATAATATTATGATTTATGGGGTTACATATATAATAGGCGTATATCTCCCACTTTACCCTACGGAAATTCCAATATAAGAAGACTGGTAGTAAATTCTACGTAGTTTAATTTAGTCATGATGTTGTTTTTGCCGTTGTTGAATGGTTGTTAGCTGCTACCTCTCGGGCGCTATTCATAGAAAGCTTTCAGCGCCAGATATGTGACAAAGTTGAAAGGTCACCAAATGTTACAAAACCGCACACATACTTTGAATGGGAATATTTCACTATCATCAAACAAAATTGAAGTTATGAATTGGAATCCTTTGTAAAATGTAATAGTACTGATTTATATGAAATTGTTAATGTAAGAATGTAATTACATAATATAATATTATACAATATACAAATTAAAATACCTTAGCTCAGTATTTCAAGGTACTTCGAGTAAAGCGATATTAGATTATTTTATATAAAACTGTGTATGATAAACTAACAAACTAACTAAGCATCACAGTGTTTCCATTATACCTATAGAATAATACGTATTATAATTATAGTAAAAACGATATTTTTTTAGACGAATTCGTGAAAAATCTGTGTATGACAGAGTGTCGAATGTAAATATAAGAAGTACGAGTACATGCAGTACGAACAAAAAAGTGTTTTAAGCGAAGTAATTAATGAACGAATTTAGAAAGGATGGTAAAAAAGTGTAACGATGTTAACAATGTAAATGGAACTAGAAATATACGAAAATCGAAGAAAACGTGGAATGATAAAATGAATCGAACATTGAATGTCGGCCACGCGAGGAGTTCGTAGTAGAACGAAAATAACACGATGTATGAATGTTGAGGAAGTGAGAGAAGTATGTTACCAAAGAACAGCGAGTGGGTACTTCTTTCTGCCTGTCCCTTCAGGAAAAGGCGTAATAATTGGTTAGTTTTAAGCCTATATATTAATTATTAAACATATACCATATGACGACTGTCGACTGGTCGTCAAAATTAAACATATTTGACGATTCCCGGCGATAACAGTGTGATTGACACACTGTCTTTAGTCTGGGGCAGAATTCGCGTGATAATAAAATGGCAATAGGCTACCAATCACATGTCACGAGAATCAATATGATAGCTATACCCTCTATATCGATTTGGTTCGCTCTGTAATGATGTAAAGAGCGATTCAACAAAATAAATAAAAAATATGTATACGTATATGTGGTAGTAATAGTAAGCCTTCCTCTGCTGTTTCTTACCTGAATAAATAAACCAATAAATTGTGGTGCAAGGTTTGACAGATTGTGTATTGTTCCCAGTAGCGCCGCGTGGAAATAATTGCTATGGTTTGATTTTTTGCAAACGGACAAACAAAATGCAATGCTTGAATTGTCCAGTCCCCTGTATACAATAGGATCTGATGTTGCATCCAGCAGCGTTGTCTGTCAGGTGGACATCTGGCACATAACAAGAAGAAGGAAACGCACCGTTTTTATAAACATCATGTATGTAAATATAGCTTACTTTATTTAAGTGATCTTTTGAGAAATGTTATATATAAATGATTTTTTTAATAAAAAATTCATACCCAGAAATGTTTTTTAATGGAAAATCTTGTAAATTTTTTATAATGTTTACTAAATTATGCGAAATTTATTTTACTTTCACATTCGTATTAATTGAAACATTTAGATTTTCCTAAAAATTCAATTAAATTATTTATCATTACAATATACTTTCTTATGAATATTAATGTTATTGTTTTTGTAAATTATAACAATGTTTTAATCTTCTAAATAATCTCATTTAAATAATCATTTGGAAGAATAAAATATTCTTTTAATAAACAAATACAATGTTAAAATAGACAAAGACAATACAGACACGCTTTTTTTCTTTGAATTTTCCACATCTGTACGACATGTTTTGCACGCACACAGATTTTCCCTACTTAAATTTTAGACTATTCAAATTTGATTGATTTTATCAAGTCATGCTTTCCTCGGTCTATATCTTTGTCTTATTATCATAAAAATCTAATCTATATCATTCTCTCTAAGCTAAAATTTAATTCTTCTTCTTCTTCCGGTGCCGTGTCAGCTCCCCCTAACGTTGTCTATCACTGCAGCAGAGGCGGCAAAAGTTTAATAAATAAAACTTATTACTGTTAAAATTTAAAACACTGTTATATATCACAATTTCTTTTTATTTACTGAGTGTCGCGACGTTTTCCTACCGATGTTGGCATCATCAGGTGTAACAATAAACTGGTTTATTCTAACACCTGATGATGCCAACATCGGTTAGCGAAACAGTTGTCGCGACACTCAGTAAATAAAAATAAATTGTGATATATAACAGTGTTTTAAATTTTAACAGCAATAATGTTGAAGTATCATAGTGTTATCATAGTGTTGTTTTAAAACAATGGACTATTTAAATAAAACTTAAATTTCATTTAATTTGTAAAATGTTAAATATTTAATGTATTCAAGATTAACCTTCCATCGGGCGCAATGTGTTGTGTGTAGAGTTGAGGCGTGACGTGCTTGATGCTCATTAAGTATAAAAAATATTATTTAGTTAATTTATGCAAAAGCGAAATTTTCTAGATTATTATTTAATGTTGTTTAAATAAGTTTAAAAACAAAAAAAAAAGTTAAAACGAATTTACAAAAAAATATTGCATAAAAAACAAATGATTCGCAAATTTTTAGTATACTGTTTTCATGATGTAATAACGGGTATTCACAGTAGTTTAAATCTTGTATGATTGCTAATTTGATATTCAGGATCGGTTAGAAAATCACAATATAAAAACATTAAATTAGTTATAAAATAAGAAAAATATGGGGTTTCGGCTTAGACCTTAAATCTGTCAGATCAATAATGTAGCTAATGTGTGATGGGAGATTGTTTTAATCTGATTAATTAGCAACTGTAAAGGCTAGATCCCTGAAATTTGTTTTCGGTTCAACTAATCTACCTATTGCCGAGTGAATTTAAGAGATTATAAGCTATTGTGTATAAAGAGTTCGGATACGTTAAAGATAGGTTAGACTGGTTTAATACGGTTTTTTCACAAAATCATTGAATATTTTTATAATACTCATTCTTTACGCGAAATAAACAAATGAGTTCGGGTGTAATAAGCTTTTTTGAACAATTTCCCGTAATCAATGACAATGAAAAATTATGAGTGAGAGCTGCAATAAAACATCAAAATATGCAGCTACTGAAATTATAAAGTGCCAATGCCGCTTTATGGCAGGGCGATATAACAAAAAATGTGTGTCCTTAGCTTGTATGATCGTCTGCGCCCGACAGAAGGTTAAGAGATTAAAAGTCGCTTAGAAATTTTAGAGGATGAAAAATTGTAGTTTCTGTTTGTAAAAGAAAAGCATATAAATGGCTTGAAGTATTCCAGAAATGCTCGGGGTAACGAAGAATTAATTAAAAATAAAAGCTCCCGTACAATAGTTTTCGTGAGGGAACAAACGAAATCGTAAAAGTAAACAAGAAAAGTCTGATGAATTAACTCAGTATCAAGCGATAACAACTTCTCGCGAGCAAGTGGGATTAAGTGTTTGTGTATTTTGTGAATATAAATACAAGCCTGTATGTATAATACATTTGGGAAGTGTACGACAAAGCCTAATTTATTGAAACACAAAAGGTAAAGGCACCAGTGATGGACAGTTTAAGACAATGTTTTTAGACTTAATGACCGTTTTAAAGATAATTTTAGGAAATTAAATTAGGTGATGTGAAAAAATAATAGAATGGTTTGTTGGGAATCGTTTTTAATAATGAAAATAATTTAAGGGGTCAGGTTTAAATAAAAAAAGTTAGATGACCCCAGTCATTTCTAATCACCGGTGATGGACAGATTAAATTTAATTATGGACACTCAGTAATGAACAACACCCGGTAATGGACATTCAGTATTGGACGTACAACAAAAACATTTTTTTTAGTTTAAATCATTCTTAGCACCACCTCTTTAGGGCACATAGATGTCAGGTAAATATTTTTCCATCTCCATTACTTTATAAAAAGGTTCTTTAATCCTTTCCACAATGTCTTCCATTCTGTACCAAATCTTATCGGGTCTTTCCTGCCATCTGAAGGTGTTTCCCAAAGATAAGTGGCCCCCTGACCTGGATGGTTAGTCTTCCACTTAGTAACTTCCTTGTGAGCTCTTCTTGAGCTGTAAGGATCGTATCTGGGCCCATTGTATATACAAACCGCAGGGCTTTTCCCGGTGACATTATTTCTAAGAGTAATGCGTGGTACACCATACTTAAACGCTGCTGCACCTACCTCTTCTCCTTTTTTCACGCGTCTACGGCACGCTTCATTTGTTCCGGTGTATAATTTTTTTGGGTGCTATTGCTATAAAAGAAAATACACAAAATGATACCCTCATTTGCGATCCACATATGGACAACCAGTATTCTACATCCATGTCCATGACTGAATCCCTTGCTTTTATCAGTATCATAAGCATAATTTTACAAGAAACCTGACATTACAACAAATTAACTTTAATTGCGGTGTAAACAATTATGGACATTTTTGTCCATCACTGGTCCGTATTGAAAATCGATACTCAGTAATGAACATTCAAATTTGACAAACTGTACAAGTAGCTACATATGAATTTAGTATGATTTCGTTTCTGTGATATGTCTACAAAACGCATTATTCAATTAGATAATAAGTAATTACTAAGATTTCTACGAATTATTACAAAACATCTACTCACCTCACTAATGAATTCTGCAAGAAATTATGAATTTCGCAAATGTCGTTCGCGTGGGGTCGTATAAATGTCCGTTATTTCGTAAAATAATGGCGGATTGGAATGAAATTTATGTCAGTTGACAGAGAAGGATCTATAATTTATAGTTCAATGTTGATGGTATGAAAAAATTTCAATATTTCTTATTTTTAAGATTTTTAAAAACTTTTGTCCATAACTAGGGGTCTGTCCATTACTGGTGCCGTTACCTTATTATTAAATTTAGTTTTTTTTATCAATAAATTCAAACTTAAGACTTAAAGCTTAACCACAGAAAAATATTAATAATATACTATTGAAAATGAAAAAAATTGAAATCATAATTGATGACCGATTGTTTATATAGGTATCGGGAGCAATATATACATTCATATCGATCTCCAGATGGTGAACTTAAACACCTTTTGAACATGTCAAGAAAATTAAACTTAAGTGTGTTCACCCCTTCGGTTCATTAAAATTAATTATATGTTTACTTAATGAAGTGTATATTGCGTAATCAATGAACCTTATTCTGTAAAGGACGGCATCAAAAAGGTAATTAATTGATTTTTTTCATATAAAGGACTCACTTAGACATTTTAAAAGTAGAACATGAATAAAACACTTTGTATTTAACCACGGTATACATACCGTTTTATTCTTAATGAACGTTTTTGAAACTTTGCGTATAAGGGTTGCCTTTTATGTTTTTACAAAAAAACAGAAACAAACAAGTTTGAAACAAAGTGTTTTATTGCTTTTCGAAATATTTGCTTTTTAGGTATATACATTTTTGCATACGTTCAAACCAATTCTGGAAACATTTTTTCCGCTATGAAGCTGATATTGTAGAAACATGGTTTTGAATGTCTTCAACAGCTTCTTGAGGCGATGAAAATCGCTGTCCACGCATCTTTTGTTTGACAGTAGGGAACAAAAAGAAGTCATTAGGCGATAAATCAGGTGAACACGGGAAATGAGACATTCATTCGATGTTTTTCTCCTTCAAATATTCAGTTGTTTGACGTGCTTTATGGGAGCTGGCATTGTCGTGATGAAGAATGATGCGAAGTTTTTTGTTGTTTTTCCTTATTTCATCGAAGACCGTTGGCAAACAAATTGTTGTATACCATTTGGCATTAACAGTTCTTTGATCCTCTAAAGGAAGGGTTGCAAAGTGTCCAGTGCAACCGAAGAAACAAGCGATCATTTTATTGGAAGTGCTCCGTGAACGAACAAACTTTAGTGGGATTGGGTTCATCGTCAAACACCCTAACAATATAATGTTGTTTGTTTTCAGGTTCATACGAATATATCCAAGTTTCGTGTCCTGTAACAATGTTGTATACGGATTTTGAACCTTCCTTGGTCGAATTTTTTCAACGTTTCGTGCCATCAATCAACACGAGCCTTTTTTTCGTTTCGGTCAAATTATGCGAAATCCATCTGGAACAAATCTTTCTCACACCTAAATGCTCATGTAAAACCGATTGTATTGCAGTCTGTAATATGCCAAGAGTGGCCTCTATCTGTCTGTAAGTCACATGCCGATCTTTTTTAATCACAATGCGCACAGCATCGATGTTTCTCGGAATGACAACCGATTTTGGCCGACCTTCTCGTCCTTCATCACTGACGGACGCACGACCACGAAAAAATTCTGCAAACCTGCAAACAGTTTTCTCTGATGGTGCTTCATTACCAAAAGTTGCACGAAGCGATTCTATGCCTTGTTGTCGAGTAAGACCTTTTTTAAAATCATAAAAAATCATCCAACGAAAACCTTCACGAGTGATCTCCATTTTTGCACAAACTTGCTTCTTTTAAACGTTCACTATCAACAACCTAATCGGTCAATTACTATGCTGCCACTGGCTTCGCAATAACAAACGTCAGTGTTCACAAATACAGTGATGCCATAATTCACTAATGCCATCTATTGTTCGATTGTAAAAAAATAAAAGGCAACCTATGTATTAAAACGGAGAAATCGATTATAAAATATTAAGGGAAACTTATGTTTTACATTATTGGGGCAATTTAATTTTAGAACATTAATAGAAAATGACGAATATCCTAAATATTTTTTGAATTTTTTAAATGGTAAAAAAAACATTCTAGCAAGGCTTGATCTTAATGAGGGAGGCCAACAGTACTTCCATTTAAAACCAGTTGAATTTGATGAAAAAGGAATTGATACATATATTTTTTTATATTAAATCCAGTCTACATTTACTAACATGTTATCAAAGTTTTAAAAGCTAAATGGATTCGAAACAATAACTTACTTTATTTAATAGGCAAAAAATGTCTTTTTAAGGCGATATAAGTTATTTCTATAAAATTGATAAAACTTTAAGAAAACAGACGTTGGAATTCGTATCAACTACTTAATATGGAAATTTCGATCACTGTTTAGATCTTCTCTATCTCTTCTTCTTCCGGTGTCATGTCAGGTCTCTCCATCGTTGATTGCTTTCCAAAAGTAGGCATTTCTGTCAGATCGTAACAGCTCCTTAACGCTCCGGTCCAGTCCCTTATGTTGTGGAGCCAGGATTCGTCTCCTGCTAATTTATCAACCACCTTGTCAACCTACTGTTTTTCCTTCAATGAACAGGTGTATAAATTCATCATTTCCCCCCCTAATCACATGACATAAATAAGCCACCTTAAAGGTTTGCCAACATATTGGTCAACAATTCTCTATCAGCTCCTGACTCTCTGGAGGACATTTAAAATATGTTGCGAAGCATATCGAATAAATAACTTTATATTATATATTGTTAAACGTCAGGTTTATGGAAGTCGCATGATATAATATTGGAGTGACATATTATTGATTGATACTATTTAAAAACATCTAAAACCTAGGAATAAAACTAATCGAATGATTTTCAGAACGGTATGGCGATCCATCTTCTCTGCCTACTCCTCCGGGGAAACGGCGTGATGGTAAGTTAGTTAGTTATCAGGTCATGTCCAGGCTTGAACCCAGGCCCCCTGAATCAGTTTCTGAGTGTTCTGTCCACCACAATAAATCTTTCAGGATACGAACATTTCGTTAATATTAAATTACTTCTAGAAAATGAATCAATATTAAATTTCAAAGTTTTATTTTGATTAGCTGATATAAAGTATCAAATTATATAATTTTTACACAGGGCGAAAAAAAAAGTTAATTATAAAAAGTTTCAATTTCGACCAATGTAAATTTGACGGCTCTACTTTTCATTAACTAATGTGAACTAAAGTAAAATGAGATTTCGTTTACGTTATAGGAACTGCCGTAGCGCGTTAGTATGCGGCATTAATTCGTATTCTGAGAAGGCCCGTCGGGGAATCTACACTGCCTTTGATAATCAATTAGAAGTACTATTTCCACATAGTTTTTAGCAAAGAACCAGAAAGAAGAAGAGAGCGGAGCGGCCGACGCGACGCAGAGTTGAGACAGTTGTACGCAATTAGGCGGAATTAGATTTCTGTCAACTCTAATTTCATGACGAATGGACGCATAATTTAAGAGTTTCGTCGGGGTTCTGGGGAGCCCGCCGCCGCTCCAGAATATAATCTAGAATGTTCGCTGTACATCACTCCATTCATTCCAAAATATTTTATCGCTTGTATTGTCGAGTCCCTTTCTTATGGGCTCAGAATATCAAAGTGTTACTCAGCACACATAAAGCATCACTGTAAATAGGGCTTACATTTATTTTACTCCTCAAGTTTATAGCTAGAATTTACAACCAGCGTGGAGACGCATAAACCCGAAAATAATGTCTCAAAACCGGAAAGGTGGCAGCCCTAACATTTAATACTGTTTGCTAAGATATCACTCACGTAATAAATTTCTCGAAGAGACCTACGATAAGCCCATTACGCCAAGGCAGGGCTTATACAATAGCTCCTAATTTAGGAAGCATTCTTTTATCTTGAGCTATTATCTGACTAAAGCCATAAAGACCTCTGATTCCTGAGCGGAGGGGTGCAGAGTAAAGAGTATAAGGTAAGGGCTACGTAATACAGGTTACAGCCCCCCCTGCGCCACGCCGGTGTCACCTTCACCACCGCAATCTTAAGGGGTCAATAAAAATCCGTCTCAAACTTTGGATATCAAAGCCAGAACGGGGTTTTTACGCTTTTATTAGATCATTTGTCGCTCTCCCCTGTTTCGGTGTTTATCTTTTCCTGTCTATTTACCTCCTCTGAAGCAGCGGCACGCGCCGTCTGAAGGTTCAGGCACATCCGAAGGATTGATAGGAAACTCCGATCCGAGGATCGAATAACTTATTCATGATGTACAATCAACTCAACTAAAACACACATGGAGTCGAACAGTTTTCTCGCTTTATAGCGGTTTATGGTGATTTTTTCTGGTTTAGTACGTCTAGAAAATGTTATAGCATATTTCGACAGTTTTAAGTCCACGACATAAAAATATAAAGGACATTTTCAACAAAGAAAATATTTAATATCTTTCATTATCTCGGAGGGGAAGTTTCTCAGAAATCACAAGAGTTGTCGCCATAGAATCTTTTCAAGTCGGCGAGGATTGTTGCGTAATGCGTTTAAGCCTGAAAATCGTTATTTTTGTAAGGAAGAAAAGGTCTCCGGACGCGGCCGAAGCCGGGACAAGGACGTGATTAATATACGTCTCGTGATATTAAATCATTCAAAGTGATAATAAATTGAGTGTTCAATTGTTAAGCGGGTAATTGACGTTTCCCCGGTGTGTGATTCGGCGCCCAAACGTTCATCGAGGTGAGTGAAGTGAGGGCCGTCCGACAATGGAAAGGTCCCGCTAATAATACCTCCCGAGCGCTGTTTTTACAGCAGCGCGTGCCAAAGGTTAGACCTTTGCTTGATATTTGGGGATTGTCGCTATTCGGGAGCAAATATTTGCCTTCCCCAAGTTAAATAACCCGTGAAATACACTTGTGAAATATCTTTCTTCCGAGAGTATTTATGTTAAAAGTTAGCTTCCCCAACATAAATAAACTAAATTAATGTTTGCTAAACATCATAAATAAAATTTTGTTTTGACGAGGACGAGCAACAAGCTCCTTACTTTCTTCCCTTTCGCGCTTCTCAAGGTACACTTCCGTTTTCTCCTTCCTCTCTCTCGCGATGTAGTTTAACGTAAATTTAGTATTCCTACTATATCAAGGTTTTTATATATCGCACGTTGAAAACAAAAGTGACACTATACAAAAATCTCAATTTTTCAGTCCGGTCATTAAAAGTTTTGCCTGTTTTTTTTTTTTTTTTTTCTCTTTATTTTGTATAGGAGTCTCGTGAGTGTTGTGAACACTCATTTTTGAGATCCCAAAAATTGTTACATTGGATTAATAAAATTGAATTTATAAAAATAATACAAACATATTATAGCTTAAGGGAAAGAGCACATTATAAAGGTATATAAACAGTAGTATAAAAGAGAGACAAACACATTATCACATAAGGGAAAACCTTATTAACCTAATTAAAATCAACTTGATTCTGATAGAACAACATCTAAACTAATATATAAAACAACAACATTTGATATATTTCTACTCACAGTCAAGTTATTGACCTCACAAAAACTTTAAATGACCGTACTGAAAAATTGAGATTTTTGTACAGTGTCACTTTTGTTTTCAACGTGCGATATAATATATTTCTCAAGTTTAAAAAAAAAAAATTGAAATAAGCAAATTTTATTTATCTATACGAAATATAAACTATCATGGTTTGTTTTGTAGGAAAGTAAAGAAAATATTTTAAAGTACTCGTATAGTATCATCTTCAATTGACAGATAATATTAAATTAATAACTAACTAACTAGCCATCAGGCCGTCTCTCCGAAGGGGTAGGCAGAAAGAATGGACTGCCACACTTTTATTTCCTGACATACCTCTCTCGATTCCTCAACATTCATATATCGTGTCATGCACGCGCGTCGATTTCTCCGACTCCTCACGTGGCCGACGTTCAATATTTGATTTGTTTGATCGTGCCACGTTTTCCTCGGTCTTCCTCTATTTACATCTTTAACATATAGTTTTTTAACTTACATATCTTTCTGAAATTAATATGTGATGATATTCAGTGAGTTTTATAACAACTCGTGGGAATATTAATGCCATACCTTACCCCCAATGGTTATGCCGGTAAGATGAGTAATCAATTTGCTTAACAGTAGTGTTCCTAATAGCGTATACTTTTATATTTTGTATGGACCAAATTATTATATTTTGTATGGACGACTGTGTCACGAACAAATCTTAGGTATAATATTAATAAATAAATAAATAAAGTAAACATTAGAATATTTTCGAATGACACGAAACTGTGGCACTTAATTGATGTGACTTAATAATAATATCTGTAATATCCGTAAATATTTCATATTTCATTGATTTTATTTAGTATCGTTTTCGTCGGTCTTCCTTTATTTTATTAAATTCCGTTATCATCGTTAACATAAACTATCTTACCGTTCTTTCTTCATTCATACTGTTAAATAAATATTTCTCATATTGATTGTTTCCCAAAATTTCGTAACACGTAAAGTAAATGTATACCCATGAACAAAAAAATCCTTCAATCGACCTTTTCCACGGATTATAAGCAAGTCAAGTATATAGAAGGCAAATATCCCAGGGCGGGTTTCTTCAGTTTAATAAAATTGTTGTCTAATGGTTTGGAAAGTGAAATTTACTGGATAATTATTACCTATTTGTTTTTTCATTGTCCTAAGGTTAATTTTGTTGAGTTCCGCTGGGAACCCGTTCTGGGGAGGCGAGACGCCCATAAAATGTACTTAATGGCTTATGTAATAATGACTTATTTATTATCGCATTTTGTACAGAAGTGTTACGAGGATTTGTCAGCGAGTCACACGGGACTAGGCAGCGTCGCCTGCGAGTTCCTACCGAGAGGTCGGCAGTACGTATAATTTATCCTTACCGTCGGATTAAGTTCACCGTCTTATTTATACATCAAAATATCTGCGAGATTGTCTACTTGTAGTCATATTTCACCAGACTTTTAATCTTTCGCGCAAACGAAGGTATCTCGCACTTTCGAAAACTTGGGAACAGTTAGTAATTTGTAACTGTCTAGGAATTTTAAGGATAAATGCGTCAGTCCCTGTTGTGCAGATAAAACGGCGCGCGCGCGAGCGAGATGGCGGCTGATGGCCCGTAACCCCTAGTCGCAGATTGAACAAGGAATGTTTTGGAATTTACGAGTATAATGTCAAAAACAAAATGGTTTTCGAAATCTTAGCTACCCACAAACAGCGGAGCAAATTATTTCCTCTAAACTTTTACAAATTGATACATACACGTACAAATAAATAATAGACAATAAGCTAATCATCTGAGGACGACCGTGGAGAATATGGCATGACCAAATTAATAATTAATACGAATGAAAACACCTTTTTTATAGAAGTAATTTTACAGTTTATGGGAATGACACGTTTCTTCTTTCTAAGGCATTACCAAATGGACACTATTTGAAATAATTAATGTTTATAATTATAGGTTTTAATATTGTTAATAATGCCATAATTATATTACTGTTGAGTTCAATGCCTACGAGCATAATATAAGTTTGTTTAATTATATTCAGCATAAATCTACAAATCACTGCCTCCGGAAGGCGACAAATTATTTTTCATAATTATATAAATAAAACAACTTTGTATTTAACCACGGTACGGTTATTATATTGATGCCAACTATTATAGTTTCGCTTGGACCCAAGCTTCATCAGGGCAGTATAATAGCGAAACTAGTTGGCATCAATATAATAACCCTACCGTGGTTAAATACAAAGTTGTTTTATTTATATAATTATTTAAAATGTCTATCCACAAAGCGAGTGCTTTATATGAAGAATTAAATTATTTTTCCCTTATTAAACTTAAAAAGCACTTTGTAATATTATGAACGTATATGTAAAATCATTCATACACACATTGAATTAATATATAGGTTCGCCGGTTGAAGATCTAGTGAAAAATATATATAATTATGAATGACGACCTTCGTGGCCGCAGGGTAAGTGCTACGACTGTCACACCGAAGGTTCCGGGTTCGATTGCCGATCATGGCAGTGTGATGTTCACGCTGTCTTTGGTATGGTGTAGAATTCACGTGACAATAAAATGACGATTGATTAGCTACTAAATCACATAATCTATGTGATAGCTATATTCTTAACATTGATCTGGCTCGCGCCGTAATGATGTAAAGAGCGATTAAAAAAAAGTAGAATAAATTAATAAAAAACAAAAACCTCAAACACACATTGGAAGTTGGAGGTTCTAGTGCCAAATGTAATTAGAGGTTTTATTTAAATATCCGGCGGATATCCGGCTACTTAAATGAAACAATTTAGAGAAATAAACACATGATTATACTCGTGGATAGCAGGGTTGAATTTTGAAAAATTCTGTCAGACCCGTTATGACACATGGTATAGAAACTAGACTCAATACCAAAAGCCTTCTTCGAACGTCTGAGAGTACTGCGAACTATAGCATGGAGTACTCTCCGGTATAGGTTAGAAACTCAGAAATAAGTTAGACCTGTTGATGGAAGACATCGTTAGAAGGGGCATGAAAAGACGGCGGTACCGAAGAGACCACGTAATTACGATGGGAGATGCAAGAATTTGCGATATCGCCAGCAAGGAAGACCGCCAAAAAGAGGTGTTTCACATCCCAATCCATTATTTAGAACTGTTGCGCCCGTGAAATATTCACAGAAGTAAAGATTTTCTACCTTTGAAAAACTTGGTTCACCGTACAATCGTAATTAGTAATAAGTTGTAACTTTAAAGTAAATTAGTTGCAACCTGTGAAATATTCACGGAAGTAAAGATTTTCTACCCTTTAAAAACCTGGTTCACTATACAGTCGTAATCAGTAATAAGTTGTAACTTTAAAGCAAACTAGTTGCAACCTGTCAAATAATCACGGAAGTATAGATTTTCTACCCTTTAAAAACTTGATTCACTATACAGTCGTTATCAGTAATAAGTTGTAACTTTAAAGCAAACTAGTTGCAACCTGTGAAATATTCACGGAAGTAAAGATTTTCTACCCTTTAAAAACTTGGTTCACTATACAGTCGTAATCAGTAATAAGTTGTAACATTTAATGTTAACCATTTTTTTCACACACGTTCAAATTTTACACTCAACAATACCGAATTGTTCTCCTTTTGTTTTCTACACTTCTGTCATACAACAATAATCAGAACAAAATTCAAAGAAGCATCTCTCTTTTCTCTGATTACATCCGTTTTTTTGTCTATTTATATTTTGATAAGATGAGGAAGAAAAAGAAGAAGACGAATAAGCACATTTAAAAACGTTTATACACACATTGGAAAAAAATGTAGGTTAACGGTTTGAAGATTTAGAGAAGCCAAATGCAATTACAGGTTTTATTTTCGATAAAACTCCGCCTCCGCACATTAGGTGCTATCTGCTCCCACACGAATAATTCTCGTGTTAACCGAAAATTTGAATGTAAGCACTATTTTATTACGTTTTAACGGAGCTGGATGTACGTGTCAAAAGTTATAGTCGGCATTCGTGAAACTGTAATAATTTAAACAGGCGCCGCCGACTGCCGACTTAACTCGCATTGCTCTGGAGTCCAAGTTATTATCATAAGTAAGCACCTTTAGCCTACTGAATTCAATTAATTTAATTGCTTAAGAAGCCCTAAGGTATTCAATTAAAAAACATAAGTCTACATATTACATTTTATATAATAGTTTATTGTAAAGAAGTTCGTTATTTGTTCGTTGTTCGTTCTCTCGCTTTCTCAATACTCATACATCGTGTCATGCACGTACGTCGATTTCTCCAACTCTTCACGTAGCCGAAATTCAATATTTGATTTATTTGATCGTGCCACGTTTTCCTCGGCCTTCCACCATGGGTAAACTATGTCAAATTGTAATACCAAATAAAAAAAATATTGTGTAGCTAATCAGTATAAAATTTGTGAATTACGAAAAAAATTAGAACGACTGCCTAAATCGATAAATCGTTTCTAGTCAAGTATGTATTTTATATACAAACTTGAGTTTACATATTGCTAGCAAAACAACAAACAAAAACATAAGCACATATACATACAAAGATGAGTAATTGCGGACAAAATATAGGTTCCTTTGTACAGAGGTATGAATTTAATTAACTCCTGGCCAAGCGAACAGACGTAGCCGGGAAATTGTTAAATCACCAGCGGAAGTTGGAAGTTTTATGTTTCAGTTTACAGAGCGAGTAGCTTCACTTGGCGCTGCGATATTATACGGTATATGCAGCGCAGCGTGCGGGATCTCTGGCCACGTGACGTGCATTGCCGATCCCTCTAATACTTTATACCGAGCTGGGACCGCCAATTTAAGTGAACCGTTCGACATTATGTATTCCAGAAGACGAAATATTACTTTAGTTTCTAGAGGAATCCTAGACACCCGGTGGAACTTTCTGTTTGAATTAAAACAAGAATGTTTGCTTGAATTAAAACAAGAATGATGGATCACTCGTGTCGTGAAGTAAAAGAGCTTGCCATTGACGGGAAGACGAAGAAGACAAATTTTAGATATTTTAGATTTAGTAAAAACAGTGAAGATTAAAAAAAATAAGCTTTTTAAATAAATTTTCTTGAGAATGTCGTATAAATAAAAAAATAAGTTTTCGTAGTAACAAAATCTTTATAATAGAATAGGTTGGTTGAGAATATTAAAAAAAAGGTCGGTCAACTCACCTCTTTAATGCAATACAATATTCTAGTAAAATAGGATTAACGACCCTTTAATCGTAAAATTGTTTTTTTATTTTAAATCTTTTCTGATTAATATAATATTTGGACGAACTTCATTTATCAAATGAAGGCAATCTAGGTCTACGGTAGCATTTCTGACCCGTATAAATTTTTTTATGCTGCAAATTTCAAATAAGATTTTTTGCGGATTTGGGTTTCTGAGGAACACGGGAAAGATTTTTTATATTTATTTGGTACGGAATTTTTGCATATGAATATTAATAAAAGTACTTGTATGGTCCTATACGCAAAAAATATTAGAATAATTGGTATAAACATATTCACGTATGTATATATGTAAGTATGTGTTATGTAAAGGTTCCCGAATTAATAATAAAAATGATATCAGCGAAGAGATCGGAAAGGAGATTTTTGCAGCTAACCAAAATTACTTTGATGCCAACGAACAGTTAAAATCTCGTCTACTATCCAGAAAAAACAAAAATCATATTTTATACACTTATTAGATCAATTTTAATGCTTTAGACTAAGATAACAAATTGATAACGGAGATCTACGATCAATATACCAAAGATGAGTAATTGCGGACAAAATATATGTACCAGGACAGAGTTTACTATAATTACAGATTGCATTGGCTAGGGCATTTTCACAGCATGGAAGATCTGGAGCCTTCAAAAAGAGTGTTGCGTAATGATCATGTATATCTAAAGTTACCAATTGAAAAAAGAGCCTCTCGATATACTCGTAATACTAAGTGTCAAGAAACACGTTATTTTAAATAATAAAATAAAACGATATTTTTTAACTACTTCCACTTTTGTCTTTATTTCGACAGCGACTGGTTTTGCCAGGCTCGCTGGCATCGACAGACTGGTGACACTATTGTAAACTTAGTCCTTTATATACATACAGATCAGGGGTGGAGACATATTCTATACAAAAATAATCTTTAAATATTTATGTAAAATTTACTGAATTTAAATATTGGTTATTACAGGTATTCAAGAAGATTCATATTCAAGACACAGACACAAGAACCAATATTCAAATTCAGTAAATTTAACATAAATATTTGAAGATTATTTTTGTATAGAATCATGTTTACCACCCCTGAACTTCTTCTTCTTCTTCTCTTTATAGACCTTTGGTCTGTTCCTGAAATCAGGCTGTATGTATATAAAGGACTAAGTTTACAATAGTGTCACTAGTCTGTCAATGAGCGAGCTGGCGAAACCGGTCATTGTCGAAATTAAGACAAAAGTGGAAGTAGTTAAAAAAACATCGTTTTATTTAATAATATTTTAAAATGAACTTTCATCAAGAGATTTCAGTAAAATCATTTGATTATTTTAAACACGTTTTTTTTTAAACTTGTGAAAAACTATGTTAATAAACACCCAGTTTTAATTAGATGTTTCTTTTTTACTAGAAATCAAAATGCTTTTTGAATTATGATTTAGTGAATATAGTTTGGAACCTTTCGATTAATTCTGAGATATTTGAAAATAATTAATGTAGATTTATTTATTGTTTTTTGAACAATGATGTAAAACTCCATATAAAATTATTAATATGTATGAACAAACGATAGCTTTCAAGGAGTTTTATTACAATATTTGTTTATGACATGTTTCGCCCTTCTAAGGCATTATCAAATGCCAAAGACATTTGATAACGCCTTAGAAGGGCGAAACATGTCATTCGTAAATATTATAATAAAACTCCTTGAAAACTATCGTTTTTTCTTAAAAGATAGTAAATAATTTCTGCGAAAAGGTGTGATGTTTTTCTACAAATTTATTATACAGACATTTTCTGTGGATATTTTAAATATACGAGTACTATATATATAGTTTTGTCTGAACAAAGAAAACAATCTTAGAAATAAAATACATGGAACAATTACACAATCTTGATATTAGACTTTTCTATTTCTAGACATTCATGATTATCTTGATAGTTGAATATATTTATTTTTTCTTGAAAAATGCTGTAAAACTCCATAATAAATAATGAATACGGAAGAAATACCGCTACAATTTTATCATGTTTTATGGGAATGACATATTTTACCTTGCTAATTCAAATGCATTCAAATAAAATACGTACGTTTTAGTTCGTATTTATTGTTATTCATTCGTAATATTATAAATATAAAATCGTCGAGCCCACAGTTGTACAACAAACTTGTAGGTGGTTACCAGTAAACCTAAGACGACACGACTAGCTTTAGACTCGTAGGTCTTTAGCGAAATTAGAACAAATTACGGGAGCAGTCATTGTTCCATAACGTTACGGTACAGGGCAGGGCATAACCGTTGTCAAACTTGTGCGCAGATTCACCGAACTCCTGGTTCAAACTATAGCGCAAAATCTGGCTCTAAAGAAGTAAAACCACAATTTTACACCTCGTTTAATTGCCACCCCGCTGGCGGCAACTTCGGTGCCCCGGGACTAAATTACATAATCCAGCAAAAAAACTTTCCGGCGTTCCGGTGTATCTTACACGACCGAATTGCACGCTCTGGGTGCGGAATCGAGACGAGCGCAACATTTCCTAATTGTGCTCTTCCAATTATTTTTCTTATGGAGTATAGTAAATCTGGAGAATGTAGCGCTATTCCGGGGATCTGCCATAAACCAAAATGAATTCAAAATTGCTTCATAATAAAAATCGTGTCAGTTTTTGAGAATTTAATATGTGTACGAAACAAGAAAAACATTTTATCTACCTTCATTATAATATAAGTATCCACCACGTATAAAGGATATTACCTCCGGAGAGAAAGTTCCTTACACATTTTTGTGAGTGTCTTTAGAGAGTTTTCAGTCGTTACAAAATGATGCTGAACTTTTATAATCTCTTCTTATATTTAAATAAAATATTTTATTTTTATTTTACAATCACTATTTTTAGAATGAGATTATTATGTTGAACCAGAAATCTTTCCACAAATCAAATGTTTTTTTTAAACTTAATCTACCGATTTTACTGATATCTCTTGATGGAAGTTAATTTAAAAAAATAATTAAATTTAAGTTTTTTTTAATAACTACTTCCACTTTTTGTTTTTATTCCGACAGACTGGAAAAAATTGGAAGTAGTTTTTAACTTAACTAAATTTTTAGAAATAATATTGGTACCTTCTAGTTTATTTCTTAATTAAATTATAAATGAATTCTTCGAACCTCTACATGATTTTATTTAGAAAGTGTTTTCTTCTAGGAAAAATGTGGTTTGTTTACGTTGAGTTATTGAGTTGAGTTACAAGTTGTTCGAAAAATAAAGAGTGGATGAACCAAATATCGTATTATATAAATATATTATACTTAAATGTATCAAGTGTACAGAGAAGTGTTTTTTATATTTATTTCTTTGAACATTAGGCATTTTTTTACGTTCACTTAATTATTTAATAAAACGATGTTTTTCTAGAATTATTTTCTCTTTATTTCGACAGCAACCGGTTTCGTCAGGCTCGCTGTCGAAATATAGACAAAAGTGGAAGTAATAGCATTTAAAAAGTCAAAAACATCGTTTTATTTAATTATGATTTAAAATGAACTTTCATCCAGAGATTTCAGTAAAATCATTCGATTATCTTGAAAAGTAAAATCCTATTGTTATCTCAGATTTTTTAAACCATCTTCTTCTTCCTCTTCCTCAGCCTATTCCCATCCACTCCTGAACAAAGGCCTTCTCCATTCGCTTCCATGTCACTCTGTTCTGTGCAGACTGCATCCAGGTTATTCCGACGTGTCTGTTCAGATCATCCTCTTTGCCGTCCACGGTCTCCAAGTCAGCAGTCTTCTTGTCCACATTTCATCTGAGCTTCTGGGTACGTGACCTGCCCATTGCCATTTAAGAGTTGCCACCCGGTGGATGATGTCAGTGACCTTTGTTTTCTCTCTCACCGTATCGTTTCTGACTCTGTCTCTTAGGCTTATTCCTAACATGGCTCTTTCTAAACCATAAGTTGAGTAATGTAAAATGTTATTTTAAATAATAATAAAGAGTCAAATATTTTTTATAAGTAGATTAATGTTTGAAAAACAATCTTTAATACTCTTCAAAACTTGTATAGACAGCCACTGCAATCATTGTACCGAAAAATTCTATACCGTTTATTCGGGATACATTCAAATTGTCTCACAACTTCCAATATTGGCAAAACACTGTTATTATGTACCTTTTGGCAAAAAGCGTGGATATGTGATGTCGCAAACACAATTTTGAAACTTAATTTTAAAAATACGTTTTGCCATCCCAGCACCGCACATTTGTTTGCTGCGGCAAAAAATGACAAAAAATTTAATTATAGCAAGTGATAAAAGTATTTTTAGCTATTTGAAAGAAAATCAAATTATCGTGAGAGCTGATGCAGTGCAAAATCGCGGGGGCGTTCGGTCGGAAAACCTTTATGCGCAATATATTCGTGTTTACTACGGCCCGTGAGAGGGCCGGTGTCACCAATGGTTTAATAAAGCTTAAGACACAAAATAAATTTTGGGCCGCTGTTAAAAAATGTTAAAAATATTTTTGAATAAAATATATTCAGATTTTTTTTAACTAACCAACCATCATGCCGTCTTCCCGAAGGCTTTGGTAGAAATAATAAACTGCTTTACTTTTATTTCCTGACATACTTCTCTTGCTTCCTCTGTATAAATAGTGTCCACGTCGATCACGTCTTTCTCTATATCTAGTTCCATTTACATTTTTTTTTTAATCATTCTTTCTTCATTTATTCTTCACATGTGTCCCAATCACCTCAATGTTCTTTTCTTTAGTTTGTTCATAACACTTTCATTCGCACCGCATTTACTTCTCATATTTTCATTCGACACTCTATCACACAGAGATTTTTCACACATTCGTCTAAAAGATCTCATTAATCATCATTATTTTGTCGATTCCATGCTTCGCTTTCATACATAAGGATCGGTACAAGAACACAACTGTGGAATGCTATTTTAGTTTTTTTGGATAGATTTTATCTGCTATGACAACTTTAAGCGCACCATTCACTTTGTTGCCTTAATACACAATTAATTTAAATAAAATGAAGTTGTCTTAACAGCTGTTTCGCCAACCAATATTAGCATCATCAGATATTACAAAAAATCAGTTAGTGATTTTTAACACCTGTTGATGCTAACAATGAACATGTGGTATTGTAAATTGAAATATTAATACTAGTAATAAATTCGTTCGAGAATGCCCTCGTTAGGCGAAAAAGGTAAAACTTTGACCAACGATTTTCGTCATTTTTTACTTGTATGCATTTTTTCACAAGTATCTAGAATGTTGTCAATCCCCTTATTAGAATTTTAACTGATACTAACCTGATTCTTGTAAATTAATAACGTTTATTAAAATTTATTATTCCGAGTGATGTAAGACAAAAGTAGAAGAAGACAATATGTTGAAACTACATGTTTTGTTGCGTTTGATGTTAAGTAATATTTTTAAAACAACAAAGTTTGTTTACTGATTTAAAGTGTTATACATATTTAGTTCATTCATAATTTTCGATATAAAAATCGATTCCGGGTGCCGAGTATTCCAGTACGGCACTGTGTGCTATATATTCTTTTTTCAAACAAGGCACACAAAATTGGGAAACGCCGTTGAGCTATAAAGCAAGGCCGCAATTGGCGGGTTACGGTGAACCGAAACTATTCCCGGAATGAAAAGAATGCCTTGATAGCCAATAAGAAACTTTCCCGCGCTCTGATTGCATATTGAATGGAAACTCGGGTTGCCAGCCAAATAAAAGTAAACTTCCATTTTGCCTGCGCGCTCTTGACGAAGTTATGCTTTCTTTGAGGGAATTTATTGCTTACAGCAATATTATTTTCATGCTTTTATTCGTTTTAAATTATTCTATACAGAACTTACAGAGATTAAACCATTTAGAATAATGATTGGTAGGTAGGCGGTTTTATAGTCACCCTTACCAGAGACGTCGTAATCTTTTGGATTAGGTTTCATTACAACTGATCCATGAAATTTGTTTTACTCAGAAATCGGTTGAATTCAGGAACGGTAAACAGAAATACCCTACAATTTAATATAAAAAATACTATATTCGTTTGTATTAATTTCAATTCTAATTTTGTATGTTGTAATAAAAATCTAACATTAAATAACCTTGAAATTTTAATAATAAAGAAAGGCATAAATGTAAGGAAAATATTATAAGCAATCAAATAAATTTAACTTTAATTCCCATGTTATAAAAATTCACATTAATTCTCCTCCCATTTCTAATTAGACCAAATTTACCTCGACCCTGAGACCAAACATTACCCATTAGTTGTATATAAGTGACGATTTTATTACATTTTTTTAATTTTCAATAAAGGTTGTGTCACAACTAAAAAATGTTCGCGAAAAGTGTAATCAAGTGTTGTGAAAATACAAAGCGTAATTATATTCACTCAATTGTGAATTCACACCACAAAGTAAAGGCTAATATAGAAGGAATATTTAATACGGAGTAATATATTATTATCCAAAAATCAATAAACAAATTAAAATTTTTATAGTTGACCAACACAGTTTGTTTCTTTTATATCTAAAAATATCACACCACCACAAGCGTTTCAAATAAATTAAATAATGGCCATTAAGAGTAAGAGGAGAATCTATAAAGCATGCGTAAGACCAAAAATAACATATGGCGTCGAAGCAAGG
The DNA here is from genome assembly GCA_022606425.2 of Lepidostoma basale. Classification (NCBI taxonomy): domain Eukaryota; kingdom Metazoa; phylum Arthropoda; class Insecta; order Trichoptera; family Lepidostomatidae; genus Lepidostoma; species Lepidostoma basale. The sequence continues at coordinate 218,281 of JAHDVF020000761.1, read as the reverse complement.
GCAGACACAGTAAGGACCAAATATGTTTTGAAGACTTCCGAAATAAAGACACTGAGGACGATGGCAGGCAAGACGCTGAGAGATCGCATGAGGAACACCAGAATAAGAGAGAGATGTGAGGTTAAGGATATTATAAAATGGAGCAGACAACAAAAAATGGACTGGTACGGGCATGTTCAAAGAATGGACACCACCAGACTCCCCTATATTGCATTGCATAATCAACCTCATGGGACTCGTCCTCGTGGAAGACCTCCTAAAAGTAGTACGAATGAAAACGTCTGTTTTTTTTTGTAGAAATTGTATTCAATGTTTCGCCTTTCTCGATCATCATTAAATGTTTTATTAAATATAATAAAACTTCTAGAAAACAGACCTTTTCATTCTTATTAATCTAATATGGAGTTTAAAAATCATCGTTCAAGAAACCATAAGTAAGTATAACATTAACTGAATACTATAAATATTTTTAAAATTCCGTACTATTTTTAAAAGTCCCTACTACTCTAAGTACTAAAATAGAATTCAAGTATACGAAATATTCCAAAATGAAGTTCAATATAAGGGAAATGTACTCGTAGATAAGTTAATAATTTTCCACCCCCCATTTTTTTTTATCAATGACGGTGAACACAAGAAGACCACGGACAAACACTCCTTAGGAAATCAAATGGAGTAACTCATGTCCACAAGCCGTCCAGCTAACCTAAAAGGCTTTCAATGTTTTCAGTGGCAAAAGTCGTTTAAACGCTTCGACTCTAAGTTGAAATAATATTATTCGAACAAACCGTTGTAAGATATTAAATTACGCTCTTTTAGTGATGCGAATGTCCACATCCGCATTTCATGGCATTCGCACTTTTACGCAGTAGCGTCTATTAAACTTTAAATTACGGATCGATGTTCTGATAAATTCATTCTTTCGCTTTTCACCAACATTTCATTAAATACCTGTATATATTTCTGAACAATTTTTTTTGATAGAAATTATAAGCCGTTACTTGTCAACTTATAAGTTGTTTGAGCAAAACTCCATTTAAAGTCATTATTTTTTATTAGTCTTATATTTGAATTTATATAATAGTCTTTATACATACGTCGAAGATCGAGTGTATCGGATGTCTTTGAATGGTCTTTTACGGGAAATGTTGCCAAACTGGGAGACTGAAGATAGAACAGAGATACCCCCCACCCGATTGTCTGATGATACTCGTATAAGGAAAGTTGCTAATGACCGGCTGAACATAGAAGTCGCAATATAGGAGTTTGTGGAGAAGTATTGGGTAGGCACATGTACCTACAGCAGTGGATGACATGCGAAGTAAAAGTAAAGTAAAGTTAGTTATATTTGTTATAATAATTTGATATCTGGATAATATCATAGTAAGACAAAAACTGACAAATAATATTGAAATAAAAAAAAAAACAAATTAATAGATATTGACAAATACGATATAAAAATGTTTTTTTTTTCTTAATATTATGTAAGGTAAATAAAAAAAACCTAACACAAATATAAAAAGCATTAAGTTTTAATGTCTATAAGCATTTTAACGTAAAATAGCTAGTTTTATTTTGGATCCAAGTCTTCTAAAGTTAACCGCATTTTTAAAATTTCATGCAAGCAAATAACATTAAAATTTAAAAAATATATATTCGTTTTAGAGTTTATAGGCCACGGATATATGAATATTGCCATTTTATTTATGCAGATAGAAGAAGAATATTGAAACTACTCTTTAAACGCACCTTATTAGATCAAACAGTTAAGCTACATTTATGAAGTTTTTGGGTTTATTTAGCACACATGTGGAAAAATAATATTGTAAATTATAATATTATTATAGATTTATTTTTCATTTGAAAATTGCATTATAGGAACAGACCGAAGTAAATTATTTATGCATTTTATTATATCAACAAATAGGCAAGCAAATTTTGCGATTTTTTTTCACCATTTCAATACTTTTAAATATTATACAATTTATTAATTTTTATTGATATAAGATAATTTCAAATCATAATTATAAAAACGAGTTTTTTTTAAACTACTAATGTCGACGTCAAGCTCGCTGGCATCGGCAAACTGGTTTGTCGAAATAAAGACAAATGTGGGAGTAGTTATAAAAAAAGCATTTTTAAAATCTGTTAATTTAAAATATATACACAAAAAATGAATATAATTTGGTTGATTGTAAATATATTTAGTCTGTGTAGGTTTCAGATCGGTGATCTTAACCCCATACCACAACGGCGATTTTAGATTCCCCATAATCCGCAGAAGCTTGTTCCATGAATTCGCACAATATGCAGATGCGATAAGTATACGTGGAACATCCCTAATTCCTAGGAGTACTCTGGCGCAAATTACGTTCAGCATAAAATTAAATATAATGGTCTTATTTTCAGCACCGAGGGAACACGAGTTCGTGCGCCGTTTTCATTCAAAATTTTATATCCATTAAGTGTGTATTTTTATTTTGAGATCCTTGGCAAAATCGAATAAAAGCACCCGGGCTCGGCAGATAAGAACTGCGAGATTTAATATTTATATAGCTAAGGAACAAAGTGGAAGTTTCTATTACAGAAATACTGTTTCTATTATTGTATGGCGCAATATGGTAGAAAATTGGAAAACAAATGGCGAGAGTGCAGCTGTGGGAACACAGCGATAGATATTTTGATTTACTATTTATTATATTGAAAATCTCTTCCAGAACCATATATACTTTTATCAGAGGCAATTACGTGTTATTTTATTTTATTTTTGTTGGAATACAAAGCAAGAAGCTCATGTTCAACAATAATACGTAAAAAACATGTTTAATAAGATAAGACAATTCAATTGAATGTGTACACCAAGTTCGTACATGTTCGTTATGGATGTAATTTTTTGAAAGATTCGATTTACGTATTTATAATTTTTTTAACTGTTAAATTAAATATATATTTTTGTATCACAATTGTATTTTATTTTATAAAGACAAAAGTGGATAGTTATAAAAATAATATTTTAATACCCGATGATGTCAACATAGGTTGATGAAACAGCTGTCGCGTAAAATAATATACACTTGTGACACAAAAAACAAAGTTATTTAATTTAACCGTTTAAAATGTTAAGTTATCATAGTGTTTCGGTCAAAACAATGGACCATTTAAATTTCTTTGTATTCGTCGTCATTTATATTTTAAATTTAGTCTTTAGATAGAATATTCTATGTTTTTATAATTATAAAGGCCCCCCGCGTTTGATTACCACACGTTTATTTAATACTTTGAACATAGATGAACACCTGTATTGGTACTTTGAAAAGAAAAAGTATTAAATCTTATTCAGTTGATACTAAGATTGATTTTTGTTTTCTGGTAAAATATTAAATATAAAAAATATATGATAATCTTTTCAATTGGAAGAAAAAAGCTCGGGCGTAGAAGGGTTAACAAGCGAGCCAAATGTCATTTTTTCGTATTCACAATTTGGGTCAACAGAAATCACATTTCCAATGATTTATGGGTCACCAATTTATCACAACAGGACAAACTGAACAAAATACGATATATATTTTATTACAGAAACCCATTTTCAAGTTGTAAATACCCATTCCTAGTAAAAACCGTTACTAATTGTATAACTGTGATTTATGGCATACAATTTAGAAGCCAAATAAAAGGATTTTCACGTCATCTTACAGCCGTAAAATGCTTATAAATAATTCATTCTGATTTCCCGGTTCTTACGCGCAAAATGACTTGTATTATTTCCGTCAATTCTCGCAAGAAAAATATCGGAGTTCTATTAATAATAATCGAATGTAATGTGTCAGATATATATCGTCATAATCGGAGTGTTATTTGATCGGTTTGTGAGAAATGAAAGCTCTCATAAATAAAATATAATAAATGAATAATTCTTTATATTTTCATTTCTAGAAAATACAAATGTATTGAAAGAAAACTTTTGGAATTTTTTAAAATACTTAAAATAAAGGTATCTAACATATTTGGTTTATTAATGCGTTTTGTAAAAATATGATGCGGTAATCAAAATGTTAGTTCAATATTATTTATGATGCGGGTTTTATATGAACATCGAATTTTTAAACAATGTAAACAAACAAACAAACAAACCATTACGCCGTTTCACCGCAGGGGTAGGCAGAGAAAATGGACCACCACACTACTCTATCCTGAAATACCTCTCTAGCTTTCTCCACATTCATACATCGAGTCATACACGCACGTCGATTCTTCCGGCTTCTGACATGACCAACCATTTTTTTAAATATATATTTAAACAATGTACTCGTATATGTAAATTAAATGAAATTAACATAAAAACATTACATAACATGATATAAAAACACTGATGGATATAAAAACATTACATAATATGATATAAAAACACATTAAAATATAAATATAAAAGCCTTCTTCTTTTCTTTATAAAAGTTCTTACGTTATCTTACCATGATGAAGCTAAGGTACAAATGAAACTAGTTGGTTTGTTGTTTCTCGAATAATGACGTAAAACTCTATACAAATTATTAATACGAATGAGAACGTCTGTTTTCAAAAAGTAAAAAAAAAAGTGAATTACATGTTTTGCCTTTCTAATGCACTATCAAATGAAGTTTGGCTTGAAACCTTAGTTTAAGAATAAATTATGATATTATGAAGTTACCTTCATAATATCATAATTTATATATTTCCCGTTCGGTGGTTTCATTTAAAATGGTTCAATTATTTTATTTTTATAAATTTGAAATTTCATATCACAAAGTGAGTGCTTCATATGAAAATTGAATTAAAAATGATTTCAAAATATTCCATTATTTCATTAGCGAATCGGACTATTATAAAACGTTTGATGAATTTGTTCCTAATTGAAATACTTTTACTGTGACACCAGTCGCGCTGCAATACATTAATAAAGCTTTCAGATAGATATTTTGAAAAACCAATGTGAAGTTTTACACGACATGACCAAAATATATTTTTATAAACAAACCAAATTACAAAGCATCACGCCGTCCAAACGAAAGGGTTGGCAAAAATAATGGAATGTCACGCTGTTCTTTACTGGTATAATTTTCTCGATTACCCAATATTCATACCGTATTTTAATGCTACGTATTCATCAATATTCCTCTATTTCTTGGTTAAATCACATCGTTAATGTACACTTTCTTCATTTTCATTTTTTTCCATGTGTCCAAACCATCTAAATAAACCTTTCATTATTTGTTTTTCGGGATTTTGGCAAAATTCGTGTAGCTCGTGTCTTTGTACCGACATTTTTGAGAGCATAGCGTTAACTTGGAGACGTCTCGTTCGCTCTTAAATTGCCGGCGACACGGCACAACGCAGAAGGAGTTAAACATATATTACCCACCAATCATTTTTAACCACTATGTAGATGGAGACTGCAACGATCTCCGAAACGTCGGTACGAAGAGACGAGCTAAACGGATTTTCCCAAAGTTCTAAAGTACATACTATCACCAAACATGAAAATCTATGAAATTCTTCTTTTATTATTTTATTAAAAACGGGTTTATTCGTACTGCATTCATTTCTTATACTTGCATTTGATACTTAATCATATACAAATTCACACACAATCATCTAAGAGGCGATTGTGCGAGATCACTTTTTGACTGCATTACTAATTGAGTCCATATTTTCCAGTTCAATACTTCATTTATATATTGTAAATAAGGGTTGGTACAAGACCACCATTGTTTGCAATGACAACTTTAAGTGCACCATTGACTTTGTAGCCTGCCTCAACTCTTTTTCAATATCGCTCTCCACTCGCGAAATAATGGATTGCCACACTTTAACCGATGCGGCACTCCATCCTTCTGTGTGATGGGTTGTGAACCTCATCGCCACCAATAGGCATCTCCCGATTTTCTTCGTAATCATATTTCCTAAATACACAAATTCATTCACTTGTTTCAGATTTACGAAAAAATGTATTTGTAAAAAAACTTATGGAAAGTTATTTTTACGCTGAAAAAATGTGTAATTACCATTCTTTTTGTAAAAAAAATATTATTTTTTGAAAGAAAATGAGTGTTTTGATTAAGAGAGTAGTTATATCAATCTAATCAAAGCAATAAACATATTTGAATAATTTATAACAGTAAACACGATTGTTCAATGGTTTTAATTTATATAAATTATAAGAAAGGAATGTAGAGCGGAAGAACGTATTATGAACAAAATTATGAAAGGATATTATGTAGGACACCGCGTCTCCCGCGGAGCGAAAAGAGAAGGATGGAGTGCCGCATCAGTAAAAGTGTGACAGTCCATTCTTTCTGCCTACCTTTTCGGGGAGACGGCGTGAGGGTTAGTTATTTAGTTAGTTATGAAAGGATCGCTGCGATGGTTTGGACATATGGAACGCATGGATAGAGAAATAATGGTTAAGAAAGTATACGTTAATGATGTAAATGGAGTACGGAGTCGAGGCAGACCGAAGAAAACATGGCACGACCAAACTAATCAAATTTTAAAGGTTGGTCATGTTAGAAGTCGGAGGAATCGACGTGCGTGTATGACTCGTTATATGAATGTGGAGGAAGCTAGAGAGGTTTGCCACGATAGAGTAGTGTGGCGGTCCATTCTCTCTGCCTACCCCTGCGGGGAAACGGCGTAATGGTTTGTTTGTTTGTTTGTTAAATTATATAAATAGTTGTGTAGTAATTATATAAATAGTACTCTTCATTCATTCGTTCGTGGAGGAGAATGCCTTTGCAAGGCAAAACAAATTTGTCATTAACCGCCCAACCTTTGGGTTATTTTCCGAGTAACGTGCAAAAAAATCAGGTTTTTTATTAATGAAATTTAATTATGTATTAATTTTATTTTTCCAAATAACGAAACGTCAAATACTCGGCCTCACACTTCGCTTGCCCCTTGTAAAACTATCATATTTATGAAGACTTGTACTCGAGTGTTGTTAGCAGACGCGCGTATCCCTAACTTTTCTCAAGCGTGATACGGGATAGCGCAGAATGGTATAGTCACAGTGAACGTTTCACATACGTTCAAATACGCAGAGTGGTTAATATTACTATAATTTATTATTTATTATATACAATCCAAATAAAACCCATTAAACAATCGTGTTTACTTATAAATATAAAAATGGGTTTTATCAAAATTAATACTTCATCCATCAATTTAAATAATTTCACTTTACTTTAACTATTAGTTAAGTACGATAGTTAATGCAAACGAACATAAAACAGAAAACCTCTTTATAGCAGGGTATTGCGAGTTGCTGATACTGCGCAGTTGAAAACATTAATGGCATTTCATAATTAATATAGGGTTGTACCTATCTCGTATAGTATTCAGGTCTGCTTATGCCGTCAGATGTTCTGCGTCTTTGGTTACACTATTACTCCCAGCGGCTATGGCGCAGACGCACCAATCTGAACTGGCAACTATTATCTGGCGAGTAATTGGGTGTCCTATTAATGAGATTAATGGACTCGATCTAGTTTTATGAGGTGTTGGCCCTAATGAATACCTGCAGATGAATGTTCACGATCAAACGGGATAGCCACCGCGATAATAATAACTTATTACTTTTCCCTTTCAGAGCCGAGCCTCTCGTAGCTCTCAAAAAACCTACAGCTTTCCATCCCTTCTCAGTAGATGTGTTTTTTTGTAAAGTTACCGTGAATGTTCCCACCATATACCGGGAAACAGTAATCCAGAGTTTCCGACAATTACACAATCTGAACCTCTTTTCGGTCCATTCAAGGCGTATTTTTATTTATTTTAATTTAGTAACGTAAATTAAGCCCAGTAACGGACTCAAATGAAATTATCTTAAAAAAAATATCACGTATATTGGTATATCTTAGGTTTGGTTTTTTTTATAATAAAAGAGTTAAAAAATGAAAGCTGAAGATCATAAACATCGAAACATGGTAGCGTAAAAAAAATGGTTAAACAGTACCTAATAAGGTAAAATTAGCAAAAAGTTTAAACTGTAATATTAAATATATAGAGTCCATATTGTACCAAGGTTCAAAGAACCTTCATAGAGGGAGTAAATAAAAATATGAATAACGAAGAATTTATCGTTAAATCTGGATACGTTTTTAAAATAAACAATTAATGAAAATGTCCATTTCATAGAAGTTTAAATATATTGTATGGAAGTGACATGTTCCGGCTTGCTAGACCATTATCAAATCCACAAAATACCTGTATCATGAAATTTATCAAAATCCGACGGTTTCATAAAAATTAAATATTTTTATGTAGTTTTAAAACACTGTTCTAGAAACAACAAATAAATTGTTTATGTCACAGGACGATATGAAAAAATATATTTCGATCTATTGTTTGAATAATATTAAGTCAGAATTCTCCAGTAGTGAGTTAAATGAGAATATTTTGAAATATTATTCAAATAATAATAATGATGACGTTTTATCTTAAATTGATTGTTTAATGTTTCTCATAAATATAATCATGCAAGTTCTTTGTATACTTTAGACACTGAAGGTGAAAGTGTTATATCCTATATTTGCTCCTTTATATAATATTATTTTATGACCTCTTAATAATAACATCCCATCTAAAGCCAACTCTCAGATATCGATTATTAATGTTCCTCATTAGTTTTCTTGATCATTTAATGTAACTATTTGCTGTTTACCATATTTCGGGTTTAGTAGGTATAATTAACCCCGTTTAAAAACCATTTTGCGATCATTAAAAAACGAAATGCCTGACTTAAGTAGGAAGATCAATTTTATTTTATTGATAATGGTGAACGGTTTTAAATATTGTCATTTGAATGCAAAAAAAATAGAAGATTATGACAATGTATGTAAATGACGTAAAGTATATGCAAATGACGTAAAAGGAACTAGTAATAGAGAAAGATCGGGGAAAACGTGGCGTTATATAACGTGTTACAACTTATTTTATGATTAAGATTGTATAGTTATAATATTTAAGTACTCCAACGTAAAAAAAAATAATTCCGGAACTCATAAATAGATTAAATTGATTCGGGATTCCGGGATTGTATTCCCTTCTCGTACCTACCCCTCGAGCCAACATACGGTATTAATTAATTACCCAGCTTAAAAATATCTTTATCCATTGAACCCTTAATCCTAAGGACAGCAAAAGGGATGTCCTAATGGTCCGGGCGAAGAATGAAGTGGCGATATATTATTGGGTTAAATATAAATGGTCACAAAATATCATTTTTTAGGTTCTCATATTCTCGCCATCATTAATTCACACCAAACGAGCGCGGGTGAAAAATGGTTACCATTTTTCTTAGGCGGGAAAAAGTGTAAAAAGTGCAATGTCTTTGGACGATTTTCTCAATTTGTTTTTGGAATATTAATGGTCATGGCAGACACCCAGGATTGGCCAATATCAACCACCATTGAACTAAGCCTGAATTGCGACAATAGCCCCTAGGTATTAAGTTCTAAGGAAAGCTTTTAGCAGTATTTTAAGCTGCTGCCGATCTAACTTCGCGCACTTCACAGATAAGTACAGGGGCGTACATAGTGTCTTGTCTCGTTTCGTTGTTTACAGCAGCTGTTTGTGATCTAAACTTAACACGAACTCTCCGATTTGCTTTCATAAAACACTTCGACACTTAATTATAAATACATTCAGAAATTATTTCAATTTCAGATATTATATAGAAATATTATTACTTAAAAAAACTAACTAACCATCAAGCCGTCTCTCCAAAGGGGTAGGCAGAAATGATGAACCTCTATGCTACTCTTTCTTGACACATTTCTCTAGTTTCCTCAACAATCATTGATCGTGTCATAATACGCACGTCGATTATTCGGACTGCGCAAGTGGCCGACATTAAATATTTGATTGAATTGATCGTGCTACGATTTCCAGACTTCCTCTATTGCTAGTTCTGTTTACCTTGTTTACATATACTTTCTTCACCATTCAGTCTTAATACATTCCATTCCATTCCACCTTCCAGATGCAAGGCCTTGCGAACGATGTATATCTAATATCCGTATTGTAAAATAATACAATACATCTTTCTTAAACAAAAGCTGGTTTGGACATACGGAAAGAATGAATGAAGAAAGAATGGTAAAAAAATTATATGTTTAAGATTTAAATGGAACCAGAAATAGAGGAAAACCGAGGAAAACGTGGCACGATCAAATAAATCAAATATTGAATGTTGGCCATGTGAGGAGTCAGAGAAATCGACGTGCATGCATGACACGATATATGAATGTTGCGGAATCGAGAGAAATATTTCAGGAAAGAAAAGTGTGTCAATCCATTCTTTCTGCCTACCCCTTCGGAAGAACGGCGTGATAGTTAGTTAGTTAGTTAAAAAAAAGCTTTTTTTCTAACAAAATGTGGTGATATTACTGTTAAACATTTTTATTTTACCCACAAAAACGATCATATAAGTAACAAACATATTGAAGTTAAATTGATTCTGGTTAGATAAACACTTTGTAACGGATATATTTAAAAATGTGTTAATTCTAAACTTGTATATGTCTACGTGAAAATCATAACACTTGGTTTATAAGAGAAGTTCCAAATAATTTGTTTCAAAGCTTTTAAGTATACAATAACGATACTGAAAAGTACATTTATAAGATATGTCAATTTAGTTATAAACTTAATTACACATCATGGATTTAAAACTGAATAAAAAGGAGTACCCATAAAAAAGTTATATGTATTATTTCATGAAAACAAATGTGGAACTCTGTTTTAAGTATGTGATATTGATGCAAAAGCTCTTGATATATCACAAAGTTACAGAAATCTGACTTTTTATTTATGTTAAAAAATAAAGAATAAAGACGACCTTCGTGGCAGAGTGGTTACGAGCTCTGACTTCCATGCCGCAGGTCCTGGGTTCGATTCCCGGCGATGGCAATGTGATTGTCACACTGTCTTTGGTCTGGTGTAGAATTCACGTGACAGTAAAATGGCGATAGATTGGCTACCTATCACATGTCACGAGAATCAATATAATAGCTAAAAAATAAAAATTGTATACTGTAATTGGGTCCAAACGACCTGTTGTGTACATAAAAAAGTAAATAATTTGAACTTTGTGTTTTAAAGATAATTTCAGTGTTGAAACATTAATCATAAGTTAAAACATTTACGAGATTCAGCGATAAAGACAAAAAATGATAATAGTATTGCCATATCTAAAAAGATGACTGGAAAAGTGAAATTTAAAAATATTTTAGTGGGGATCAAATATGATGCTTCATTTTTATATAATAATACAATAATTGTTGAGGTCAATATATTTTAAAATGTAATATACTCTCAGTAATTGCATCTGCGGTCCAAAACATATAAGTGAAAAGTGTAAAAAAAGTGTTGTTAAAATACGAGTAAAATATGTTTAAAAAGATATATTAAAACAGTTTTTGCAGATTGAGTTGATTTCGAACGAACGTATAATACCTACACCCAATATATTATTACATTTCAGAGATAATGTTATTATACTTCCGAAGATAATAGAAATACAATCGAAACAAGTTAAGAAAAAAAAACTTTAAATTTTAAAAATAGTCCTCTTTTAGCATTAAAAAGTTTCTAGAAAATGTATTTTTATCAGAATAATAATTAATATTCAAAATATTTGATGGATACGGAAATTTATACCTGCGCTTCGGTGACTGAATTAATAATAATTTCCTATTTATATTATAAAAATTCTCGACAACACATGGTACGCAAATAAAGATTTTTTTTTTTCAAAATCTAACCACATTAACTCAATTTCAAAGAAAAAAAAATTGATGAATTTTTAAATTTCAATCACTTTAATTTAAATTTGACGTCATAATGTTCATCCAAGCCTATTACGAAATGCAAATCAATGTGATTTACTGAGCCGGGTTTAATTTCGTCGGATCTAATTCATTTTAGCTATGACGGAATAATTCAATGGCTGTATCGCGAATTCGCGAAATAGATGGAAATTCTAACGAAACGACAATCGGTAATATAAAATCTAAATCACCGCTAACCCCATCCCCTAACCTCCAGCCCCCACCGATTCCAAGTCTGATTTCTAATTTAAGGGTATACACCATTATGCTATTACTTGTATCGGCTGTAAAATGAATCCTTGTTACTACTACATACAATTGTTAAAAGGGTGTCGAAATCCTAGCATTATATGTATAAGATATACGAGTATTTACGAGCTCAATTAACTACTTCGGTGGCGCTTCATTGAAACAATAAACTAATATTCGTGATTATAAGTAAACTACTTGCACTTTTGTTTTTATTTTGACAGTGATCGGTTTCGCCAGGCTGGCTGGCATCGACAGACTAGATGCAGTTAAATTTTATTTTTATTTAATTATTTTTTTTATAATGATCTACTATCAAGAGATTTCAGTAAAATCACTAGATAATCTTCATGAATTGTTAAATATAGTATCTAATAAATAAAATCAACCTTCTGTGTTCAATACTTAAAACTAATGAATACATGTATTTATAAATAATAGTGGTGGTTTAGGGGATAGCACGCTTGACTCCTGATCAAGGGGACTTGGGTTCGAGCCTGGACACAACCAGATTCCTTCTTCATAATAATGAGCTATTTTGTGCCCACATTAAAGATTGTAAAATAAATTCTAATACCAAATCCTTGTAAAAAATATAACATCTGTTGTATTTTGTATTGTTTTTAGTGCAGTGATCAATAAAGCTAACTTTTTAGAATAACAAATGTATTTTGTATGTTATTAACGATTTTATTTAACGTAAAATATTTTGAATATAGAAATCTGTAATACAATACATATAAAACGTTAATAAGAATATCAGTTTTTTTCTTATATACTCGTAATATAAGGATTATAGTTCTTTAAGGATATCAGGAAAGAACAGCATGGAGGTCATTTATTTCTGCTTACCCCTTCGTAGAGAAGGCGTCATAGTTAGTCAGTTAGATTTAAGTTACCTATTGTTACTTGAATAATGGTATATAACACCGTATTAAATAAATAATACGAATGTAAACGTCTGTTTTCTATGCGTTTTATTATATTTTATAGGAATTGAATGTTTCGATATATCCAAAAGCCTTAGAATGGCTCAACATGTCATTCACATAAAATATAATGAAACCTCTAGGAAACAAACATTTTTATTTGAATTAATTAGTTTTCTTCTTCTTCTTCTTTTTGTCCTGTCACACCTCCGTGGTGCATAGGGCCTCAAGGAATCTTCTCCACCCGACTCTATCGCATGCCTGATGCTTAACATCGTCCCAAGTGAGACCTGCTGCCTTAACCTCGTCCTGCAGGGTTCTTCTCCAGGTGGCTCTAGGTCTGCCTCGCTTTCTCTTTCCCCCCATAGGGGACCAGTCTAGTGCGCCCTGAGCGATGCAGGCTGGGTTCCGTCTCAGAGTGTGACCGATCCACTGCCATTTGCGCCTAGCGACTTGTTCTCTAATTGGCTTTTCGCCTGCTATGGTCCAGAGAACGGCATTTGACACTGTTTGGGGCCAATAGATTTTGAATATTGAGCGAAGGCACATTTTATTATTTATTATTTTATTATATATTTATAAACACCTGGAGTTTACCAACAACGTCTGCGGTAGACTTCCAAGTCTCACATCCGTACAGCAGTACGCTTTTAACGTTACTGCTGAATACTTGGAGCTTGAGCTTTCTCGAAATGATACCGGAGCGCCATACAGTTTTAGGTTCTTTAAAAAAATCATAAGTACACATTAATGGACAAATTAATAAGGATCTTACCTGTACACTGGAGCATCGTCCTTGTACCATACGACGAGGAGAACGGACGGAGGACTCGAATCTGAAACCTCTCCGTTTCCAGGGGAGATATCGCATGGCAACTCTGCGACTCCTCCCACCAGAGCGGTGACCTTTATTTCATCAATGGTTGCTGAAAAAGAAATGAGAATTTTCATTAGATTGTTATCTTGCTGAGGGTGAAAGTGAAAATTAAAATTTTATAAATCATCGTTCAAACAATGTATAAAGAATTAAACATAGTGTATTGCCCAAGCAAACATACACACTCCTTTAAAATATAAATTAACTGCTAAGAAACGTTCCCTTTTTTGCTTTATTAAATATAAAATCTAGAAGATTTATTATACTTTATGTGAATGACAGCGAAAAAATTAACGCGTTGCTGTTAATGAATACTGTAATACTTTTCTGATTTATATAACGTCATTTAGTAGTTATTATCTATGTAAACATTGTATTTATAAGGATTAATTGTATCTATTAAGATAATTTGTAAGCATTAAGCATAGAATCTTTATTGATGCAATGTGAAAGGCTTTACGCAATTATCAAACTGCTAGACAACGCCTGGACTGAAACTCCAATTTTTATTGATTAACCCGCAATGGGTAAAAATCCAGTATTTGTCTACAAGTATTTATAAACATTAAAAAAAAACCAAAAAAAAATTGTATTTATAAATTTAGCTAGTTCCAGTATAAGAATACAGGAAAGTATCCTGTATTCTTGGGTTTTTCCTTAAATGTTATGAACAGTGTATTAGGCCACGTTAAAACAAAAACAACAAAAAAAACATCACGCCGTTTCCCAGCAGAGGTAGTTAGAGAGAATGGACCGCCACACTACTCTATCCTGACCCACCTCTCTAGATTCCTCCACATTCATACAACGAGTCATACACGCACATCAATTTCTCCGACTTCCAACATGACCAACATTTAAAATTTCAGCTGGTACCAGAAGATAGTAGCTAGCTGCTGAAACCAGCCGACGTTAAACGCAAGTGGAAGCATTCTAAATATATAATAATAAAGAAATTTTGTATAATTTTTTTATTAATTTTCCATTTACATTGTTAAAGAAATAATAAACAGAAAATTAATATTTTATCACGCACAAACAAGGCAATAAATGTCACATCTAAAAAAATAATTTAACTTCTAGGAAACGTCAGTGTTCTGATTCATTAAACATAAAATTTTATCTTATTATTTGAAGTAAAATAAACTTTATAATTTTTTTTTCCCGATCGTGCACCCGGCTTCAAATTTCCAATTAGTGTTTTCTCTCGTATTAATCTCCATTTTTGGTCCGCTCTAAGTTAACCCTCCCCTACGGTGCACGGAGGCGTATTATTTATAATGCCCACATAAAGGTTACAATAACCGTGGGGTGGTTTCTGTCGGGGGAGGTCTTATATTATGTTACGGAGAGATGGTATATGAATACTTTAATAGTTCATATTTTTGTAATTACCTTTGAGAGCGAAACAGAATTTTCAGAAACATAAACTTTTTGAAAGGCATTAAAACATATTATTGATGTTGTTGATTGAAATTTCTTGGTAGAAGTTCATTGTAAATAATGAAAATAATATATATTTTTAAAATAATTTTTCTATGTTTATTTTTAGTGTAAAATCTACTTATAAATTTTCGTCTTCGACCGGTTTCGGCAGCTCGCTGCCATCTTCTGGTGAAGTCTTTTCTCCAGAAGATAGCAGCGAGCTGCCGAAACCGGTCGAAGACGAAAATTAATAAGTAGATTTTACACTAAAAACAAACATAGCAAAATTCTTAATTTTTTTTATTAATTTCATTATAAAAACATATGTTTAA
Source organism: Lepidostoma basale (assembly GCA_022606425.2). Lineage (NCBI taxonomy): Eukaryota > Metazoa > Arthropoda > Insecta > Trichoptera > Lepidostomatidae > Lepidostoma > Lepidostoma basale. Next base: position 202,608 of record JAHDVF020000761.1, on the reverse strand, counting down.
GTTTTAACAATTTTGACGCAATCTTGTCTTTTAAGTATTCATGAAAACAATTTGTACATATACAATTTTGTAAAATGACAATTTATATACTCGGTATTGTTAAAAACGTCAGTTTTTTAAAATTCATTATATTTTATGGAAGCGACATTTGATAATGCCTTAGCAAGGTGAAAAATATCCCTCCTATAATATAAAATAGAATGTCTTTAAAACGGGTGATTTCATTCGAGTTTTCCATTCTTTTACATATATTTTTAATAGTAAATTTATTTATATCTGCTACTCAAAATTTGTATTATTATGAAAATTTCATTCGTTTTAAACACATTTTCATTTAGAGAGCATTCTTAGAAAACGTGAGAACGAAATTCTGATATCTTTGTATTTAATATTATTTTTAATCATCTTTCAGATAAAAAGGGATTAATATCAATAATACTGTTCGGCCTTACATTATTATAACATTCTATCAGAAAGATTAAATTACAAAGATTTACGTATAAGAATAATATTTTTACAGATTAAATATAAATACTTATAAATGTCACCGAAGACATAACATTGAATTTATACATAATATGTTAATAAATAAATATTGTAAGATCATTGGAGTTAATTTAATAAATGGAACAGAACAACAAGGAATCTCTTGGTTTGAGGATATGATACTAAGAATGATACTAACAATGATACTAGGATCAGGACCTGGTGTTGCAGCGGGAACTTGGAGGCATAGGATCAACCTAGAGGTCTTTATGATGACCCAGCAGTCATTTATAACAAGTACCGTAAGAGCCTATAATGAATTGGGCACATATAGTGTTCCTGGCCAAGAAACCAGAGCAATCAAGACCCTAATGCGTCAAGACCGGCTGGAGTAAGCCCTCTAGAAGGCACAGTCAGCGTCTAATGGATACATTTCTGACTGATATGGCTAGTTTGGGTGAAACGGACTGCTGGGAGTAAAAGGCGCAGGATCGAGGAGCTTGAAATAAAACCATCAAGGAGATAAAGCTCTTCAAGAGTTGTATAGCCATAGGAAGTAAAGTAAGTAAGTAGGTAAGTAAATAACTTTTTTTTTCTTCTTTTTAGTGTAAGCCTTGTGGCGTGTTTCTTAAGAGGAATTGGATTTCTTCGAGGTCGACTAACAGCTGTCGACTAACCTCTTTGGTGGTCTGCCCACGTCTACCTTGGGGTTGGCCGTGGAACACAATGAGAGGGAGTCTGAATGTAACCATTCTTCTCACATGTGCATACCAATATCTTCTCCTTTGCCTCCCCCACCTAACAATATCCTCGACCTCGCATTTCCGTTATCCCCGAGTTTCTAAATATATCGCGTAGTGTAAGTAAGTAAGTAAGTAAGTATGTGAGTAGGCAGGTAAGTAAGTAAGTAAGTCAGTAAGTAAGTATGTAAGTTAGTAAGTAAGTAAGTAAATAACAGAGCCTCTTTGATAAAATATTACCGGTCTGTGTAATACAAAGTTGTTAGTCACTAATTCTACAAACGAGAAATTCACATTAAGTGATTGAAAGCTCTTATTTATTTACCGGGTGAACGGAAATAGGACATTTGCTAGTAAAAATGATTAACGTGACTGCCGTTTGAAGTCGGAAGGGTTATTTGCTTCACCCCCGCTCCGGTCTCAGAATATTATTCTTGAATGTCACTCGAATGATTCGCATTTGTATTTGACTTTAAGGTATACCCAGTCACCTCAATCAAATATTATATTCAACCTTTTGCACTATACTCAGTACCAGTTCAGTTTCTGAATATTTTTTATGTAAAAAAGGTTTGAAAATCTTAACAATCACCCTAGAGATAGAACATTAATGTTACAGAAAACAAATTTATTCTTATTCCAAGTTAAACTGAATTAAATTTTTAGATACAATAAGCAAAAAATTAATTAATGTAACTTAATTTTTTTTTTAAAGAAATTTAAATTCAATATATCTAACCGCTAAAAGTGTTCCATTTTTTTCTGTATTCGCAATCACTTTTGTATTATGCAAAGAGATTTATTTAATTGTTCAAATACATTGAAATTATTATTTTTATTTAATCTACAATTAAAACAAAACATCATTAAAGAAGGACGTGAACAATACGAAATATGTTTGTGAAATGTGAGAAGAGTGTTTTAAATATTCTGTGTTTTTGAAAAGTCATTCTAATATTAATTTAATAAAAAAATAATTTTATAAATTTTTCCCATTGCGGGCGGGATTCAATATTTTTAATCGATAAATAATTTACTGGTAATACATAAGACGCTGGTTTTGTACTATAGGCAAATAATATAAAAAATAAAACAACAAGTATAATCTGTGCTGAATCTTGTTGAGTAATATGAATTAACTGCCTGGCATGAAAGAGCAGCACAATCTCAAGCTTCGAGATCAATGCTTATTTATTTTTAGCCTTGCGCTGGCGCACATGCTTTCACTAATTTCCATTAGATCTCTCTTGGAACTGGATTTTAATTGGCTTTACATAATTAATTAAGAGATTTGTTGATAATGAAAAGCAAATCCAAACGCCTCAGTTCGGTTTTCAGGATATTAATCAAATCACATTTTGACATGTAATTTGATACAAAATCTCCGTGGCGCGTCCCGTGCCTCCCGCTCTGCACTCGAGGCATTCATTAAGCTATTATCGGAATCAGAAATTTCTGAAAATTTTTAAACATCCCTCAGAAGATCTGTAGCAAAGATAGCTGGGCATTTTAACTTAGTAAACATTTCCTACGGAGCCCTCATTTAGATTGGGGTCGGATAAAAAAAACTTTAAGAGTTATCGGGGAAAGAGGTGATTTTGTTTGAAACTTAGATAAGAAGTCCGCCCTCAGTAATGTGGAATAAAAGGCGGGGAGCAATATGGTTCGGCGGGCGTTCTTCATATATCTGAGATAGTTCGGAAAGCAATTTTAGTTATAAAGACTTGTGATAAATTTTTTACTCACAGATGGCTTCCTTCATTTTCTGTTAGCGCGATGAATAAGTATCGAAAGTTTGGGCGTGAAAAAGAGATAATTTGATTGATTGAATCTTCTCCGACAGTGTTTCACGTATTGAACTTGACGTAAACCCGATGCTGCGATGATCGGTCTGCGGGTATCGGAGCAACAATCGGCCCGAGGTCGCAGCGCCGCTCAGCCGCGGTTTGCTAATCATTACGTCACAGGGAGCTGGGGAGCTGGAAGAACTCACGAGGAAACATCGGAAAAGCTTTAAAATATTCAGGTATCCATTGGAGTTGAAGTAAACGAATAAAATATGCCATATATATAGGTATATGTCTGATACGTGCTGAGATGAGTTTTATCTGCTAACGCAAAGGAAACACGAGTATATGGATACACACGCTTTTTGAATCCGATTTTGCGTATCATGTTTTTCGATTCCGTTCGTTATGTAATAAACATACCATAAAATAAAAATAAAATATCTTATGTGAAATATTTTTGCTCTGATAAGTGGCAAAAATCACACTCTATAAGACCATAATCATAACAGTAGTGACGTATGGATGCGAAGCGCGGTCGATGACGGAAAAATCTGCAGGGATGCAGAGATGCTGGACACGTTTGAGAGAAGGGTGGCTCGTGAATGGTGGTAGAAACTGGAGAATTAGGTACAATGAGGAACTATATAGCATTTGTAAAGCACACAAGTTTTCTATACATGCTAGACTGAGTAGGGTAAGATGGTCTGGACATGTGGAGAGAATGCCGTCGTCTCAGGAAACAAAGAGAATTATTAGGGGAAATCCGGGTGGAAGGAGATGGGTAGGTAGGCCTATAAGAAGCTGAGGTGAAGCAGAACGCTGCACAACAGTTGCAAATGAGAGACTAGAAGAACAGGAAACAGAAGTGATTGGAGGCGAAGAATGATGGAGGCCATGGTTCGATATGAGCTGTAAACCCAAAGATGAAGAAAAGTAAGTGGCTGCAAGTTTTCTAATAAATTTGTGAATATCATACGTGTATATAGAGTATTATGTGTACATTTGCAACCAAGGGGGACCCAAACCACATTTAAGCTACGCTACTCTCCCTCGATGTCCCGCCGTATGCACATAGCAATACAACAGCAAAATAAAATACACGATTGATACATAAATAACATATGTTAGAGAAAGAATAAAAAAGAAATAATGCACAACAGGCACAAGAGGGAGGGAGGAGACAAAATGCAGGATGGGGGAAATAAGGATATTTATTTTATATGTGGAATAGGGAAGGTAACAGGAAGTTTATACTATATATATATTTAAGAGAAGCAATTGAACTAAGGAGGAGGAGGACGAGGTCCGGCATTGCGGATCAGTCTCCCCTCCCCCCAGCAAGATAATCGGCACTCCCTCAAAGGGGCAAGTGACTTCACAAAACGGCAACGTCCGGTCGAGACGATTGGCCGAGGTTAAAAAAATAATAATTGGTTGCAAATATACATATATTATTATTATTATCTTTTAACTAAGTCCCGCATGGACGGGGGACGGGCCTAGGGAGTGTACGAGTGAAGCTGACGAAAGGCGCCGCTGCGGCTATAACAGCTTCGGGTAAGCGGAGGGAGCCCTCTATGGGTCGGCCATATAAAGTATTATGTGTTTACAGTGAATGGAAAATCGTTTAAACTTTAAGACGTATTTTTCATTAACCCCAGCGTATGCCGCCGACAGTTTCGATACAAAGTTTATTAATAAGTTGTATGAATCGATTGGAGTTTGTGTAACAGATTCAGCGGATTTCGTTAAATAAAGCATCCATTATAAACTTTGATTAGTTTCTGGGTTACCAGATACCCGCGTCACTTCATTACATGCGGCTCATGCTATTATGGTATAACGTTTCCGAAGATGAGAAAATGAACCTCCGAAACGGCGTAAGGTGAAAGTTATGCCCTACGGAAGGGGGATCGTCCTCTTTCTGAAGAGCGCTTTTTGGCTGAAAAAATATTACCGGGGTAATTAAATGACGCTTTCTGCTAAAAAATGTCTACGATTAATGTCCCTGTTTAAACAGGCCGTTTAGCGCACTTTATTACCTCTCATATCGTCGGGTAATAAGATATTCGCCCTAAAAATGGAGCGAAAACGCTCATTTAAAGATTTTCACGCTGAAGTTAAGAGTCTAATTAATTTTTGCGATTCGCAACATTTGTCTGCGTCCGACGTAAAAATAAATTGCGTTGAATGTAGAAATTCCGAGAGGAATTTGAGAGAAGACTTCATTAAAAAATACTCGCCCACTTAAATAAATGAGCGAACACTAAAATAATTGATTGATACATTAAAAATGTAAGTAATTACTTACATAAAATGTAACGAGAGTCTGAGTAGGAAGCAGATAAGAATTTATTAAAACAACTTTTCTACGAACGCTTTCTTTGAGTGCTGTTGAAAATAAGAACTGTGACGTTTTCACGGAAAATAAATATAAAATGAAAATGAAAGGTCTAGCAGGAACTGAAATTTATTTTTTGTAGATACGAAATCGAAATGTTTATTAAGTTTTTAAGCGCTCGAGCGCAGCCTTGACCTTCCAAGGCCGAGGGCCATGCGATAAGTCTACATAAAGGAATGTTCACGATAATTGATGTTTACGAAACACGCCAGCTACGGCGAGGTTTTGAGTTATCGTATGTGATTCGGGAAAACAGAGAATTTTTTAAACTTATACAGCGATAATTGAACCAAAACTGCTCAAACAGTAAATAATCAGCGTGAACTTAGGAATCAAAACACAGCATTTGATATTTGAAATAGAAATACAGTTTAGCGGAAAAACGTTGTATGATAGAATACCAAACGATGAAATAAGAAAGAAATGTAAGGCAGATGACTGCATCATGAATAAAATTAAAAAAGGATCCCTGAGATGGTTTGGACATATGGAACGAATGGATGAGAGGAGAATGGTTAAAAAGTTGTACACAAGCTGCGTGAGTGGGAAAAGAAGCCGAAGACGACCGAGGAAAACATGGCATGACCAAATTAATCAATTACTAAAAGGCGGCCACATTCGAAGTCGGAATAATCGACGTGCGTGCAGGGTAAGATGTATGAATGTAGAGGAAGCCCGAGAGGTGTGCCAGGACAGGCCATTATGGTGATCCATCCTCTCTGACTACCCCTCTGGGGAAATGGCGTGATAGTTAGTTAGTTTGTTAGTTTAGTTAAATACAGTTAAGTATTATAATTCGACATATCTTTAAAGGTGTCTAAACAGTTTTGAATCTCCTATATTAATAACATTATTGTTTTGGCCGATATACTATGACACCTCTACATTATTAACTGTTAAAAGTAAAATGCTGTTTGGTATCACAATTAATTATTGTTGATGTTGACATCATAAGGTGTTACAAATAAAACACATTATCAGATTAGATTTGACTCTGACTGAAATAATTACAGGTGTCAAAATGTGATACCATTAACAGCGATTAATTTTTTAACAGTTTACATTATCTTTGTTTTATTAACAACTACAAAACATCATTTAGTGTCGCAATATCATATTTCTTGAAACATAAAAAATCCAAGAAGTGATTTAAGAATTATAATATATTTTTATAAGAAGCACTTAATTTGTAGAGTTGTTTTCACTACTTTAGTTGTTTTAAATTTGCAAAATACACTTTTGACAACTTGCTTAATTTCCACAAGAACACGTTTTTTGACTATCAATTAGAAAGTTTCCGTAACGCTGACGAAGGTCCGGCGAGTGCGAAACCAGTTGGTTCGTTAAAACAAATAAAGTGGTGTAAAAACAAAACGGTTTCAAATTATTTTTAGTTTGAGAATTGTAAATATCACAGACAGCTTTAAAATGAGCTTTCAAAAACAAAAATAAAAAATTAATGTTAATAATAAATGTTACAGACAAAAAGGCTAACTATCTAACAAACCATCACGCCATCTCCCCGAAGGGGTAGGCAGAAGGAATGTACTGCAACCCTTTTCTTTCCTGGCATATTTTCCTCGCTTCCTCAACATTCATACATCGTGTCATGCACGCGCGTCGATTTTTCTGACTCCTCACGTGGCCGACATTCATTATTTTTATTTATTTAATCGTGTCACGTTTTCCTTGGTCGTTCTCTATTTCTAGTTCCATTTACATCGTTAACATATACTTTTTTTTACAATTCTTTCTTTATTCATTCTTTCCATGTGTAAACCATCTTAATGATCCTTTCATTATTTTGTTCATAACACAATCATTCACAACGCATTCACCTTTTATATTTTCATTCGGCATTCTAAATACCATACATAGAATATCTATACATTCGTATAAGATATGTCATTTCTACCGCATTTATTACCGTCTCATGCTTCGCTTTTCATTTCATTTAATTTATTTTGATAAAAATCACAAACATTACAGGCATACAATTCCAAATCGTTTGCAATTACATTATAAAAAGAGAAGAATTAAAAAAAATAAGCTTAAGAATAAGAAAAAATCATAACATTGATATTGCATCCCTGAGACAACTCACGATATCACGAAATATGTCGACCTTCGAGGCGATCCGATTAAGCAATAAGATTGCCCTACCCACAGGCATAACTATTGGCAGGTTGATTCTGCAGCGTGGCAACTAAAACAATCTGTGCTGTCTTTGAAGAAGGTAATTCGCTTCCATAGATAAGGGTTTACATAAATAATACACCCAAACTCATTAAATAGCTAATACTAAATAAAATAATTGGGACCAGATAGTTGGTATACAGAATAACAACAACAACCACAAATCATTTGGTGAGAAAGTTCATTTTGGTACAACCAACCGGTTTTGCTTCCGCTGGAGCTTCATCAAGGTTACAAAAGACACTAAAAAAGAGTTAGTTATTATTGGTTAGTTAGTAAAATAATCACTTAAATTAAAAGCAATCAAGCAATCGTGTTTTCATTATGTGTTTTTTAATGGAATCTCACAAACCAAAAATATCAATACTTATATGAATACTGAAGAAGTTAATTTTTAATTGGAAGAAGAATTTATAACAATGTTAATATTTGCAACCTGTATGACTAGATACTGATAGAAAAATTGGAGAAGATAAAATCTGGAAATATTTTAGATGTTCAAGGAGCCTTTATGAGTAGACGTGGGTGTATGGACTAGAAGATGTAGATGTATGGACCAGAGGTTTTTATCCGATCAAAAAATACTGGAATACAAGTGTGCCGAAAAAGTTTAATCGAGTATTTCGAGATGAGCATGATACACGATAAAGAAGTTTTAGTTTCAACATGATTATTGGAAACAAAAACAGGAAGATATCCAGTTCGATGCTAAGATAAGGTTTTCACAATTACATGCGTATTACTTACTATTTCAACATTTCCATGGAAGTGAGGAAAAATAGTTTAAATCTTCTATTGAGACATACTTCTCTTGCCGTCTTTACATAAGCATATTACAATATAAATCGTAAACCCACGATGATTTCTTTTATTTTAGCGGTAGCTTTTTTAGGAGGAAAACGTGGCATGATCAAATTAATCATATATTAAATATCGGCCACGTGAGGAGTCAGAGATACCAAAGTGCGTGCATGAGACGATGTATGAATGTTGAGAAAGAGGGAGAAGTATGCCGGAGTGATCGTGAGTTAGTTAGCTAGTTCGTTTAGCTTAAAGAAAAAGAATGAGAGCAAGATAAACACTGTTGAAATGAAATCGTTACGGGGACAACGACGAAAGATAAGAAAGTAAATAAATGCCTTCATTATTAACTGTTGAATTTACAATACTGTTATAATATAATAAAAAAAATTTACAATACACTTTTTGAGAATGTCGTGATAGGTGTTTCATCAAGTATTACAAACAACTCAATGATATTTTGATATTTTAACAGTGTTGTAAATTTAACAGGTAATAATGAATACAGATGAAACAATAAGGATTGGTTCTCATGGAAATATGGCCTGACCATCTTCGCTAGTTTCAATCCATGGGATTGGTTTGCAACAAAGTGTGATATTTTTGCTTTTGGGATGCGACTTGGCTCTGTAATGTGGTAGTTTCCCGATGTTTTTCACATTTGTATACAGCAGGTTATTTGAACCTAATTGCTGTATACAATTTTCTCATGATGTGATTGGTAGCTAATCAATTGCCGTTTTATTGAAACGTGAACCCTTCACCATAAACAGTGTGGCAATCACACTGCCATTGACCGGAATCGAACCGGGGACTTTCGGCGTGACAGTCATTGTTCTTTCCAAGCTTTCACTAAGGTTGTTAATCATATTAGATATATAATGATGAGAAATGTTTTAGTCAAGTATCAAAGGTTCACAATGAAAAAAAAATTGTGTTAAAAAAATCTTTTTAAAATGTATATTTAGTTAAAAAAAACACAAATGTTTGTGTCTTCGAGCAATCTTTGGGACCTACATCAAATTTTGCTAGGCTTATATATGACATTAAAATGGTGGGGGAGTGAAGTTTAACGATTCTATATAATCCAATATTGTAAGGAGGTTCGAACAGTATTATTAATATTGTTGTAATTTTTTTAAGGCATACATATTAGTGGAGTACGAAAGAAGGTCTATTATAATATTTCAAAACACAATTTTTTTTTTATCAAGGGTTTTACATTATCCGCCTGCCTTGATACGAGTGAGTATGAGTAGGTTTAAAATACTCGTAGTATTAGTCGCAGCTTTGAGCACGTCGCTTCTGATTGCAAAGCAATTTATTTATATAAAAGTAACAAAATGATCTCTCCAGGAAATCCCTCCTAGAGACGGCGTGCTATAGCAAAGCGTCTCATCGTTCAGGCGTTATTGTGGAGATCTTATCTCGCCCCGGCTCAAGTCTTTAATCTCGCATTGTGGCCTGCACGCGGCCGGCTTTCTCTTAATCATTGGTAAAAGGAGATGTTTAATTGAAATGGCGCAAGAATTTTCTACTTCGAAGATTGGCCACCATACATCAAACAAAGGATCGTGCTTCGCCTTTGAATGCCCGATAATTGAAGCTCGGGAAACAGCGGAGGAAGGACTCTGTGGGAGGGAACATTTATTGTTTCATCTATTAACTATTCTTGTACTCGCTGATAACTAATGAATGATATTATTGCTATTATTTGAAATTTTATAGAAGTTCATTATTAATATTGTAATGAAAATGTAAACAATTAATTAAAAATTTCTCTATATGTAAATATAATAGTTCATATTAAGTTTAATTCTAATTCGGTTTTTAACCTTGCATTAAACACAATATTTATTTTATTTATTTATTTATTGATCATTTACCAAGTACATGGTTTTAATACCTCCCAACTGGGGTAACCCGTTCTAGGGAGGCATTCCTAGTACTCTATATAATTTCAATATATAATATAATTTACAAATTTTGGGAGCAGTTAAGGGAAGCAACACATATCCTAAAGTGTATAACATAAAATTAATTGACTTATATATTATTTAACACTATTTAAACAATATATTGTCTTTTATAACACTATTTAAACTATTTACTTATTTTTAAAAATTATACTACATTATTCAATTATATATATTTATTATACTATTATACATTCAAGCTCATATAAAATATAAAACAAAATACTGAATAGTGAATATTGTGAAAAGAGCAACATTAAAGATTTAAACACATATTATATGAGTGACGTATGTAGTTTTACTGAGATACAAGTAGGTACGAGTATATTGGTAAATTTCAGTAGAAAACATTTCGCGAAACATACAGCTAAAAAATTTCTTCCCAAATGATATAAAAAAATCTTTTAGAAAACGTACGTTATCCCTAAGTTAAAATTATTAAATAATAAGGAAGAACGGACATCAATAGTTTATGTATGATTGGAGTTTTTTTTATTAAATTGAAGGCTAATTGCTTAAATTTTTCTTATCATACAATTTTTAAATATTTTTTACCATAAATTTAATTTTTGATTCCCATTTTCAATAGGTTATCATAATACACACGGTCCTAATTAAATTAAACTCATTCTCACAAATAGAAATTACTCTAACCGTTTGAATTTAGTATACACATATAAAATATAGTATGAATAATAAATTATTTATTATTATTTGGTTGTTAAGATTTATACACTGACGAAGAATAAGAACCACCCGAAACATACATAGAAATGTAACAAAAATGTGTTTTAATATTTTATATCAGTTGAGTTTAATAATTATAAATTATATTTTTTTATCAGTCTAAGATTAAAGAAAACGCATGGGAAAAATACCTTGATTTAAAAACGTGGTACTATGTTGGATGGATTATAAAGTCATTTTGAAGATTCGATATCTATTTCTGACGTGTTTCAGCCTCATTGGAAAATGAGGATTTTCCGTTCGCTGCGCACACCGGTGACGCAAGCACTGTTTAGTGTTTATACCCACGGAACCTTGATGAGCTGAACCATCTTATTTATTTTCCTTTTCCATCCCCCCATAAGTCTTCGCAGCGAGTAAGCCGAAACGGTTAAGACGAAATGACCTAATCCAATAGATTCTTTCCAAAAAAGTTTTACTGTCGGAAATCTGAAATCTCGGAGAGAAAAGGTTTTACGTAGATTTAACGTATTATTTATTAGTTTTTAAATGAAAAAGTCCCAAAATTGAAAAATAAACCATTAAATTGTATCGGTTCTATATATCTCTTAGCCAAAAATAGAAGCTGAGTAAAATAACAAAAAAAACTATTTCAAATAAATGTTTTTAACATACTAAGCAGTGTGAAATAGCCTTTTTAAATTGGTCTTTCAGTTACAAAATAATCTTAAAAGATGCATTATATATATTTCAAAACGGCAATATAAAAGTATAATATATTAATTTAAATGTACATTTACGGATTTAATAAGTTACCAAATATGTAATTGGTAGTTAAAACAATACATTTTCTAGAAACTATGACGATAAATCAACGTTCAATGTTTAATGTATTATCAAAAACGTTAATGTTATCAATATTTAATTACATTTAATAGGACAGACATTTTTTGTGTTGCAAGGACGAAATGATATATCTAACCTTTTAGCAAGAAGAGACATGTCACCCTCCGAAAACTCTACAAAGTGGAATGAACAATGTTGAATTTTATTATAATATATAGATTCTTCTGTGAATTCAATTACTATTTTTAGAGTTTTTAATGTATTTTTCAAGACAAGTCTCAAAGATTTCACATTTACGTAAACGAGATTACGATAAAAACTTGTTGTTTTTTTGTATATTTGTATAGAGGTATTAAAAAACTCAAAATTAGAATGTATCTACAAACAAAACGTCCAACGTACTTTTTAAACTATAAACTGCAATTAGTTATAACATTCTTTGAGGTGTTTATTTATTTGTTGAATTACGCGAAAAATAGTGTTTTAATAAATTAATTCTTTACTTTTGCATACAAACATTTGGAAACGAACGGGAAACTACCACATTACAGGGCCAAGTGTCATCCCAAGAACCAATAAAGATGTAAGATTCTACTGCAAACCAATTCCTAGGATAGAAACTTAAAAAATAATAAACAAACTTACTAACTAACCATCACGCCGTCTCTTAAAATAAAAAAAAATACGCAAAGTTCAACGAAAATATTATTGTTTTTTTACTAACTATCTTAATAACCATCACATAGTCTCTTCGAAAAGCTGGGCAGAAATAATGGACTACTATACTTTTCATTCCTGATATACATTTCTAGCTTCCTCAACATTCATACTTCGTGTCATGCATGCACGTCGATTTCTTCGTGGCCGACATTCAACATTAGGTTTTTTTTTATCGTGCCACGTTTTCCTCGGTCTTCCTTTTTTTCTAGTTTCATTTACATCGATAACATATACTTTTTAATAAATTATTACGAGAATAGTAAAAATTGAAAAAAAAGGTATGGTAAAAACGGACAACTGATTCTCGTATATATGTAAATATTTTTATTCAAAGTATAAGCCTTTTAAATATTGTAGGGATGCTGATGGTGAGAATATCTGAACACAGCATCCCACAAGGTACGATTAGAATTATCTTTATTATAATTATCCATTTCGAACAATAGTATAAGCCAGTAATCCTCTTATTCCATAGTATGGGAAATGTATGAACATGCTCGTGAAACATAATACTGTTATTTACCGACATTCCAAATACATACAGATCATCAGTATATTATGTATTACTTATAATGAACGCAATAATCCTTTCATAGTTTATCATATAAACGTTATGATATAGTCACATTACAAGGACTAATCAATATCTTACAAGGTACAAGAGATATTCATTTTTATACTTAGGCTTGTAAATAAAACTTGTAAAAAGATAAATCATTAAAGTTTTTATTATAGTGAAGTAATTCTGTGGCTTGCTTCCAAAATTAATCCCAATTATCTAGGCAAATCAAATATTGAATTCGTACATATCTTCATTCAGACTCCATCTCCAGACTCCAAAGACAACAAAATAAAATAATACAATTAGCATATAACATTAACTACCTTACCCCAACCATACAAGTTTACAGACAAGCAAAACAAATGGACATATCAGAACTGACCAAATATAAGACCTTAAAAATTGTACAGAGTGACCATGGAAAAGACAATCGACATCAGATACAAATTAACTAAAAATTCAGAAATACACAGACACTGGACCAGGAACTGTGACAGATATCACCTACCGAATGCACGAAGTATGACAGGGCAATCAAGGATATTGAACAATGTACTGAAACTTTACAACCAAAAGACACAAGGAATCTCACTACAACTCAATATAAAATATATCTGAAACAATACATAATCAATAGTAAGATCTAAAAATGTATCCATATAACCCAATTGAATTAAAAAAAAAATTAAAAAAAAAAATCTAATAAACTTGGGTCCATTATTACTGGACACGACTTCTTAATAATACTAATCTATTGTAACTCAAGAGGCACTACCAGTAAGGTTAATATTGTCAGATGTAAACGGCATTATCGGAAGGTTGGACTGGATATCTGTCAACAACTTAACCTTGAAATATAAGTAGTTTTTTTTTCAGTACAAGGTACTCATTTGTGTGTGAAAATGTCACGAATATATTTTTTATACATTTGTAACATTCTAAGAAACAATAGTAATTTAGGAATACAAATAATCATATAGAAAAACGTATAAAAATGATTGAATAAGTCATAAATATTAAAAAATGTGTTTCCAATATGAGATACGTAAAAGGCTACATAATAATTTGGTGTACTTTGTGCATATATAAATAAAAAAAATAATATTCATTATTCCTGTTTTATATTATATGATTTCTGGATATTTTTATACAAGAAACATATTATATATATTTTTTAATGAAAATTAAATCATTTTTTAATTTCTTCGTGCACGATATTTTAATAAAAAAAATAGGAGGAGTTTTCGTTGTCATACTATTTAATATATGAGAACATAAAATATATTAGTCTAAAATAATGTAAACGGCAGGCTTTTATTAAAAAAATAGTTAATTCTTTTATAATGGAACGCGTATTAGGCCATCATAACCTAAATTAAGCTCATTTAAACGAAAATCTCATACGACCCATTTTCCAATTTCTAACGGGTAGGAATGTTGTTCGTATTATACCGACTTTGTTACTTGGTTAAAATCTTACGAAGTTTTATACCAGATCACTGTAAAGTCTAAAAATACACTGTAAAAACTTGACAAGCACAGAAAATGATATAATGCCAAGAAAAACAGATAAAATTGTCTTGACGAAATATAATCTGTTTTTTCTCGTGTACTATCAAAATTCAAAATACGAAGGAGGCATGAAATATTTTAGTTATTCCAGATACATCCGATTTAACTGTTATCGGTACAAAGTTTTGTAATATTCAAGAAGAAGTGAACTTAAAATGTAAGTTACTCAGTGGCGGCCTAGGAAAGTATCAAAAGTTTCTGAAATTAGAACACCTAAAAATACGACAAAACAAAATTATCTTATTACAGCATCACGAGTTGAACAATTAAACTCAATAATATGGTACATGTTATTTTAAAGATTTGAATCACTTTGTACAGAATACTTCAGATTTCCAAAGTGTGATTATATAGATATATAAAGACTATTTCAAAAATAGATGATCATTTTTATTATCGATTTATGATCGTATTTATCGAATATCGTAATGGTAACTTAGAAAAAGGTAGGCAGAAATAATGGTCCACGATACTATTATTTCCTGACTTGCTTCTATCAATCACTTAACATTCATACATCATGTCGTGCATGCACGTCGATTTTTCTAACTCCTCGCGTGGCCGATATACTCGTATAATATTTTATTGATTTGATAGTGACACACGTTCCTCGTTCTCCCTCTATTTCTTGTTCTGTTTACATCTTTAAGACACAATTTTTTAAACATTTTTTATTCATTTATTCTTTCCATGTGTCCAAATCATTTTAATGATAATTTCATTATTTTTTTCATAAAACTTTATTTTTAGGATTAATTTCTTTCATGTATTTTCATTATTCTATTATTTATTTATTTCGTATTCCATTCACATCGTTAACATATAATTTCTAAATTCATTTCATTTCAAACCATTTTAATGACTCTTTCATTGTATGGACTTTCAATTACACTGCATTCACTTCTTATAGGTACATCATAATATTGTATTTGACACTTTATCGCATAAATTTTTTACCACACACAATGATAACATTATTTTTATAACACTGATGATAGCAGACGTTCTAATTTTTTAAGCTATTTGTTTTTCTTCTCTTCTAAGAATTGTTCTAGTCGCCATGCGCCACTGAAGGAGCGGACTGAAGGAAAAAATCCTTAAAGGAAAATGACGGCATATTGGATGTTCCACTTGTATGAGGGAAATCAAAAAAGTTTTAAACTTGTGTTGGAAATGGTACTTTTATTTTGCGATCAAAAGGATATACTATTAATAAAGCAGATGTACTCTTTCTGCTGGTCGTATATTACTTTTAGAATATACGTTTTATTAGAAAACTTAGTTCTAAAGGTATGCCGTATGAGTGGTGGACGATTATTCAATATAGCAGAAAGTATTATCGCATAAAAATGTACGGTTATTGAAAGGGCATGGATTAAGATCGTTTTTACGAACGCTGTATTGAATTTTCTATTCGTGGAAACTAATATTTTGGTAGAATTTATTTTAAAAGTTAAGAGTATTGGAAAAGTTACGCTTTAGCCGCGTATTTATTTTTGTAAATATACTCGTATATTGTGGCATCACTTAATTAATTACGTTTTAAAGTTTGGTCATGTAAGAAGTCGGAAGAATCGACATGCGTGTATGACTCGTTTTATGAATGCGGAGGAAGCTAGAAAGGTGTGTCGGGATAGTTTAGTGTGGCGGTTCGTTCTCTCTGCCTACCCTTACGGGGAAACGGCGTGAGTGTTTGTTGTTGTTGCCGTTATATTATGAATTATTTTGACGATTCTGTTGATTTTAAGACGAACTTTTTTTTAAAACTTTTCGGTTAATTTTCTTTACATATTTCGAATGTTTCAAGTCTTCATCACAGAACAAAAAAACTTAAAATAAACTCAAAAGTAAACAATCTGTGTTTTAATTTAAACAATGTTATAAGGCTCCACAGTGTTCCCGCTTTGATATTATAGAATCTTTTTGTTGAATTCAATAAATATATAGTACGATGGTTTTCTCATTAAGATTATCTTAAAAAAGTTATTTGTTTTCAAATGACGAATTTATAATAATATGAAACTACAAAATATTAAATTACGATTCACAATTATTTTTAATTAATCTACGTTCTAGTATAATTACCACCAAAGATTTTATGGCAGCTTAACTGCCGCAATGATTGGTGAATAATTCTGCTTTTTTAGAATAAAAACAATGATATGAATTTAAAAAAGTAAGAGATTGACAGTTAATGAAATTTTTATTTTAATTAAAAAAACTAATAGCAAGGATTTATACTTTAGTGTATAGCACTTAATTTGTGGTGTGACATTATTAAATATAATATAATATTTTAATAATACACTATTAAATTATTTTAACACCAATTTATTTTGGTACAACCAACCAGTTTCGTTCATTCAAACTTCATCAAGGTTACAAAAGATACTGAACTGTGTCTTTTGTTACTTTGACGAAGCTCCGGCGGCAGCGAAACCAGTTGGTTGTGACAAAATAAAGTGGTGTAAAACAAATTCAAAGTGTATTAATATTACATTTTTTAAGGATTTAAATCAATGGGAGTTGAATTTATTATGCATTCTCCAATATGAGCACTAAAAAAACATTATTTTCTAAAAGGATTTGACCAGGCTTGTACTCAAATCTCTTGGATAAGTGGCTGAACGATCTGTCCCCTAGACCACCACCCGATTTTTAAAAATAATATATGTTTATTTCTCTTGTCACGTATAATTTATTTATCTTGTAATGTATCTTCTGAATCAAAAGTTTCGGAAAATAAATTTTCTAAACATATAAATTCGGAATAAAAAAAAATTACAAATAAGTTAAAAGGCATAAAATTCATTTGTTAATATTTTTTACTAAACGATATAAAATCATATATTGTTTTTCACTAATTTAATGGAAATCGTGTTATTTATTAGAAAATCATTTGATGAATATCGTGCTATTTATTAAAAAATAGTGTTTTACTGTACGGCTGCGAGACTTAGTGCCTGGGCGAAAGAGAACGCAAAATGCTAGAGGCATTTGAGATGTGGTCCTACCGACGATTGCTCATATTTTATGGAGGGACCACGTTACAAATGAGGAGGTTCTCTGCAGAGTTGAAGAGAATAGGCATATGTTGAACACTATAGCGGAGAGGCGCGCGAGATGGATTGGTCATGTGTTGCGACACGAATGTTTCCTGCATGATGTTTTGGAGGGAATGGTCGAGGGATCGATTAGCAGAGGACGACGTCGTCAGGAGTACCTAGACCAGATTTCCCGAGTTATGGGCTGCACCTCTTATGCGGAGTTGAAGAGAGTTGCCGAGGACCGAGCGGAGTGGAAGAGGAGATGCGTCGCCTTGCTGCAGACCAATCATTAGATTGAAACCGGAGAAGAAGAAAATTAGAAAACGACATTTCATTAATTATGTACAGTAAAAATAAAAATTAAAGGCATTTTCATAAGCACTGTTGTCTTTTACAGATTTTTATATAACTTTATTTAGGGTAATTGGTTTCTTTTCTTTTTTATAATATAATAAATAAATCCTTTTTGTATGTTAACTTAAGGGGGCGTATGACAGCGTGCCTAATAACATAAAGTTTATTTTTACCCGTGATGACGTCATCTGAACTTGGTAGCCGAAATATTATATTTTATCTTTATGCGTAGGTACTAAGGATGTAAGACTGACTTTTTCGTGAGTAAGGGCGAAAGTCCAACGACACAGAACAAGGGTATGATTCAATTTCTCTGAACCACAAGGAATACGTCAAAAAACTAATTTCGTCACATGTCTTTATTATATTTTATAAGAAATTTCTATACCATAAAATTTTTGACACATACGTGAATTTCTTGATGTATTATACAAAGCGAAAAGATAATAAATTGTTTAGTGTTTTATAAAATAAAATAGCTGTATTATTTAAATACTTTGAGAGTACAATATATATTTGAATAATTTTTGGAAATTTTTGTATTTTCTCAACATATTTTGGACGTCCTTCCTTAGAGTATCATCATCATCATTTCTCGGCGCTACATCCCGGTGTGGGACTTAGCCTCCTCCACAGCGGTCCTACACTGACTTCTGTCCCTGGCCATTTCTATCCATTCCCCAGCTCCTTCCATTTTCTCCCAAACTTCTTCCACGTAATCCGCCCATTTTTTCATCGGTCTGCCACTTGGTCTCTTTTCGCGGGGCACCCATTTGGATATAATTTGTGGTGTTCTACCCTCTGACATTCTTTCCACATGGCCAGCCCACCGTAGTCGTTGAGACTTACAGAATTTCACTACTGTTTCCTTCCATAGAGTATACATGTTTTTAAATTTTACCCTAAGAAACATGTTTTTGAAGTGTGCAAGTAAGTGTTCTGACGCAAAGTTACAATATGTTGAATAAATAAAAAATAAAATATCATTGCTGTATTCTTATTCTCTAAGATAATATTTGTACAGTAATATTATGATATTGAGTGATTAATGAGAAGCCGTATTTATGAATTAATCACCTCAAGGGCGCTGTAGAAAATGCTACATGTTATAACCTAGTTACCTATAAACTTTACACAGTATTAGGGTTACACCAGACAGTCGATCAGTTTATAGTATTGTATATAAGGTGAGAAAAATTAAAAAATGCGTATATTGAGTCTCGGTCTAATTAATCAACACGAATGAAAACGTCTGTTTTGTGTATATGATAACGTTTTAGCAAGTGGATATGTGTCATTCGATAAAAACACACTCTATAATCGTATGTGATTAGAGTGATACGAAAAACAAAAAATAAATAGATCCCAGAATATAGTAGGAAACTGCCAAAACCGGTCGATACTAGAATAAAAAATTCGTATAACGATGATTTTTTAAATAGAGGGTGCTTTAGTAACAGTCATGTTTTCCATCTTTACTAATGTAAATTAAAAAAAAGATTTGAGGTACCATTCTTAATCTCTTATCTGAACAAATATGTTTATTCTTCTTATATGCCATTTAGAACTTTGATCTCGTCGGTTCAAAGGTAAAACTCATTAAGTGACATTTAATTTTTTTTTTTTTTTTGCAATTTCTGTATCAGACTTGTGAATTCTACGTCAGAAAATAATCACCAAGTGTATTTATTAAAGAATAAGAGTTATTCTTTAATAAGAACACTTAGTGATAATTTTCTGACGTAGAATTCACAAATCTGATACAGAAATTGCAATTTTTATTTTTATTTTTAAATGTCACTTAATAAGTTTTACCTTTGAACCGACGATCTGTTCTCATTGTCAGTCTCGTCTCTCTTGGGAAGTCCCTGCTTTCCCCTTTATTTTTGGTGAACTTCTTGGGGAACGGTAACCAACACCGGTAGGGAAATGATGCACCACAACGTGTGGAACTCTGGGGGGATCCATCTTCTGCAGGTGCTCATTTAAGTGTCTTCTGCGTAGTCAGTCCCATTTGACGACATAGATATCACTGAGAAGAATGTACAGATATTTGTATGAATACCGAATGACGAAATAAGGCAGAAATGTTAGGCATATGATTATATATGGAACGAATGGGCGAGATAAGAAAGGTTAAAATGTTGTATACAAGCAGTGTGAGTGGAAAGTAAATCAGTGAAAGGCCAAGAAAGTATGGCATGGCTAAATTAATCAAATACTAACGGCGGCCACTTTCGAAGTCGGAAAAATGGACGAGCGTGCGTGTTACGATGAATGTATGTAAAGTGGTAATTTCTGAATGAATCAAGAGGGGTATGTCAGGATAGAGCAGCATGACGGTTCATCCTATCTGCCTACCCTTTCGAAGAAAATGCGTGATGGTTAATTAGTTAGTTAGCCATATTCCTCACCCTCTCTCGAAGAGTCTTGCTTGCTTTTGTCCTCAGAACCTGCATATCTGCCACCCGCACATTCAACATCCGAATAAATCAATTTAATTTTAATTTTCTACGTTTTACGTGTTTAAATCTAAAGGGAATTTACTTAGTGATGAAATGAAAGAGATTCGATAAAAAATTCTGATCACATCCATTTTATTAACCCGCTTACAAATTAGCTCGCATAATCGAGGATGTTCTGTATGAATTTGAATTTCAAGCGTGTGCCCGATGTGTTCATATTATATACCAGAAGGGAATGCCGAAGTAATGTAGGGACATAGTCGTGTACGGTAACGCGTAGAACAGTACGTCTAGTGGCAAAATATACTAAAAGCAATTTGAAATTCCGAAAGTAATTTCACAACCATTATTACTCCACAGATGTGTGGAAGATCAGAAAGTTTGCGAATGTGGTTTTAGAAGTAGTAGTAATTGCATTTGCGTACAAGGTGTCCTTTGTAGTTCTCTTTTACATAATGTTTTCAATGTTTGGTTTTATCTGTTTGCTCTCAAGTACCAAACTATATTTTATAATATTAATTTATTTAGGGTAACAAACATCGATTGTAATTCATATCTTTTTGTATACAATAAATTATTTGAACCTAATAACTGCATACAATTGTTTAGCTATTGATTGATTCTCATGACATGTGTGAGAATCAATCAATAGCTATATAGGCAGCTAGTCTATCGCCATTTTTATTGTAAAGTGAAATTTACCAGATCAAAGAAAGCCTAATTTATTTTAATTAATACGAATGAAAAAACTTATGTTTTTCTTAAAGTTTTATTATATTTATTGGGGATGACATATTTAGCTCTTTTAAGGCATTATCAAATGTGGCTATACTTGGGCTTGTTACTCTTCATATACTCTATTGAGAGGAGCATAGTATGGCAAATTAACAATGATGTGGCTTTATACAATGGAAAAGATAATTATTGGGGGGAGTCCAGAAAATATTGTATCCTGGAACTCATTATGAATTTTTTTTACCTCGTTAAGGAATACTAAAAACAATTATATAAATCAAATTAGTTATTTGAGGTAGCTCATTATTAATGTTTTTTTTTGCAAGAAAACAAATGTTCAGTTTATAAAACGATTTTACATATTTCAAAACTAAAGAAAAAATAATTATTGGGAAGAGCCTAGAGATATGAATTATTTCCTGGAACTCATTATGAAATTGTTGGCTGTAATGTTTACATAATTTATTTTGTAATGTAAGAGAGGTGAGAAAATTTGTTAGAGAATACATTGTTTCTTGAGCAATGATGTAAAATTCCTTACTAAATAATTAATACGAATGGAAACGTCTGTTTTCTAGAAGTTTTATTGCCGGTGTTTACAGGCGAAACATTTCATTTACATAAAATATAAAACTTCTAGAAAACTGACGTTTTCATTCGTATTGTCTAGGGAATGGTTTGCAGCAAAATATAATATCTTTTGCTGGTTAATAGTACATAGATGTTTTCACTCTGCCATGATGGCCGTCAATATGTGAGAAATAATTTCAAATTGGTATCTTCTTATTCTTCTTCTCTCTAGCTCAACAGTCCTGGGAGGACCTCGGCCGCCTACAAAAAGTTTCTCCAGCCGACCCTATCCTGAGCCCTAGACTTCCACTCCTCAAGTGTGACTCCCAACAATTCCAGGTCCTTCAGAATACTGTCCAACCAACGAAGCCGCGGTCATCTCACGCTGCTTTTTTCTTACGGTCTTATGTCAACTGTGTGGGTATTGACTATCAATGTAGCCAAAAATACTAGAAAGTAAAATGTTTCAAAATGAATAAAAAAATACAATGTCACTAAACCAGGACGCAGAGAAAAATTGAATGTGGAAAATTTTTAAAATTCAAAAGTTCTTTCTTCTTGTGTAAGATTTCTTTGGGACACTCTGTATAAAGTGAACAATAGAAGTCCGCCTGGGACAGTAGAACACCTTGTTTACCCCGCAGTTCCGCGTAGGTACTCGCCTGTTATTTTCCAGTGCGAATATGATGACGGTCGATGTCGCTCCCCATTAGCTTGTTCCAAATGGGGCGGCGGAGAGGATTTCGGATTTTTACGCAAAAGTGCTGTCGGGGCGTTTGCTTCCATTTAGAAATAATTCGTTTTAATATTTTTCATGTTGGCAAACAAAATAAAGAAAGCACAGATAATTATGTTTTTTTTTTTAAATATTAAAAACCTACACATTAAAACATGTTTTTTTCTTTTTATATAAAGTAAGAATATCACTCACATTTATGGAGTGAAGCTTGAAAATGAATTACGTAAAAATGAGAGCACTGAGAAAAATGTCCAGAATAACTATAAATGATAGAATACCGAATGACGAGATAAGGAAGGAATGTTAGACAGATGATTGCATCCAAAGTAAATGCCGCAGTAATGAAATGATAGAATATCAACAAAATGAGGAAGGTGTGTAAAGAAGACGATTGCATCTTAAGTAAAATTAAAAAAGGATCACTTAGATGGCTTGGACATACGGAACGAATGGATGAGGGAAACATGGTTAAAAAGTTGTATACAAACAGTATGAATGGGAAAAGAAGCCCAGGAAGGTTGAGGAAAACATTGTATAGTTAAATTAATCAATTACTAAAATGCGACAATGTTACGATGTCTGAATGAATGTATATCTTCTGGAAGATGGCACATTAGTAGATTTTAACTAAATATACATTTAAAAAAATACAATTTATTTTATTTCATGATTGATAATTAACTTTTACCATTAAATTCTCAATAACGATTATTTTATTATTTGTCAACATGTTTATCCCAAATAATATATTTAAATAAATATAAGTTCATGATTTTACTGAAATCTCTTATAGAATTATACTTTAAATATAAAAAGATAAACCGACGTTCTTTTAGTTACTACTTCTTTTGTCATTATTTTGATAGCGACTGGTTTCGCCAGACTGACCGACATCAGTCTGCCGATGCCAGTCAGCCTTGCGAAGGCGATCTCTAGCGAAATAAAGATAAATGTATTGTAGTTACTACAAAAATATCGTTTTATTTATTATTATTTAAATAGATATCTCTTGAAAAATGTTAACATCTATAAATTAAAATGGTTAATACGAGCACTAATGAGATTTGTAATCTATTCTCATTAAATACAGCACAAGATGTAAATTCTAAGTGAGAACAAAAAATATAGAATACTAGAGCTAGTTTCATGATGTCTACCACGAACCACAAGACCTTTCCACCGGGAATCCTAGTTAGGGAAGCCTTCAATGTGGCGCGTAGGGCGGAGGGCGGAGGGCATAGGGCGCCGCAAGTTCAAGGCAGAGCCAAGTTGGCGGGATTAGGGCCGCCGAGTTGACTGTATTAGGGTTGTTATTATGTAAATATTGATAATCGCTTTATGATGACAATTACGAAAACATGTTCAGCAAGGAGACACGAAGAACCCGGCCTTAAACCCGGCTCTTATGTGTGATTAGACCGGGTTCATGGCGTCCCAGGACAGTGATAAGGGTAAATTGGGTTTTTCTTAATTATTTAATGGCGTTTACCTGTTTTGCCTGCGAAATACGTGTTCTTGTTTAATTGAAAAAATAAATATCCTCCCCAGACGACGCTCCGAATTTGCCTTCACAGGGATCGTGAATAAAATATCAATGCAATCGTTACAGTCTAATCATTTCAAGTAATTAACCAATTTAGCCTGTTCCATTGTACTGGATTTATTCATCAAGATACGGTTAGCAGATAAAAAGGGATTTTTCATTTATATTGACCCGAATTGGATCTTTCGTCATAATAATGAACTTATATTTTTGTTCATATTCGACATTTTGAAATAGATTCTAATTCTGTTGATTGCAATCTTTTAAGACTTTTTTTATAAACTGAATGCATTGATTTATTGTTTCTTAAACAACGATGTAAAACACAATATTAAATAATCAATACGAATGAAAACGTCTGTTTTCTAGAAGTTTTCTTATAATTTATGGGAATGACATATTCTAGAAGTTTTCTTATAATTTATGGAAATGACATATTTCGCTTGTCCTAAGGCATTATCAAATTTTTACATTAATTGAAGGTATTATCAAACATATGATAAATCCTTAGAGGGGCAAAACATGTCATTCCCATAAATTTTATTCCCATAACTTCTGTTAATAATAAAAAATATTAATTAGGCCGCTAACACAGTAAAAAGACGACCTTTGTGGCATAGTAGTTACGAGCTCTGACTTCCATGCCGAAGATCCTGGGTTCGATTCCCGGTGATGGCAGTGTGATTGTCACACTGTCATTGGTCTGGTGTAGAATTCACGTGACAATAAAATGGAGATAGATTGGCTACCTATCACATGTCACGAGAATCAATATAATAGCTAAAAATCAAAATTGTATACAGTAATTGGGTCCAAACGACCTGTTGTGTACATAAAAAAAAATCCGTAATGACGAATTGTTTATTAATTAAAACACTATACTATTTTTCACATTCGATTTTATAGTTCTAGATATGATTCGTTGGATCCTCCTTCATCATCGGGAGTACGATATTAACTCGAAACATATTAAGAAAAATAAATATAAAAGGAAGAAAAAATCGTATAACCATTTTTTATCTCATACTTTCTGCTGAGTAATACAAAGCTACCATACATTCGGATGATAATAAATTAACAACATTAAAAAAACATTTTCACAATATATGAACATAAGTATAATATTAAAGATGTTAATTGATTTTTTTTGGAAGAAGTTCATGATAATAAATGAAAAAAAGTATATAATACATGTTTCGTTCTGTTCTATTATCTAGACCATGGCCAGAAGATGGCAGTGAGCTGCCGAAACCAGTCCAAACATAAGAACAAATGCAATAAATTATATATAAAAGTAATTTATATAAATATTGCATTTAAAATAATTTAAAAACGGAACTTATTAAAAGTTTTAATTTAATGTAGTAAAGCTGTTACATGCGAAAGCTTTTATAACAGATACTAAAATGACTGTGTCTACCATCTGCTTGATGGAACCTTAAATGTTCTACGAAACGTTTGTTATAATATGAATAATCAAGTTAGATTCAAGAAACACGATGTAAAACATAGCGGACTATGCGTTTACATAAGAGAATATACACACCCAAGATTAATTGGATAATATAAGTGTAACTTTATTTATGTTTAACAAATTTGGCAAGTACTTAGGAAACACGTGTCTACTTAATACTCGGAATGAAAAGAGAATTTCTGCTCGAGTCTTTGAGGTTGTGTTGTGCCTCATCGGGCCTCTGTATACCCACAGCACCAGAAGCAAGTGATGTCAATGTGTCTTGGTGTAATTTCCCACGGGTTTTAGCGAAATTTACCCTTTGCCTTAGCATTTCCCAGAAACGTAACTAGACTCGACAGAAATTATGTAGATGTACGTGCTTCGCGATTCATTTTCAACCTTTCTATCAAACTCCGTTGGAAAAGCGCATTACCACCAGAGACACGGATCTAAAGTTGTACAAGATAACTTTTACTTCGCTTTATATTATTCCTTGTTTCCAACGCGTTGGAAGCTCTTCATACTTACTAATCACAATCTAAAAAAAGCTGCGTTTATTATGTTCTGTACTACTGTGCCAAGTTAATAATGAATTTATCATCACCCTTCTATTGGTGTATAACCTTCTCTCGATTATTAAAGCATTCTATATGTGAAATATTTAAAACATGTGGAGCAGTTCAAACCTTTATGGATTTAAAAGAACAATTTCGAAGGAATAAAACAAAAATAGTAGAAATCTATAGTCAACGTAAGACAAATTTGTACCTTATTATTACGAGAAATTACGTTATTATATTAACTGTTAAATTTACAACACTATAATAATATCCCAATTTATTATTAAATACTTTTCAGAGAATGTCGCGAAAGCTGTTTCGGCTGTTCATTTGTAACTCCTGATGATGCCAACATCGGTTGGCGAAATAGCTGTCGCGACATTCTCGAAAAGTGTATAATAAAAAATAATGATTTTACTTGTATAACAGTGTTTTAAATTTAACAGTTAATAAAGTTGAAGTATTATAGTGTTTGGGCCAAAACAATGGTAAAGAAATTATATTTGTTATCATAAAAAAATATCTTCAATATTTAAATCAATCGTTTTAGAATTTTACAATCAAGCTCCAAACAGAGCATTATGTGTATTTATGAAGAATGAATCGGGACGTGTCTAGGCTTGAATCCAAGTCCACTGGATCAGGAGACAAGAGTTCTGTCCCCTAGACCACCACCCGACCAAACTGACTACGATTGAGTATAAAAAATTTGTAAAGGGAGGTAATGAAAGTTGAAATGTACAATAGAATAATAAAATTTAACGTTAAACCTTGTGGACTGTTTCAAATAAATTATGTTAAAAATTTGAGTTTTTTAAAATATTATTTCGATGTAACCCATGTCCTGAGTATAAAAACCAAGCATTATGTATACTTGGACATAACTTACAGTAAAATGTTGTTATTACATTGTTTTTTGTAGCGCTATGTAGGACCAACAATTATTTTCGTTATTTAATAAAGTTTAAATAAGGTCTATTTTTTGTTAAATACGTTTATAAATTATTATATTGTTGGAATTAAAAGGGTGTTTACGCAATAAATTATTTTTGAAATCATTTTCTTTATTCTAATCCAGACCCGGGAGCATCGTTGGCCCTCTTTATTACAAGGAAGCCACTGAATTCAAATTCTTTATTATAGGAAAAATTTCATTAAAATTCAAGTCGGAAACATTTTTCCCTTTTAAAACAATTTACGAACAGCTAATTAGGTATTCATAAATTTTCGCTCAATCTATTTTTTCAATGAAATTTCTGTAATGGCTCCCCGTTCAACGACTATATATATTTTTTTACCATTGGTTTAAAGAAAATTATCATACATGAGTTGCGGAATCATGCTGGAGTAATTTGAGGAATGGGAAACAAAATTTCTAAAATAATTCGAGAACAAGTTTAAAAGTGGAATGGTTTAAATTCCATGTTTAAAATGTTCCCGAACCTGAATCGAAATATGTCTTGCGTTTTTATTTGAGCGGTTACAACAAGGACATATTTTTATCTATTGTATATGAAACTAAAAATAATAATCATTAAGAAATATTTATGTAATAAGTCTTGACGTCAAAAGTGCATTGTTTAAAAAAAATTCAAAACGAAACATTTTTATTACACATATCTCATGTCATTTAACAAGTCGTTTTTCGAAGATCGGATTTCGGAGATATCATCGGAGGAATGAAATAATCAAATTGAGAGTTTTGACATCTTTTAAAATTAATTTTCGTGATTTTTCGAACCTTTATGTGCATTTGATTCAATATCAATTTGAATAATTTCTTTGATAACATTTTGAAGTCCTTGCTAAAGTTGGATTATTTTAAGTGCCTAATTACAGTTAATTAAAAGAACGGTGAATACGCGAAATACAAATGAAATAAACACAAAAGTCCGGATCGTCCAGCTGCCAACATGTGCACCGTATTTTTTTTTATGTGTTATGTCATATTTATATTAACATTTTATTTTAGATTTTTTATTTTGGATTTATTTTTTTACGTTTGATGATCGAAGTGTGCGTGGGAGATGCCTATTGGTGTAGATGAGGTTCGCAACCCATCACACTTCGTCTCCCGCGGGGGCGAAAAGAGGAGGATGGAGTCCTGCATCGGCTAAAGTGTACCAGTCTATTCTTTCTGCCTATCCCTTCAATGAGACGGTGTGATGGTTAGTAAGTTTGTCAATTATGTAAAATGCTCATATTATAAAATGCTAAGAGATATTCATTATACTATTTGGTATAATCAAAATAATAATTATTAAGAATTTTTCCCTACACATATTTTTTTAAGTTATAAACTGTATACGTGCCACTATTAATAGAAAACCAACCTTTTAAAAAATAACAGCTCTCTATCATTTTTAATAAAATTAGAGGTCAGTCGAAATACCATTTTTCGCTTTAAGCTATTGCTTTATCATTTAAAAAGATTAAACTTTTACGAATTGCGCGTAGTTCCAAGGGGTTTCTTCTTCTAAAGGAATGAGGTGTTTCGTAATAAGAGAGACGCTGGCGGGAGATTAGTCGGGGTCTTACTCCACCACGTACTTTTGAAACTGTCACCTCGGGTTTACCGAATACCTCGCTATTATTAAAATATTTAAAAGGTTTGGAAAACCACTTAAGAAAATCGCTTCGGGACAGCCTTCAACATTGCAATATACTGATTGAAGATAATTTTTGAAAGTAAGTACTCTCCACTTAAAACTTTTTATCTTAATCTAAGACTTATATCCAAAATATTACCTTCACCCATCCCTCAGAAATGTTTGAGGGTCATTATGTTTTTTTTTGAAAGCCAGATCCCTAGGATTTTGTAATGAGATTTATAAGATTCATATCAGAAATTCTTTTTCAAAATATTTTGGTGTAGTAGCTTAGAGGACGAAACTTCCAATCAAAGAATTTCAGAGGGCAAATATTTTTGAGGATATAAAGGAGAATAAAAATAGCATACAAGTCAGATGATCATTCTACGGTGCAGAATAGTGAAGCGTATTTCAAATAGTAGTTACAGAAAACTGCCACATCAAAGGTTCCGGGTTCGATTTCCAGCCATAGGTGTGTGATTGTCACACTGTCTTTAGTCTGGTATAGAATTCACGTGCCAATAAAATGGCGATAGATCTATCACTGTCTAAAATGGCTAAAAACAAAGTGTAAATAGTAATTGGGTTCTAACGAACTGTTGCATAAAAAAAACAAATATGATTATAAAATGGAAGATACTACAGAATCTATTAAAAAACCTTTCGATGAACTTAAGGTAAAAACCAATTAATTAATAAGATAAACGAACTTTGGATACATATTATATAATGCTGCTAAGAGTTATTTTTTAATTCATAATATATTTACAAATCATTTTAAAAGTAAGAGGATATAATTTTATAACTACTAATTAGTATATTTCGATTTGAATTTACGTAATTAAATAAATTCTTGATTCTCACATAAACGTATTAATGTATATAGGTATTCTCGTATTTTGTTGACGCAATATAAGTAATTATCAAAAGATTTCGCGGAATGAAAAATATTAGCATTTACCTTTGATAAATTTTTAACTTTATTACTTGTACTAAAAAGATAATTAGGTTGTTATTGCAAATTGAAAAACAAACAGATTTCATGAATAACAGAACACAATTTTTTTTAATAATAAAAATACGTCGAAATTATTAATTATTCAAAAGAAAACAAATTGTTTTCAAATTAAACACTCGTACTTTCACTTTACCGGAAAGTTTAAAAAGTAACATCGAACAAAATAAATATTGAAGGAAGAGGGAAGGATAAAGGATAAAAGGACGAAGGGATAGGGAATTTAGGATGATTGAATTGTGCTTTAATGTAAGGGAGTGAGAGGTATTGTGTGGATATTGCAAAAACAATAAAAATGTGATGGTAAGCTCTAAAATTATATTGTTTTCGACAATGCTTATTCAGTAATGTCTAGTTTAAGTATATGTTTATTATTGTTAATGACGCCTGTATTCAGAAAATATTTTGTAAAAAATATGTAACGTAATGTTAACATGTTTCAAAAGACGTATTAATATAAATTAGTATATTATTGGTGAGAACGAATGGGTTTAAATTTGTTTGAATAATGAAAATAAAATAAAAATGAATAAATCTTTATAAAATGTACTGTAAATTAAGTAAAAAACCACCAATGTTTGTGTCTTCGACAGGATTCGACAGTTTGCTGCGATCTTCTGATCGAAACCGGTAGAAAAAAAAATTAAATAGATTTTTTATTTTTAATTTTAATTTTCATTATTTGCAATGAAGTTTGAACCACGAAATTTCAAATACCAACATTAATTTCTTCTATATACGCTATAGTTTGTGTTGTTAAAATGCTTTATTTTACTTTTATATACTTTGTATATACAACACATATTAAAAAAATTAAATTACATAGACATGTTTCGGACAACCAGTCCTTCTTCAGTGATACATATTAAAAATATACATTTAAAAAATATTATAAAATTGTTTACATAATCTGACAGATGTTATGAAGATTTATTTTGGAACGTTTATGTTTTTGTTATAACAAATATTATGATTCTAATTAAAATATAAAATAATAATTTAATGTTCTTATGAATAGCAGAAAACAATTTTTTCTCCTGGACTAACATGGTCAGCAACACAAATGTTATCCATAGAGCCAGAGTTGACAGAGAGTTGCTGACCAACATCAAAGTCAGTAAGGTGTCCTACTTGGGCCATGTTCTGAAAGGCGAAAAATACGCACTGTTACATCTGATATTAAAGGGTAAGATCTGAGGGTCGACGAGGTGGGTGGAGAAAGCTGCGGTTTCCTGGCTGAGGAACATCCGAGAGTGGATAGGGCTGAGGACCGTGGAGGAGCTGTTCCGAGCTGCCCAGGACAGGGAGGCCTACTCAAGGGTGATAGTCAACGTTGGGGAGACCTGACAGGACTCGGAAATAAGAAGGTTGGGGTTCAGGTAATTACTTACAACGAAGGAAATAAATCAAATTTGGACTTGACGTTAAATTTATTTGATTATTTATGATAATTGTAAAAAAAAAAAATTATAATTAAAAAAATAATAATAATTTAGTTTTTCATAAGCCCTGTTGAATCTTGGGTACAAGCGAAACTACACATACTAGTTGGCATAATCACAATGTCGTTGTTTGTATCATTATTACGATTTTCATCATTATAATTACAATAATAATGTTATTAATAATAATAATAATAATAATAATTATTATTATTATTATAATTATAATAATAATATGAATAATTATTATAAGGTCGCTCTTTACATCAATACAAAGCGAGCAAACTATAAAGGGTGTAGCTATCATATTGATTATCAGGACATGTGATATGTGTAGGTAATTTATCACCATTTTATTGTAGTGAATTCTACACTAGAGTAACAATCATACTGCCAACGCCAGGAATTGAACCCGGGACCTTCGGTGTGGCAGTTACCAATAACTTGGCCACGAAGGTCGTCAAAATGCTATTTATTATTATTTTATATATGTAATAATTAAAAAAATAAGAGTTGGTAAAATAGAATATCCCTCAGGGAACGTTTAAAAAAAACGAAAACATTGGGATACCCAATGTTTTCGTCGTATCAAAAAAAAAATCGATAAAAAGATTGTTGGACTACAAAGTACGCAATGGAGCAAACAAAGAATACCTTCTAGAAAACCCCGTTACTTCACTGGACCAACATGGTTTCCGTGGCAGTAAAATACCACACATGAAAGCGATCCTAACAATGTTACAACCTCAACTCGAAACCAAAAGGGAAAAGTCGAATGTTATTTATATGGTTTATTCAATGGGAACGTTTTGGTGTGTCTAAATGTAAATACCTTCAGAAGCTTTAAGGGAAGCTGTACATCAAACACGCGTTCTGGAAAACGTTACACTGTCATTCCAAATAACCACGCAATAAAGGAATGCGAGTTTATTTTGAATTTCGTATTTAGAATGTTATAAAAATAAACCTAATACGAAAGATTCTTATTTTTACGTCTTAAACACGTAATACGATTATACGATCATAAGAACATTGATCTTTGAAAGCGAAGCATGGAACTGGCAAAAAAGGAAAATAGTAGAATAATTGCAGTAGAAATGAGATATCTAAGACGAATGTGTGTAAATCTGATGATGACATGACATATAATATTTAGCTTATCAATCGCTATTATATTGCCACGTAAATTCTACACCAGATAAAACGGCCAGGAATCGAACCCGGGATCTTCGGTGTTGCCGCCATAGGTCATGTAACTCATCTATGAAGATTGTATGACAAGTGTAGTGAGAATTAAATTATTATGGATAAAATAATGAAAGGGTAATTAAGATGGTCTGGATTCGTGGAATGAATGAATGAAGTGGTAAATAAAGTAAATATTAACCATGTAAACGGAACGCGAAACATAGGAAGACCGAGGAAAACGTGTCACGAACATATCAATTAAATATTAAATCGATCATATCCATCAAATATTAAATGTTGATGTGAGGAGTCGGAGACATCAACGGGCGTGAATGACACGATGTATGAATGTTGATGAAGGCGGTCCATTCATTCTACCTGGACCTAGACGGCGTGATCATTAGTTAGTTATGAGTAGCGGTTATTTGGAATTTTGAGCGAAAGTTTTATTTATTTATTAATCTCTACCTCATTTTACATTTGGTATTTATACCTATCCATTTATGCTTAATTATTTAAATAATAAGACTTCTTTTTACTATACCGAAAATAATTTCATTGAATTCGTAAACTACTAAAATATACTAAATTCATTTTGTGATCCGGGATAGGTACGTATCCAGCGGAAATCCATTAGAGTTAGAGACGGACGTTTTAGAGGTTGTTTTAGATTATTCAGGGAAGTTTATACCCAATATACGGGAATGCCCATAATCGAAAGAAAGACGATAAAATAAATCGATCAAATTTATGTTCATTTTTATTTATTTTATTTTTTTTATTATTTAATTTAAAAAAAAAAAACCCAATTGGGTTATATGGTTACATTTTTAGATCTTACTATTAATTATGTATTGTTTCAGATATTTTTTGTATTGAGTTGTAGTGAGATTCCTTGGTTCTTTAGGTAGTTCTTTCTAGTAAAGTGTGTCTTTAGGTAGTTCATTGTAAAGTTTCAGTCCATTGTATAATATCCTTGATTGTCCTGTCTTAGTAAATTAAATAAACTTACGTTATAAAAAAAATATTAAATAAACTTACGTTATAAAAAAACTGTCAACAAAATATTCATTGTCTCTTGAACAAAGTAAAAAATAACTCGATATACGAATTAAAATGTATATTTTATGTAATATGACAATAACATGTTTGAACTTGTTAAGATATTATTTAATGTTCACAACCATTAACTGATGCACCAGTCACCAGAAGATGGCAACGAAAGCGGAGAAAAACTAAAAATCAAGTGGAGGAAAAATAAACACATTTTACAAAATACATTTAAAAAAAAACCTTTTTTATTATTTTGAATGATCTTAATAATAAATAATGAAAACAAAAAAAAAAATACAAAATTTCTTTATTATTAATTAATACGAATGAAAACGTCAGTTTTTTAGAAGTTTTATTATATTTTATGCGAATGACACGTTTTGCCCTTCTAAGGCATTATCAAATGTTATAATGATGTATTTAGTGTGCTTCCACTTGTATTTAGTCCGACCGGTTTCGGTAGCTTGCTGCCATCTTTTGGTGAAAATAAATTTTGTATAATTTTTTTTTGGTTTTTATTATTTAAACTGAACTTCTACCAAGAAAGTTCAATTAATGATCTCAATAATTGAAAAAAAAGCATTATTTTTAAACCCCGTTTTCGCGTTTTAATTACCCAAATTACGCATGATTACAAGAATGAATTCGATATAAAGAGGTATTTAACAAAAAAATATGATAACAATAATAATAATAATAAATTAAAAAAATAAATTATTTTTACATAAATTCAGGACCGGTCACTATGTACACCGTATTAAATGGATAGTCTACCCGTTAAATTGTATAGCTATACAATTTAAAATAAGTCTAACGAACAGTTTGAGTTGGGGATACTTAAGTCAGTCTGCTTCGATTAAATTACCCTCCTTGACAAGACAGAGGTCCGCACGTTATAATGGATGTGCCGGGAGAGAATTTTGGAAATTGGTTTACTTTAATAACAACCCCACCTCTTGTGTGCCCATCGCCACGAAACTTCACCAATCTGAGAATTATAGAGATCCAAGTATAGACAACACAACGACATAGCTAGCTGGTCATAATAATATTGAACAATTCTAGAACAAAAATGCAAATTTACATTTGAAATATTTGATATTGATGAAAATGTTCGTTTTCTTGATGTTTTATTGTAGAATGCGGGAGTGACAATAAACGATAATATGTACAATGATTGGATAATATGATGGTAATACAAGAGCTTGTTGAGGAAATAGAGGTAATTAAGGTATATATTAAGTGAATAATTTTCGTCTCTATTCACCACCACTTTGGGTTGTAAATTCATGAATGTACGAGTATGTAGTCGATCTCCTTCTAAACGGCTGAATCGATTTTTATGAATTTTTTCGTGTATATTTGAGTGGGCCCCTGGAAGGTTTAGATTTACAATTGGACCCGATAGGTGATCGTTTCACCCTTCTAGAAGTACATGAATAATTGACCTTCTGGTAATAATTCCTAGTTATATTTGTTTACCATAGATGGCGCTGATGTCAAATTCTGTTTTTAAGCTTGCTCAAATAACTTGCGTTGTAGCGTGGTGTAGATTTAAAATTCGGTTCGCTGTTTATCGATATTTCATGTATGGCATGTATCACAATTGTGTGCGTATTGAGTATATAATTTATCGAAAATCAGAATACCGAAAAAAACGTTCGCTGAAGCAGCTAATAGCAAGCAACCCAACGTTCGGGCGGGAAAACGTCGGTCAAGTCCGCTAGTTTCGTATAAAATTCATGTGACCACTTATGAAAATAATGTTTAGATAGTTTAAACAAAACTCAAAACGCACCTTTTCAAATTATCATTTCCTGACAGGAAGGGCTGATCGACTAGTCAGGTGCAGCTCTCATACTAAATATATTTATTATCATTGTTATCATTATTTTTATTATTATTATTATCTAGTTGACAAAACGGAGCATCTTTAACAGCGCCCTTGAGATGAGTAATTCATAAAAATGGCGCTCTATAAATTATCCAATTTATTATCATTATTATAATACTAAAAATATAATACCATATGTTTAATAACATAATATTGAAAAATATTCAAGAGATTAAGGTAATGAGGATTAAGGTAAATAAGTGAATATGTTTATAGAGTAAATGTTAATAGTTATTTGAAAATATTAATGCACTTAAGTATATTTTATTGCTCTATCTCGGGTTTATAAATTACTTTTTCATTCTCGTCACATTGGATAATGTTCTTTCAATCACTCTCATAACATATAATAAAACATCTAGAAAACAGATGTTTTCATCAATCGCTATCATCTTCTTTTCACGAAAATATAAATATAAAATGGTATTTTATGGGATCAAACTTAATATGTATCGTCGAGCTTTAATATTGTCCGCCTCTGATAACACCGTACATAAAAGAAAAGTAAACGTTTACTTTTTCATTTTTTAAAACATAATTAACAATCGTTTTAAAAATACAATCTTATTTACAGAAGTATAATAAAAATGAAAATGTCATAGAATAAATATTATATTGGGAACAATTAATCCATTACAGAGCTTAAAATATTATATCGTGTTGAGGGAAGAATCAGGATTCATATTAAACATTTTAAATAACCTTTTCTATATAAGTTTTCAACTTAAAGCTAATAATTAACAATGAATTTCTATTATAACTAACTAACACCATCACGCCGTCTCCCCGAAAGGGTAGGCAGAAAGAACGGACTGTCACACTTTAACCGATGCGGCACTCCATCCTTCTCTTTTCGCCCCGCGAGAGACGCGGTGTGATGGGTTGCGAACCCCATTTCCATAATTATTATATTTGAAATTAAATAAAACAATTAGAAAAAAACAAAAGACGCTGTTTCTAGACAGTTTGTTGTAAATATTAAAAAAATATACTTCACAAATTACAACTGCTAAAGAAATCGTATATAAAAGTAAAGTGATAAGGAATGGTTGAAAAATAGGAATAAGGAAATGATACGAGAAAGGGCAACGCACTCCGCGAGATAAGCATTTGAAAAGTATAGTTCCTTTTGTAATATGGAATATCAATGTTGTATAGACGTATAGGGAAGTTTTTAGCGCACGTAACTAAGCTATTTGTTATAAGGCGTTTCAGAATTGATATTTCAAAATTTCTGCTTTTTCTGTTTGGTTTTTATACAAGTGATTCGTACAAAGGTGTGTCTTATGAATATACATATCTTTAGTCTGGTGTGGAATTCACGCGACAATAAAATGGCGTCAGATTAGCTACCTATCACATGAGAGTTAATATATTAGCTATAGCCTTTTTATCGATTTGGCTCGCATTGTAAATAATAATATTGATAAATCAGTAGCCAATTAATATATTCGTATATTCGACAACAAATGCTAACAACAGTCGAAGCCTTCAAAGCACTTATTAATTTTCTGCTTCCATAAACCCATCCCGTGTTCTTAATGTAAAATTGCCTTCCAAACCACCCTTGCCCGCATTTGTCTCCTCTGATCCCTCACCTGACCTCCTGCTGTTATGTACCCATGTGATAGTTTCCAGTAGCTCTGTTTTCGTTTAAAATTATATTTTTTGTATTGCGTTTATTAAATAAATTTACATTTCGGCGGGACATAGAGGGAATGGGTCCCACTTGATTTTCTTTAATCACAAAACTCCAGTAACGTAAGTCCCGCATGGACGAGGGGCGGACCTAGGATTGATAGAGCGAAGCTGACGAAATGCGAAATCATATCCCTTTCCTTCTCGCACCCCCTACTCTGATTTCACTGTTTGTTACACCTAAGAATTTTATGTTTGTTTAGTTATTATACTGCCCTGATGAAACTTGGGTCCAAGCAAAACTAGTTGGCATCAATATAATAACCCTACCGTGGTTAAATACAAAATTGTTTTATTTATATAATTATTTAAAATGTCTATCCACAAAGTGAGTGCTATATCAAGTATAAAATATTCTGTTATGATTGTTACATTTATTTTAAGGTTTCGACAGGATTTGGCAGCTTACTACTTACTTCTATAGAAGATGGCAGCGGGCTGGAGATGTTTGCCGGTGCCGGAAAATAGCAATCGTCGGTTATATGCTTTATTTTAGCTAACACATTTGATGCACCCATTATGATATAAATTTTGAAATTTACTAAAATATTAAAGAAGTCCAATTAATAATGTATGGCGATATATGTACCTGTGACAAACGATATTAAATAGCTGAAATACAATTCAATTAATGTTATTTTAGCACTAATGTAAATTTTTGTTTGTTATAATAGGAAATGAAACTTTTTTAAACAAAAGCAAAAATTAAAAATCTATTTTGGTAACAAAATTGTTAATGGTTTTTGTTTTAAAATTAGTAAATAATTAAGTAGTAATTTACAATGCTTCCAATCTTTGAATATATTTTAATAATTCAGTTAAAATAATTATTTATTACAACTAAGTTAACAAGAAAAACAGATTAATCAAAATAGAAACGCGCGCTCTTTAACGGCGAAAACTAAAATTCCACAATAGGCCCTTCCTATAAATCTTTAAGCGCCATTCAGGAAGACGATCAATTGAATATAACGTCAGATTACGGAGTAATCAGGATATCCAATGCCGGGATAAATGAGAAGTAAAGCTACTTCTCCAACGGCGACGGGGAGAGGAGAATCTCAGAGAGAAGAAAATGGAAAGTAGACATTTATTTCTCCCGAGATAGAACAGAGATATCTGGAGATATTCTGTGATGACGTTTTTGAGAAATGGCCGAGCGCGTCGCAGATGTCCGAGGCAAAATGGATTTCGGAAAATGACATTATTATAAATGGAGACAGGCGAAGGAATTCTGCAAACAATTGACGATAATGACCACAAAAGTTTTCGGGATACCTTTCTTGTAGGGATGGGATGAAATTGCGTATCAGCAATGCGGATTTTGAAAAAATACCTTATAAAAAATAATGTAATTATTTGAAATTTCATGGTAAAAGTTCATTGTTAATATTGAAAAACAAACCGAAATCGGTCGAAGATATACATATAGTTGATTTTCATTTTCATTATATTTTATACATATAATATTTTGAATGTAGTATTTAAGGCGTCATTTTGGAATGTTACATTACATTAAAAACATATGAGCATTGTAAAATTATTGTAAATAAAA
Organism: Lepidostoma basale; assembly: GCA_022606425.2. NCBI lineage: Eukaryota > Metazoa > Arthropoda > Insecta > Trichoptera > Lepidostomatidae > Lepidostoma > Lepidostoma basale. The sequence goes on along the minus strand of JAHDVF020000761.1, from coordinate 163,926 downwards.
ACTTACCGGGACTAGAAGGTTGGAAATGATACGGTGAAACATAATGAAGCTCGGAGGTATGTGTTTCTAAAATGCTGATAATCGTCAACTTGCATGACTAGCTAGACTTCAGTAATTTTAATTCCTTGGCGTATTACAATGGTCCTTGTAATAACGCGATTCCCGGGCAATGTGATCTCTGACTTTGCAATCAGGGTCATAGAAGACAAACATGGGGCATATGGCGAATCTTCGGCATCACAAAACCGACCTCCGGAGAAGGCAAAGGGAAACCACTCCAGTAACCTATTGAGCCTCCTTTAATTTATGGACACAGATTTAGCTTTAATAACAAAATAATCTTAGGATCGCGAACTAGCAGTACTTACTAGATCCGATCCCGACATTACCGGTTACTAAAAAAATCAAAGCGAGCCAAAGTGCAACCTCGGATAAATAGCGGAGATCGGTCTTTCACAGTGGCAAGTCCGTCCGTCCGGAATATGCATCATGTACGCCTCAGATGCATTGATAATCCAAAAGATTTTAAATCTCACCAAAAAATCCACGTTTTTAAAAAATCGCATAAAATGTAAACAACGGTAATCTGAAAGCTAAATGACTAAAAGCTCTCATAACGAAAGAGCATTCGCCACCATGATCGTCAACGTCGAGGGAATATGATACGGTGCTAAAAGGAGAAGAAATATTATATAATAATAAGTACTAAATACTATAAATTCTTAATACTTTAAAATATTTACTCTTGTATATACAAACAATATTTTTTGATTTAGAATTATTATCAATAAAGTTGTGTACGAAATAGGATCATTCAAATATCAGTTGGCCAGATCCTTTTCACATTCAAAACGATAAAACTATATCAAATGACTTAAACTTATTTTACATTTGCAACAGTATACAAGTTCGTGAAAAGGGTAAATATACCCTTTCCGGCGACTACCACTTAATATTAATACCATTATTACCCTTCCCCAAGACAATGTGTAATAACTTAAGCTAGTATGATTAAATATTAAAATTATCATAAAGGATAATATATAATTATCAACTTTGGTATATAAAAAATATTTCCATGTACAATGTTATTCATACACCAAATAGTGCGCTGTAATATATTTTAGTGCGGTTACGAATTTTCACACTTTGTGTTCACGACTAAAGCCGACCGCAAAAAATCCGCGCTCGCATATCAATGCGGATGTACTACATCGAAACATCCCTATTTCTTTGTAGACAGGCAAGCAGGGCGCAGAAGGACAAGTACCCGTAGTTTATCTGTTTTACAAGCTAACTTTTAAGCACATTTCAGTACTTTTAATAAAACATCTGTTTTCTTGAACGAAGCTGAGTGCTATTGTTGGGCCTGATTATGATTGGTGCGGAACTTTACTACTTTGGGAATGCCGTATGCCCAAATAGGGCTATATCCGAAGTTAAATAAATTACATTTGAAACAAAAAATTACACGTATAAAACATTTATGGATAAAATTCACAATGAATGCGAAATGCTGCTGTACTAAATACAAAATGAATATAATAATACATTAAACAAATAAATTATAACGAGGTTGTTGAGAGGATAAATCAGTTCAATATTTGATATGATCGCTTATATTAAATTATTCACAGTATTGAAACTGTTTGGCTGTGAAATTGATCAAGGATTCAAACAAAAATTAAATATTTAAATTTTCATATGAAACACTCACTTTGTGATTAGACATTTAAAACTTATAAATAAAAAATAATAATAAAAAAGTTCTATTTAACCACCGTACGGATCCGATAACCATAACGAGGTTAAACACAAAGTGTTTTAAATATAATACACATATAACAATATAATTCACTTGTAATATTTGTATATAAACTACTTTATTCATTATAAACACCAACCGGTTTCACTCCCGTCGGAGCTTCGCCTTCGTCAGGGAAACAGAATATCAGTATATCCTGTAACCGTGACGAAGGTCCGGCGGGAGCGAAACCGGTGGTGTTTATATCGAATAAAGTGGTTTATATATAAATATAACAAGTTTTATTATTATATTTAATAATGCCACACCACAAATGAAGTGCTTTCACAATTTGTTCGTCTCAACATTCATATATCGTGTCACGCAAGAACGTCAATTTCTTTGACTCTTTACGTATCAGATATTAAATATTCGATTGATCTGATCAGTCACGTTTCTAAGGTCTACTACGATTTCGTACTCCATTCACATATTTGACTTATTGTTTACTATTCTTTTATAAAAATAAAAATAATTTAACACAAAATGTTATTTTTAGATGGTGCACATAGTGTCTATTTAATTTATGTTCCACGTATCCACAGTTTTTTTTTTAAATTAGCAGTAATTAGGCACATACAACAAACCAACACAAGCAAGAAATTTAAAATAATATTGAAGAAATTATTCAAATTGTCATTGGAACAAATAAAAAAAATATTTTACACTTCAATTGTTTGTGTAAATGAAAAAACTAGTGCAATAACTGTATAACTGTAAACATTTTACATAAAATAATACACGTAAAAATACACGCATTAAAAATACAAATTAAAATACGTACATGTACATAATGCTAGTGTACATAACGCTAATAAATACTGAATTACAGCTTAAATTATATCTGCATATAAACTTGTATATTGTTAAAATATACATGTAAAGAATTTAGTTATATAACACATAATAGGAAGTAGTTACTTGGAAATTAAAATTTGCAAATTCAGGTCGGGGTTCAGCAGTTTTAAGGGTAAACAAACTATAATCGAAAATTTTTACATACGTTTTCAGCGCGGAATTCAGAAACAAGAGGTTCGCCATAATCGCCGGTTAACTGTACGGTGGTTTGAAACACAACAATTTAGCACACATCATCGCGGGAATTAAAATTTCAGATCACGTAGACCAGCCAATAACATTCTTTTTATCCATAATAATAGCAAATAAAAAAATCTCACGTTCGTTTTGACCTTGTAAGCTAATAGTTGTCATCGCAAACAAAAGCCTATCCAAAAAATCTAAGATCGCAGTGCACAATGGTGCTCTTATGGCGACCCTTATATATGGAAGTTAAGAATGGAACTGGTACAATACGGTTAAAAGTAGAATAAATGCAGTAGAAATGAGATCTCTAAGACGATTGTGTGATAAATCTTTTTATGATAGCGTGTCAAATACAAATGCGGGAAGTCAAGGTCAAATGCAAATAAGTGAATGCGGTGTGAACGAAAGGGTTATGAACAAAATAATGAAAGAGCCGTTAAGATGGTATGGACACATGGAAAGAATGGGTGAAAACTAAATGGTGAAGAAGGTATATGTAAACGACGTGTGTGAAGCAAGAAATAGAGGAAGATCGAAGAAAACGTGGCACGATCAGATCAATAAAATATTTAGTCACGTAAAGAGTCAGAAAAATTGACGTGCGTGCATGACACAATGTACGAATGTAGAGGATTCGAGAGAAGTATGTCAGGACAGAACAGTGTGGCGGTTAATTATTCTGTCTACCCCTCCGGGGAAACGGCGAAATGGTTGGTTAGTTAGTTTAGCATGAAGATTCTACTTTTTCCTTTTCTTCATTATCCGCGGTTGGTTCAATTTCGGGTGAAGGCATCCCTCAAGGCTTTCCGTTTGTGTCGATCTTGAGTAAATTATTACCACCTCATAACTGACACCTTTTTTGAGCCATTCGATTACCTTAGAGGGGTTTTTCGATCGATTTCAGAAAAAAATCTTGGTCGCCATGTCACTAATCACCCTCAAATGTAGGCGGATGCAAGGCGGACCATGTTATTAAAACAAACGTTCTTATTTATATTAATTAGAAGATTTTATTGGAATTTAATATTAATAATGCCATAGCACAAACAAAACATCACGCCGTTTCACTAGAAGGGTAGGAAGAGATCAAATCAAAACGATTCAAATCAATTTAAATTGATTCATAATATGCATTTATTATAACAAAAGCATAAACGTTCCAAAATAAATCTTGATAGCATCTGTCAAAACTGATCATATTTGAAAACAATTTTAGAATATTTTAAATATGTTTCTTTATAATATCACTGAGGAAGGACCGGTTGTCCGAAACATGTCTGATATACAACATTTTTTTTTTTTAAAGTTGGTGTTGTATATATATACTCAAAAGTTTATTTACTCAAAAGACATTACAAGCAGCATAAATGTTTAAGGCATCTTTTGAGTAGAGGTAAAATATTATATATTATAAATTCAACATAATACCAGGAATGCATTAGAGATGGTTCGACATTAGGAAGACAACATGCTTTCTAAAGAGCATTTGTCCCCTGAACGTACTTTCACTAATATAAAAGACGTCGATCTCCGAGGAGACCGCGTTCAGTAGACTAATTGCTCTTCCCACCGGTGTGACCAGAGGCTGATTGGCTCTAGCGGCCGGTAGATAAAACAATCTGTGCTTCTCACTGTAGAAGATATCTATCGGGGACAAAAATACCAACATCCCCCAGCACGGCCGAGTTCTCGAAATATCCCCTGATTTATCTAAAAAAATGGGTTATTAGATGCCCATCTCTTCGAAGCTGCAGAGAATTGGTTCCGAGCATTCCCAAAAGAAATGCCGTGGAATAAAGCCACGGATAACCACCATACCCTCTCTCTGAACCCTCTCCAGCATAACGGAATATCTCGCCTCGTGAGGACTCCATATCCCAGAACCATATAGATATTCCCTTATGCTGGAGAGGGTTCCGAAAAAAATTCTAAGGTATCTCTTCATGAAGGAGTATGGTAGCTATCCATGGCTCTATCCCACAACGTTTCTTTTGGGAATGTTGGGGTCTAATTCTCTGCAGCTTCGAAGAGACGGGTTTCTCATAACCCATTTCTTTAGACTAATTAGGAGATATTTTGAAAACTCAGCCGTGCTGAAGGATGTAGGTCTTTTTGTTCCCGACAGATATCTCCGACAGCGTCAGCAGAGATTGTTTTACCTACCCACCGCCAGAACCAACCTGGCTCTGGTGACACCGGTGGGAAGAGCAATCAATCTGCTGAACGCTGTCTCCTCGGAGATCGACGTCTTTCATATCAGTGAAAGTACGTTCAGAAGGCAAATACTCTTAATTCTGGAGAGTATCCTGTCTTTCTAATGTTGAACCATCTCTCATGCGTTTCTGGTAGTATACGATACACAATATATTATTTTACCTGTTTTCAATAGATGCCTTAAAAATTAATTTTGTAATGTCTGTTGACGAAAAAAACTGATTAGATTTGATTTGATATGGACTGCCGCACTACTCTATCTCTATATACCTCTCTAGCATACTCCGCATTCATACAGCGAGTCATATATGTATGTCAATTCTTCAGACTTTTAACGTGGCCCGACCTTATTATCATAGATTAATTTGGACATGCCATGTTTTATTCGGTCTTCTTTGACTCCGTACTCCGTCCACACCGTTAACTTTTACTTTTTAAATTATTATTTCTATATCGATGGATTCCATCTGTCAAAACCAACGTACTGATCCTTTCATAATTTTGCCCATTACATTCTTCCGCTCTACATAACTTCCTGATATCAGCATTTGAAATTCTCTCATGCACCGTTTTACGACGAATGTGTCTAAGGAATCTCATTTCTACCTCACTTATAATACTGTCATCTTTTTTCTTCGAGTTGCATGCTTCGCTTCCAAAAATGAAGGTTGAAATTGGAATTCTATTGCAATTGGCCATTTTTGGTTTCACTAAAAAATATTACTAATCCAAGAGCGTACTTTTGGAACACCGAGTGTAGGAGCATATATAGTAATATACTATTGAATATCCTGTACATAGTCCGTTCCCACACTAAACACTGTATGAAATTAGCACAAGAGGGTATTTGGGAACCACAACCGCTCCAGTACCGCGCTGGAACTGCTAGAATGCAGCCCCATTCGTCCGAGAGGCGATCGAGCTAAATTATGCGAGTCCGCAATTTACATATGAAATATAATTATCCCATTCGAAGTTTGCGTGAACACTTGGGTAACTTGGAAGATTTAAATTTTAAATACTTTCCGGAGAAGTTCGTTAAATATTATAAGTACGTTAGAATGTTTCGTTTGAACTACCAAAGTAAAATATACATAATTAATACGAATGAAAACGTCAGTTTTCTAGAAGTTTTATTATATTCTATGAAAGCGATATGTTTCGCCCTTCTAAGGCATTATCAAATGTAACATTTAACATTTGATAATACCTTAGAAGGGCGAAACATGTCATTCCTATAAAATATAATAAAACTTCTTTCTGACGTTTTCATTAGTATTAATTATTTGATATGGATTTTATAACTTGTTCAAGAAACAATAAACTAATTTACATATTTTTTTGATTCGAACGATTAACATATTATTATTATTGATTGTTTTAATTTTGGAACTCTGTTTTTATACGCATCACAATTAATTAATTAATTTCAGTGAGATGCAAACAGGAAAATTAAAATGGAAAAGTGTTCTTAAACTGTGAGAAATAGGTCTATCGTAGCTTTCGTACAGGCTTACTGCGAACGAAAACCTAAATTAATATATATTAAAGCAAAATAAAATAAAACGATATTTTTAAAAAACTCCTTCAAATTTTGGCTTTATTTCAACAGTGATCGATTTCGCCAAGTTGGCTGGCATCGACAGATTGGGACCAGTCTGTTGATAAAATCGGTTCCCTGTGGAAATAAAGCCAAAAACGAATGTAATTTAAAAAAAAAATGTTTTTTTTTAATTCTTATTTATAATGAATTTCCATCAAGAGATTGTAGGTTTCATTAGATTATTGTAATAAGATTTGCATTTCATAAGCATTTGATAATGCCTCAGCAAGGCAAAACAAGTCGATTCCATAACATTTAATAAAACTTCTAGAAAGCGTACGTTTTTGTTCGTATTAATTAATAAAAAAATAGTTTAACGTTGTTGTTCATGAGACTATTAATAATAAAGATGACTGGTTGATTTGACAACTTTTTTGAATGGTATTTACTAAAGACGAATCAGGGCGATCATCAACTTTTTGATACCATTATTATAAAAACAAAACCAAAAATAACCCTTATTTTGACTAAAGGAAAAAAATTCCCGTAGATGCTTTTAATTATATTATTCAAATAAATCAATTTACTTTAATGAAAATATTACAATCTCATTGATATTAAAAATCCAGATGTTTTTTCTCTTTCATATTTTTTTTGCGTGTTAGAATAAAAAAATCACATTCCAAAAAAAATAAACGAATGATACTTATTAATAAAACGTTGTTATTCCGTGTACTGAAATCCCTAATTATACAAGAAAAGCGAATATTATTTCCATTAGGCATGGAATAAAACAGCTCGCATAGCAGGCCGTGGAAATACGCTTTCGCTGAAAAGAAAATTTTTCTTTTTTATATGTTAATTTGTCACTGACGTCATCTAACTGGTATTTAAATACACTCTTGATGTCGCCAAAACTCGGTGAACTTATCTAAGTGTAATCATATTCGAAAGGTACTCCTAGCACGGTGTACTTATTCAATAGTGTTCGAAATATGTATTTTTCCTTTGATTCCAATAAAAAATAAATCATCTTTATAATGATTTCCCTCTTCTTTTATAACGAACATTTTCTTATACACGAGTACATAATTGAAATTTAATTTGAGAATTATTTGTAAAAGTAATTAATTAAAGTTAATTCATTTATGTCATTTAATGATGAGTTTCAAATCTATAGTACGTGATTAAATATACGCTTTTGTGGCAAATAAATGAATAACTTAAAAATGTAAACTATTCGATATATTAAAAAAAAAAAAAAATTATAAAGATATTAAAGGCTTGATTAATTTGAAGGCTTGACATTAAAAATATGCCAAATATACAAAAATTCAAAAATGAGTTTTTGATACCAATTGGTCTTAAACATAAAGACCACTGTGCAAAAGTGAGTAATGGTTGAATTATAGAGTGCAGTTAAAACATCACCCTGAAGAAGCCACCCGTGGTATATGATATATGAAAAAAAACATATTTAAGCTTATTTTCTCTGTTTTATGTATAAACAACTTGGCACCTTAGTAATGTCGAGTCTTCATTAATAAAACACATTCTTATAATGAACGTTAATACCATTTCCAATTATTATTTGATAACTCTTTCCGATTGATACTTTTATAAAAATATTTATTTAAATAATTTCCTTACGTCTGATTACTCGAATTTAATTATTATTATTAAAAAAAAAATTCTTGCACCGACGGAAAAAATAATGTGATTTATTGTATAATCTTCAAACTAAACATAAAATAGCTTCTTTTAGATAAACCTTTTCTTAATTTTTCATTAGTAGCGATTTTGTCTCATTTGATTGCTAATTTTTTTATAAATTTTCTTTGTGAATGATATCATACTATTCCTTCATTTTTAGAGTGATGATATAAATAGACACGTGTTTATTATCATCAAAACACCTGAATATAAAAAAATATCTATTAGAGTAAGTAGCAGCATTGGTTAGTAAAAATTACATTAATTTTAGTTTGCATTTTTAAATCACTCACATTTTTGTATTATAGATTTTGGAAGAAGAGAAATACTAAGTCCGTGGGCGAGCAAAGTAAAGAAATACAACCAAACGGCGTCACTCGTGAATTTGAGGAGTATTATATCCTCTAATAGAGTACCGTAGATACTCTTAACTAAAATTACCGTGGGTTATGATCCGGTGGTCTTTTCATTTTGGAGTATAGCTCAATTTAGTACTGCACCATCAATTGAAGTGCCCGTTTCATCGCGCCAAGAAAACTTAACCCAGTTCCAAGCTCGAGATACGCGAATAATAAAAACCGCGCGCTATTGAAGGCAGCACCAAATCCGTTTTTGATCATTCGGTTCACTCTGGTATGCGTACGAGCCTAAAAAAATGTGAACGTTCGCTAAAAGCATAAAACATTGCATACAAAATGGCGCCGTCACAAATGGCCTAAAGATGAAGAGAAATGTTTAAAAAATGGCCAACGGACGGACGTTAATGCCTCCGCGGCGGAAAACGGGACTCCTATCAATCATGATAATATTTAGGGCCTTATGAAATATTAATGTCACCGCAGTCACGTGACCGTGCCAGGCACCAATCAGCGCGCGGAGATTTATTCCCCGGAGTCGGCAAACATTTCAAAAGACGAATTTCTAATGGAAAGTTATGGAATATACAGGGTGGCCGGGTCGGTCTCCCCGGATCTTCAAAATGTACATTTGTTACGATTTACCTGACAAAATGCCGCGGCTTTGGAATATTCAGTTCAATCTTTGCGGATACCCATTTTAACTCTACCAAGGTGAGTACAAAATACTGTATTGTCAATTCAAACTGAATGCCATTTTAAAGAATTATATGAAAAGAGCTCTCCAAATGAGTATATGTAAAAATTAATGTAATTATATTGATGAAATCACTTTCTTGTATGAAATTTTTCATTGATAAAATATACTCCTTAACTACTATTATTATATTCTTCAAAATGATGAAATTCGCAGCGCGAAATTTTTAATTAGTGAAAGCAACTCTTTAACTACATTTATTATATTTTTTAAATTTGATGAAATGATGTCATCTGCGTCACACCAGCGTATGAATTCGTTAAGTTATAAGCAACATCAGTTGGCACCTACATAATTAAGTATTCATATGCAGCGCCAATATTGTTTGAACTAAACTCACATTGACAGAATATGAAACACAATAATCCGAAGGATATACAAAGTTGATAGTATCGTAAAATGTTAACGTTAATAGAGAAGCGGCAGAGAAGAAAGATCTGGAATGAATATTTTACCAGAATTGCAGAATCAAAGGTCGTAAGAACAACCTAAAAGAAGTAGAATTCCAAGAACGCTTTCCGAAAAGATGGAAAGACAATTGGTAGTCCACCTTTCAAGAAGGAACTAGACAGATTCCATTGTCAAAATATTTTATTTTTGTTGATTTCAACCAGTGCTTCTTGCAAGCCCATGACTTAATGAGCCGAGACGAGGGGTCTTGTGTACAAGTTTCAGGTTGCCCAACCCACCATGGAATGAGCCATGCTTGGAATAACCTTGAGGGGCATTATTTGAAACAAATTTATTCGACAACAAACCAAGGTAACTGAGGTGGCTCTTCGGATAGGCAGGCTGAAGTTGTAGTGCGCGGAGAGACGGGTTCTGGAGTGGAGAGTGCGCACAGGATTCCATAGAGATGGATGTCTCTCTGCCCACAAGACCGACGATGTTATAAGGATTGCTGGTCTGGATGGATGGGAGTGGCGATGGATGGGGGCCAGTGGAGTGCTTTGGTAGAGGCCAACACTCAGCAGTGGACGACAAACGGCCGATAAAGTAAGTATGTGAATTGATTTTGTCAATTTACATTAAAATTATTTCGTACTTTACATATATTTTTAACATTTTTGTATATATGATATACAGCTTCGGGTAAGCGGCGGGTAACCTTCTATGTCTTTATTTATTTGTATGTTTGTTCATTTGTATGTGTATTGACAATCACTGTATGTTACCCTAGAATAAATAAATAAATATATGATAGATATATAGATAATGAACTTTTATGAATATAATAAAATACATACATTTAAATACTTCCTCATTGCCAAATTCAATTAATTATATTATAGATGAATAATGAAAAATTAGAGTTTTTGAAAATGTGTGTCAATCGATCGTCTATCAAATAATAGTTTTCATAGATTATGCAACCATATTGAAATTATAAGATATTAAGAGTATACACATATGGATATTATTACAACAGCCGGAGAGCACATAGCGGGAATTCAAATTTGGGATTAATATTAACTGCTCAGCGGAGAATTGCGAAATATTTCAAAGGCAAACTATATTAATTCTGAAGCTGAATTTATGAAAAGCCAGTCAAATGAATTTAACCATTGAATTTATGATGCATTTGTGAGTAATAAATCAGTTTATTTTCCTTGCGCACATTCGTGCTTACTGGAGTAATTGGAACTTTTAATGCGCACCGAATGAGTTGAGGTTGTTTATGGTGTTTATTGTGTAAAGTTATGTTTATAAAACAAATATATTTTTGTGCAATCAGTCGAGATTCGTTCACAATGCTTTTGTTTGATGATGTAGTCAACTCTTTTACAATCGATGTTTCCAATCAACTCTGAATAAACTCATTAGCTTTGTAAACCGGTAAAATACACAAGAACAAGTGTGTTTTCTGCTACAATTTTTTTTCAATTTCATATTTCATTTCGTTCAAACCGAGTAATATTTACGAAAATACTAAGTCATTTAAATAGGGGTGGCTATTTTTTTAATGGATGATGTTGATATTCTGGAGACGACATTATCCAATAAATAATACGAATGAAATCGTCTGTTTTCTAGAAGTTTTATTATATTTTATGTGAATGACATGTAATAAAATTTCAAAATAAACAGGCGTTTTTATTCGTTTTAATTATTTCTTAAGGAGTTTTAATTTTTTTTCAAAAAACAATTCATACGACATAATCCTTTAATTGGGCGCTAGGAAACTAATTTCCTTAAATAATAACGTTTTCAACAAATAACATGTTAACGTATTTTTTTCGAAATATTCAAATTTTCATTCTAGCATAATATTATATTATTTATACAACATTTTGTGGGAAATACTAACCTGTATCTATAAATGTGTCTTAGTGGGGAAATATTTTTTTCAGTCCAAAAACGAGTTTGTTTTTTTTATTCGTTTCCATAATTATCGCATTTAAACTTGCAGGATCAACCATTATCTGAATATATTCATTCTTTCTTTAACAATTAATTAAAATTCAATATTAAATAATTTATACGAATAAAAACTTTTGTTTTCTGGGAGTCCGTCGGTGTGTTCCGAAGCACAACTTTGGCAATGCTAAACATGTCATTCTCATAAAACATAATAAAACTTCTTACAAAGAAAAGCAATTTCGTTATTTGAAAAACAATTAAAAAAGTGATTTGTATCGTGTTACGAGGTGACGTGATTTTCAAAATATTCTTGGAAAATAAATGCATTTATCGACAGTAAAATATCTAAAAAAAATAACAGAATCAAGGGAAGTATATACTATAGTTAAGGCTACTTACTAGTGCTTATTTCCAAATCAATTTGAAACAAAATCTTATTTTGTAAATGTACTTATTTATGTAACTTTCTATCCACCATGTATGAAAAATATTTTCACATATTCTGCCAGCCATAAAGAGGTAAGGATGAATTCTTTTGATATGGCGTGACGGAAGAAATTTGTCATATAATTGGTTTCAAGTTGCCGGCGGCGAATACTGAACAAGTCGACTCTATTGCCGGGAGGTAAATGCATTCTCGTTGAGTGTCTATATGCACATTGTTCACGTCGCATGTCTGGTACAATAAAAGCTCTATTTAACTTGCAAAATTTTAGTTCCACTCAATAACAAATGCACGTCAACAAGTTGGGTGAAAAACGGAGCATTTTTTCTCTATTAACGTTGACATAATAAGTTTCCAATATAGCACAGGCTTTGCCAAGCTAAATAATTATAGATGGGCCAAAATGTAAAAAAAAACAATAAAAAAATAATTTGTTTTCTGTATACTACTTAAAAATAGCGTTAAGGGTGTTACACGCATCGCATTTGAAACTAGGATATAGCAATTATTAGAAATTGAAAATTTGAAACATGCATCAGGCCCATAATTACTTACGGGATGGAAGCAATACGATACTGTCAAAACCAAATATATCCCAAGAGAAACAGAATTTAAATCTTGCGACCTATCGTGAGTAGAACCCTTAGTGATTGGATGACTTGAGGCCAGTGAGATGGAGTAAGGAGTGAAAACGATTTTGGAGAGACCACATCGAAAGGATGGATCCATCGAGGCGTTGACCACCAAGACGCCAAAGAGACGAAGAGAAAGATAGACGTCTTCATCACAGGAAGAAATTCAATTTTCTGTATAAACTGATGGAAAGATTTGATAAGGGGAAAATGAATAAGAAAAGTTATCAAACATATTTACGATATTAGGTATAGAAGATCAAAACTAACTTAAAGGTTTATGATGGTTAATTTATAAATAATGTTAAGTTATTTTATATGCTAAATAATAAAATCATTATAGAGATCCATGTTCATGAATATTGGTGTCTTCTTCAGCCGAAATTTCTAAGTTGTGCATTAGTCAGGAATCCTTACCCCTACTTGTACAGTGCCGTGTCATCATAGGTATCTTGTAAATAAATCAGAACTAAGTTTTCCCCTTGGAAATGTGTCTAGAAAAAAATTCGAATCAGTAGAACCAAATCAAGAAAATGATTTGCGGTTTCTCACGAGCAAAGAATCATTCAGAGAACATTCACCAGGAAGCTATTCCATTAGAAAAGGTGGACTACTTAAGATACTTCGGCTCTGTTCTTACCAAATACAACAAGATGGTGAATTACGTAGAGCATAGAATCAATGTAAAATGGTATAAGTGGCATGGCTATTCACGAGTAAAAATTAAATAAAAGGTTTGCCGAACCGCTGTAAGACTTAACGTATTTTTCGGACCATAAGACGCAAGTAATGAAAGCATCATTAGATGATGTGGACACTTAGCAGGATCAAATAAATTAAATATTGAAAGTCTGCCACGTGAGGAGGCAGAGAAATCGACGTGCGTGCATGACACGATGTATGAATGTTGAGGAATCGAGAGAAATATGCCAGGAAAGAAAAGTGTGGCAATTCATTCTTTCTGCTAACTCTTTCGGGGAGACGGCGTGATGGTTAGTTAGTTAGTTAGTGTTAGATGAATTTTTTAATCTGAAAATTCCATCAAAAATTGGGGTGCGTCTTATGGTCCTATGCATCTTATCGACCAAAACATTTCTTTAAAAATTGATGGATAAATTCTGGGGTGCGTCTTATGGTCTGATACGCCTTATCGTCCGCAAAATACGGTTCCATTACTTATGCATCGGAAATGAACAAGATGAACAGAGGCTACACATAGCAGAAATGAAGATACAAAGGTGGGTCGTCGGGGTGACAATGTTGGACAAAATAAAAAATGAACATATCCGAGGAAGCCTGATAGTCGCCAATTTCTGGGATAAAGCTAGAGATTATTGTTTGCGATAGTACAGCCATGTAAGGAGAAGGAAAAATTACTACAATGTGGACAGGACCCTGCAACTGGAAGTTGGTAGGAGAGAAACGGGGAGGCCTTCTGTAAAATAGATATATATTATCAATGAAATCGTTGAAGTCTGCGACTGGACAGGCAGATTACCCAGGACCGCGAAGGTTGAAGGAGCCATATAAGTATATAGGAGCCGTAACGGGAAATGGCTAAAAAGACAGGCATAATTGAACAGTAGTAATACTTAACATAAAAGCATATTTAAAAAAAAAATCATTTTTAAGCCTATACCACTTTAAGTTGATATCATGAAAATGTTTTAATTTGTAAGATACATATATACAATTTTAAATACGTAAAATTGAATGTAATTTTCATCGTGGAAAAGGAAAATTCGAAATTACAATTTACAAAAAGGCAAAAATATTTTTAAGGAAATGTTCTCGATGTTTTGAGTACGGTGAATTCTATTTTTATTTTATGCATTACTCGTGTGTTGAAGTTATTTTATATACGTCTTGTACTCTCATGAGCTGGTATTAGTACACGTGCTACAAATACGGAATATATTATTTCTCTGAATTTCATAACTTTTACTCGTAACGAATTTGCGCTGTCATTATCGCTACGATCTGAATTGAAATAAATATTAAACTTTTTATTACATTACTTTAAGGCGAAAAAGCAGATAAAAAATAAATTTATACGTATTTTGCTTCTCTTGCAATGTTTCGCACGTATCGTTAAAATGGCTGGCATTGTACGTTGGAAACATTTTGTTATATTTATAATGAACTGCTAAATATGTTTTTCCATGTACTTAGCATTCAAGTGAACAAGTAATTTTATTAACTAACTAATCATCAAGCTGTCTCTCCGAAGGGGTAGTAAAAAAATATTGACCACCTGACATACTTCTCTCTACTTCTCAACATTCATATCGTATCATACACTTGAGGAGTCGATTTCTCCGACTCCTCAAGTTGCCGACATTAAAAAAATTGATCGATTTGATTGTGTCACGTTTTCCTCGGTCTTCCTCTTTTTCTAGTTCTGTTTACTTCTAAAATACTTCTTGAAATCTTTTAAAACCCAAATTATAAGAAACTTTAACAAGTTGATTTTTTACTGTGACTACAATATTACACATACGTCTGTATTTAAAAAAATTAAGATTTCTACATCTGATCGAAAAGAGTAACATTGTACCGAAATGCTCATATAATAATTTTGACATTAATTAAATTTTAAATTTTATATTTAAAAAAAAACTTATTTTATCAAGAACATTTTAAACAGGTATCTTTTGGATGGTATCAATTCGAATCGGTTTAATTCTCAACACATTTACAGTGTAAGGTAAAAAACGTTATTATTTATTTGTCGATGATCTGAAATCTTGACTATTGTCATCGCCTTCTGTCGGATATATGATAAATAATAAGGATTACCAAATAATTCATCATTATTTTTTTAATATTAACAATAAATCTAGACAAACGAATTTCCTATATACTTAATGATGGGAGAGAAGTTAAGCCTGTAGGTTAGGGTCACTTTAAATTATCCTTAAGGGGTTAATGGGAACATCGCAAATGGTGCTTGAAGGTAAATTTAAGTAATTTGTAACATTTTAATTTTTTTATAAAACTCATTGAATATCTTTTTCTTCTTCTTCTTAGTGTAGGTCTTGTAGACAGTTTCTTAAGATGAATTGGCCTCCTGCGAGGTCGACTCCCAGCTGTCGATCCATCTCTTTTGTGGTCTGTCCGGTGGTCGTCTACCTTGGGGGTTGGCCGTGCAGTACAATGAGGGAGAGTCTGGATATATCCATTCTGCGCTTACTTGTGAATTATTTCCGCGCATATTATCCTTGTCCTTCAAGGAATTCATAAAATATCTGACATTTTAAAATTATCATATTAAAAGTTTTTGGTTTATGGTTTAAGTTCCTATCTTTGTTAAAATCTTTTAACTTACTAACTAACCATCACGCCGTTTCCCTGGAGGGGAAGACAGATATGATGAACCGCCACATTGTTCTATCCTGGCATAATTCTCGCGCCTCTTCTACATTCACACATCGTGACATGCACGCTCGTCGATTGTTCCTACTTCGAACATGGCCGCCTTTCAGTAATTGATTAATTTGGTCATGCCATGTCTTCCTTGGCCTTCAACGACATCTTTTCCCATTCACACTACTTGAATATATCTTTTTAACCATTCTTTCCTCATCCATTTGTTCTATATGTCCAAACCATCTTAGTGACCCTTTCTTAATTTTATTTATCACGCATTCATCCGTCTTACATTCCTTTCTTACTTCATCTTTAGATATTTTATCATACATTGTTTTTCCGCACATTCTTCTTAGTGACCTCATTTCTACAGCATTTATTCTACTTTTATCCTTCTTCTGCCAACTTCAAGCTTCACTTCCATTCATAAGGGTCGGAACTAGAACTTCATTGTGCACGTCTTTTAAAATTATATATACTCGTATAATATTATATATTCAACTAGATGCAACCCGTGAAATTTTCACTGAAGTAAACTAAATTCCACATTAAGTTTCATGGTTTATTTAAGTTATACAAAAATTATCAGAACACATTTCACCATAATCCAGCGAAGCTATCGGGTATGCGCATCGTGTGCATTTCGAATAACTTTCGTAGAGATTTGAAGTATTCCTCTCTCGTTCTCTGGTATTCGAAATACTATCGTATTCTTTTTTTAACGACATTCGGTTTTTTGCCACCTCATACACACCTGATACAAACAAAAACCTATCCAAAAAAGCTAGAATGGCAGTGCACAATGGCGTTCTTCTACCGACACTTATATATGGAACCGAAGCATGGAACTGGAAAAGAACGATGAAAGTAGAATATATGCAGTAGAAATGAGATCTAATGAAAATATAAGAAGTGAATACGGTGCGAATGATGGTGCTATGAACAAAATAATGAAATGATGATTAAGATGGTTTGGACATATGGATTAACGATGGAAATGGAACCAGAAATAGAGGAAGACCAAGGAAAACGTGGCACGATCAAATAAATCAAATATTGAATGTCGGCCATGTGAGCAGTCAGAGAAATCGACGCGCGTGTATAACACGATGTATGAATGTTGAGGAAGCGAGAAAAATATGTCAGGAAAGAAAAGTGTGGAAGTCCATTATTTTTGCCTACCCCTTCGGAGAGACGGCGTGATGGTTAGTTAGTTAGTTAGTTAGTTTTATATTATGATTGAGGTCTACAAATTAAATAATGTAGAAGGCATCATCTGTTGGTGGTTCAAGTCAATTATTTATATTATGTTTGCTTGTTAATGATATGTCTGATAGTAATGGAATCATTGACAATACTGGTTGAGATACACGCGCTTATCTGATAAGACAATGCTGCATCTGACATTACAAGCAGGTTAGGGGTTGAGTAATTTGATAATTATTGAGACGGCACGAGTACAACACTAAATAATACACCGTGACATAAAATATGGCCGGAAATCAAATGTTTTGTCTATTATCGTATTCGCAACCAACATTTAAAGGGAAATATATTTAATATTTAAAAAATATACAATTGAAATGTCAGTTTTAAACTAACTAACTAACCTTTTCCCCGGAGGGGTAGGGAGAGAGGATGGATCTACACAATCCTCTGTCCTGGCATATCTCTCGCGCGTCCTCTACATTCATACATAGTACCATACACGCACGTCGATTATTCCGACTTCGGATGTGACCGCCTTTTAGTAATTGATTAATTTGGTCATGCCATTTTTTCCTCGGTCGTCCTCGGCTTCTTTTTCCACTCACGCTGCTTGTGTACACCTTTTTAACCATTCTACTCTCATCCATTCGTTCCATATGTCCAAACCTTCTCAGGGATCCTTTTTTAATTTTATCCATGACGCAGTCATCTGTCTTACATTTTCTCTAATTTCATCGTTCGGTATTCTATCATACAATGTTTTCCCGCACATTATTCTTAGTGATCTCATTTCTATCCTCTTCTTAGTGATCTCATTTTATCAGTCAGTTCTAAATCATTACGAAATATTAAATGTCCTAGCAAGTTGAAATGTGTCAATTCGATAAAATGTATTAAAACAATAATTTAATAAAACGATATTTTTTTTAAGCACGTCGATTTCTCCGACTCCTCGCGGGGCTGATATTTAATATTAGTATTTTTTAAGAAGTACTTCTTTGAGTTTTTTATTATTTTCCCCGGCATGTTTCGAAGGTTTTATATATATTTTTATATAGAAGTGTATAACCTTCGAAACATGTTCATAAAAATATACTTAATTGTGGAAAAATCAGTATTTAAATTCATAAAAAAATCGTCATTATGGAATTTCAGTGATAACGCCTTTTTATTACACTACATTAAATGTTAATTCACTACAGAGAAATAACGCAAGATATGATTTTCCAGCACTTCAGATTTCTAGTTTGAAGGTCTTGAGAGTCTATACATGCCTCAGTCTATAGATGTTATAATTTATTTATTTAACCTGTCTACATGTCGTAGATACAAAATTTTCGTAAGTAATATATTACACAGTTCTATTTTTAAAAATATTAATTTATGACCGAAATGAAGTAGCATAAATCCATTAATATTTTACGCGTTCTCCATACAGTGCGTTTGATTTTAAACGAAAAACAAAAAGTATTACTCAGCGAAAGGTGACGTTTTTATCGGTTTGATCGTTTCAATGATTTATTATTAATTGCTTTGTGTTCGGACAATCAAATCACCGATTTGTACAGTAGCAAGGGAACCGGTGTGTGGTGATCACACACGGCTAGGCAGTGGCGGCTGTGGTTTCATTCAAATACACTATAAGAGTTTGTGCTCTGAATTGGTCATGCAAGTTATGAAAAAAAAAATTAATAAAAAAATATATATATTAAGTTAATTTCTACTTAGTTTGTGTCTTAGACCGGTTTCGGCAGCTCGCGCTCCCATCTTTTGGAACTTGTATCAAAGTTTTGGCAGGCTAATATAATATATGAAATAATAATGGTTGGGTGGGTTGAAGATTAAAGATTTTGTAAGAAAAAAAAAGAAAGAAAAAACATCGTTTTCATTTATTATTATTATTATTATTATGGGGGGAAAGAGGAAGCGAGGCAGACCTAGAGCCACATGGAGAAGAACCCTGCAGGACGAGGTTAAGGTAGCAGGCCTCACTTGGATGATGTTAGGCATCAGGCATGCGATAGAGTCGGGTGGAGAAGGTTCCTTGAGGCCCTATGCACCACGGAGGTGTGACAGGACAAAAAGAAGAGAAGAAAAAGATTATTATTTTTTTCCTTGTATACAATACGTGAATTCTACACCAGACCAAAGACAGCCAAGTGACAATCACACTGCCATCGCCGGGAATCGAACCCGTGACCTTCGGAATGGAAGTCAGAGCTCTTACCAGTCTACCACGAGGGTCAAAATTTTGTTATTAAAACTATATTTTAATTTAATATCAAATGTTGAATGTAGGCCACGTGAGGAGTCGCAGAAATCGACGTGCTTGCATGACACGATGTATGAATGTTGAGGAAGTATCTAAAAGTGTGGCAGTCTACTCTTTCCGCCTACCCCTTCGGATTTGTGTTGTGGAAAGTGATTTAATTAGTTTTTAAACTAAATATTCGTTTTGTGTGCTGTAATACCACGGAGAGCTACTGGGATTCTAAATAATCAGCCGCACAAGCGAGTTTGTACGCATTCACGACTCTGCATAATGTACATTATGGGTTAAATTACTTTGTTTGTGGCGGCGGATTTGTTGCAGATTGAAATTTGGAACAGATAATTGGCTGCAGATGATTCGTCCGCTGTTGAGAATTGGTCCATGAAATAACATAAACGTTTAAATACAATTGTGAAACTGTATTAATTGATTAAAAGCATCATTAATTATAAATGAAAGAGAAAATGGCCGTGTACAATGGAGTTCTGGTTCCAACACTAACGATACTGGCAGAATAAGTATGAGAGCATAATAAATACAGTAGAGATGAGATTGCTCCGACAAATGTGTGATAGACTTTTAAATGTAGATATTAGGAAGGAATGTACATCTGAAAAATTGACGTGCGTGTATGATTTGCTATTGATGAATATGGAGAATTCTAGAGATGTTTGTCAGGATAGATCGGTGTGTTGGTCCATTATCTTTTCTCTCTTCCTTCCCTTCTGGGAAAACGGCATGACGGTTTTATTTGTAAGATTCTATTTGTGAAATATCCATATACTGAATACATATATGGATTCCTGGTATCTATTTGAGTTTCAAATTTGTAACGGCACTGTGTAATAATTTTCATGGAATAAAAAAATAGCAATATTCAATTATTTTTGTTATCGTCTAATGACGATACGCTATTTTGTAAATTTTTTATTATTATTAATAGTTGCGTTATGTAGTAACTAAAAAATAACCGGGTGGTGGTCTAGGGGACAGAACTGATGGGTCCTAATTTAAGTGACTTAGATTCAAGGGTGGACACGACCCGATTCCTTCTTCATAATAATGAGGTATTTTCTGGTCACATTGGAGATCGAAAATAAATAATATTACCACTGATTCAAGTCCTTAGTTTAGCTTTTTTTAATATTTTTTTATATAAAACATATTATCTTACGAGTATTTACAGGTGAGTAAGTACCTAAATTCCCAAGTAAGACTATGTAGAATACTAGAGAAAAAATCTGAATCTAAAAAACTGTATTCAAAATAATATTTATGGTTCGGCTATGTTAAAATCAAACCGAATTAAATCATATTAATTTTTTAAAAAGATATTACAAACAATAAACGTAGTTTCAAACATCAATTGAGAACAGGTGAAATATAATAAATATATAATACCAGGAACGCATGAGAGATGGTTCGACATTAGTTATACAAAATACTCTCTAAAGTCAAGAGTATTTGTTCTCTGCACGTACTTTCACGAATATAAAAAACGTCGATCTCTAAAGCAATTCATGTTTAGCAATTGGATTGCTCTTCCCACCGGCATCACCAGAGGCAGGTTTGTTTGGTATGCTGGGAGATAAAACAGTCAGTGCTGACGCTGTTGAAGATAACCAATATAAAGATGGATAGCCTCCAAGATGACGGAATTCTCAAAGAATCCCCTGATTAGTCTGAAGAAATGGGTAAGCGTGAACCCATCGCTCCTTATCTGTAAACTTTTGGTCTCCAGCATGCCCCAAAAGGAATGCAGTGGGATAAAGCCACGGATAGCTGCCAAACTCCCTCATGTAGAGATATCTCAGAAGTCTTTTCTGAACCCTCTCCAACATGAGCGAGTATCTCGCCTCTCGGGGACTCCAACACTCGAGCCGGCTCCGGTCCAATGAGTTATGTAAAATTCGCAAAAATAAGGATTATTGAAAACTCTACCAGTTTGGAGAATAAATTCCAATATTTTCTGATTTCAAAGAATGGATTATCTTACTTTATTTGTTTTATAAGGATTAATTGTATCTTAATAGAGACGAAGATGTAAATTGTTTTCTGGGAACATAATGTGGTGGCCAAAGCGCTTACAGGACTTATGACCTGTCATTGGTTGGGTTGAGCGATCGCTT
The DNA here is from genome assembly GCA_022606425.2 of Lepidostoma basale. Lineage (NCBI taxonomy): Eukaryota > Metazoa > Arthropoda > Insecta > Trichoptera > Lepidostomatidae > Lepidostoma > Lepidostoma basale. Next base: position 142,078 of record JAHDVF020000761.1, on the reverse strand, counting down.
TATGTTTAACAACAGTCCCCATTCTGCCTTTTTTTCCTTATGACCACCACGTCTGACAAATTTTTGGAACTTGTATATATGGTAGGATTCCACGCCTATCTTTACATATTAAAGTTCACTCTACACTAGCGTCATCTATTAAGATTGGAAAGCATTAAGCAGAAATCTTTATTTATGTACGGTGAAAGTCTCTGCAAATCATACAGTACTAGACTACGCCTGGAGATGTCTCTTCAATTTTATGCCTATTTGGACCAGTTATTTTATACAACATTTTGAATGTATACAAATTCTTGTTGACAAATACTGGATTTCACCCATTACTTTATTTGTGTTAAAAATATTACTTTAATTTTTATAAGAAAGTTAAATCTGAAAAAAAATGAAACGAGCGAACAGAAAAAATACGTAAACGGAATACTACTGGTTAAACTGTAATTTTCGAACGTCCTTTGAAAGCATATCTCTCCGCCTCCGCGTAGGCCCACATCATTATGCAAGTCAGAATCATTTAGAAGGAAGGAAAGGATAAGGCACGTCCCGAAAATTCTGATCTGTATCATAAAACAACACTCAAAGTCGTGCTAAATGGAGCTCGAAAGATAAACGAGTGTCCATGAATATGAAATCTGCGTATCATTTATTGATTCTATCCTAATGGTCCAGCGGAAAACCCTAACTGCTCTCGCAGCCCAACAATAAGGCTCGCTCTAAAGTGTCCGTAAAACTTGTAATTTCACTTACGTTTTACGACCATCTTACCCTCCTTTCAATTTTCTTTCCTTATCAATATTTCGTTTTCAATCTTTCGTTTAAAATCTTTCCATTCAATTCTACGTCCGCTTTATTCTGCAAAATGCTTTTTTTCTTTAAAATATATATAAAACAAATTCTTTAATAAAATGCTGTAATGATCATATCTGCATATAAATATATAACATTATTAGAAATAAAAAATAAAAAGTGCTGCAACTGATTGACCGAGGTAAAATTAACGGAAAACGAAGTGTCGGAAGAAAAATAAAATCCTAGCTAAAAAACCTTCGAGAATGGTTCAGTTGCAGTACAACATCAATAGCCATGATGTTATCCAACTTATTTTATATTGTCCACTTTATATTATTATATATTGTCCAATTTATAAGGGTTAACAAAAATTCATGGTACTTGTTTTGCGTATATAAGAAGAAAATTATGTTAAACAAAATAATTTTTAAGTAATATGTATTTACATAATCACTTAATGGAACCCAATTTAAGCACTTAACAGCCAATACTAATATATACTATGACTGATAACGCTATAATCGTGTTAATTTAAAAGGGAAACAAAATGAGCAGGCGTGAATAACCGTATTTCCCAGGAGACGCCGTTGTCACCGAAATTAGGGTTCGCATTTCAAGGTGTGTGGGGGAATAAACACTTTTTGAAATTAATTTACAAGTACTCACGTGTAGGACAAACTTCCACGAAATTAATAATGCTGTTAAACTTTTAATATAAATGTGACTGTGCGTATATTATAAAATAACAAACATTTTCTTGTACTTGATGAAGTCAGCAAAAAAAGACCAGTTTTTATGCCACACTATTAAAACTAATAACTCAAAAATAACTAACTCAATTATCTTCATGTCGTCTCCTTGAAGTAAAAGGCAAAAAAAAGGATCGCCACAATATTCTTTCCTGACATGCTTCTCTCGATTCCTCAACATTCATACATGGTGTCAGGCACGAACAAGAATCTTCGACCACTCAAGTGATTGATTATTTATGATCGTGTCACATTTTCCTCGGTCTTCTTTTATTTCTAGTACCGTTAATATGATTAACTGGAAGGAGATAATGTCCTGTCCCGGAAGGAGACAAATGTCCTGACTGCGAAACGTGAGGGAGTGGACCGGCATCCGAAGTGTGGAGGAGCTGTTCCGAGCGGCGCAGGACAGGGACAGGTTCGCCGAGGTGATAGCCATCGTTGGGGGACCCGACAGGGCATTTGAAGAAGAAAAAGAAGAAGAATTTGGCTAACGTATACATTTTACAATTATTTCTTCATTCATTCCTTCCATATGTCCAAACCATCATAATGATCCTTTAATTATTTTGTTCACAACGATTTTATTTGCACTGCATTCAATTCTTACATATTCCTTTGACACTATATCATACTAAAACTAATAATTCTGAAACAACTATCTAACTAACCATCACACCTTCTCAACGAAGGGGTAAGTATAAATAATGAATCACCACACCGTTCTTTCTTAATATACTTCTTTCGCTTCCTCAACATTCATATTTTTGACGACCTTCGTGGCCGAGTGGTAGGTGCCTTGAATGCTACCCCGAAGGTCCAGGGTTCGTTTCCCGGCGATGGCAGTATGATTGTCACACTATCTTTTGTTGGTGCAGAATTCACGTAATAATTAAATGGCGATAGATAAGCTACCTATCACGTGTCACGAGAATCAAAATGATAGCTTTACCCTTAATTCGATTTGGCTCGCGCTTTAATGATGTTAAGAGCGATTCAACAAAACAACAATAATAATAATAATATAATCATGGCACACACGTTCTATTGATAATAATATTGCATAACTCAAAGTTTTTTTTATTGCGTAATTTAGTGATGCCAGATTTTTAAACTATTAATTACCTATGTCATGGGATGTTTTTCAACGGATTTTTTGCCATTTTGATAATATCTAAGAAAGGCGAAATATTCATTCCCATATGCCATTCACATAAATTAAAATAAATCTTCTATAAAACAGACGTTTTCATTCAAATTAATGATTTATTAGGAAGTTTTATGTCATTGCTCAAGAAACAATAAAAAAACTAGTAATATATTTTACTTTGTAAACTCATTAATCTTCATATTATTTCTCGATTTGATTATTTCTTATGTGTTAACACGGTTATTACAGAATTTGTTTTTTGTATGCAAATACTTGTAGACAAATAATGGATTTTTATCCATTGCGGGTTATTAATTTTTTAATTATCTTGTCCTTTCCAACAGTGAAGTTATTAAAAAAAATCACATGTATACAAGTTCAAAAATTTGTCAGACGTGGTGTCGTAAGAAGGGTTAATTAAACATAAAGTGATCGCTTAACCCAACTAATGACAGGTCATAAGTCCTGTAAACGCCTCGACTACCATATTCTGTTTCCAAATAATTTACATCTTCGTCTCTATTGAGATCAAATTAATCCTTAAAAAAGGTTATTACATAATATATACGTAAATTATTTCAACATTTTTATAAGCTCAAGGATTGAAGACATCTTGTTAAGCGGCGTGGGAATTAATCTCACACAGAAACTGGTAGTTTTGTAACGCAGTGGTGGAAAGTGCACTTGATTCAATGACGAGTCAGACAGGATTTTAAAGATTTCCACTGTTGAGCAAAGATTACTTGTTCGCGGTGAGAGGCAGTGCCGGGTTAAGCTAGCGCGGGGCTTGACAAGCAAATGTTGTAAAATTGTATGATATTTAAATAAAACACGATTTTCAATAACTAACGCATCAAGCTGTCTCCCAGAAAGGGCATCAAGATTCATACATTGTCACATGAACGCACGTTTATTTCCCCGACTCCTCACACGACTAATACTCTAAGCCTTTCTAATATCAGCATTTGAGATTCTGTCATATATCGTTCTACATACGTCTTAGGGACCTCATCTCTACCGCATTTATTCTGCTTTCGTCCTTCTTCTGTCAGTTCCATGATTCGCTTCCATACATTAGGGTTGGGACCAGAACTCCATTGTGAACGGCCGTTTTCGCTTTCATTGATAAATTCTTGTTTCCAATAACTATTTTTAAAGCTTCATTCACTTTGTTACCCGCACCAACCCTTCATTTGACGTCACTATCCGTTCGGCTCAATATTCGGCTCGGAAAATTAAGATAAACACATTAAAAACGCATTTAAAGTTTTTATTTTTATTTTGCTTGTATCTCAGAAACTAGATAAGATACCAACATGAAAGTAGCACCAAAACAAAGAGAAAAGAGTTAAAAATACTAAAAAATACAAACATATATAAAATATAGTGTACATATAATTTAAAAAAGTACTTATCGCTAGCAGCCTCTAATACTTTTAGACCATAATAACTAGTCATAAACCCATCAACTACGCTACTTGATGCATCTATGCTTAGTAAATCAATTTAATGCATTTTATATAGTAAGCTTATACCTCAATTCTTCAACAATACAAATGATAAGTGCATCAACTACATCACATAATGCATTTATGTTAAGGAAAATAGCTATTTGAATACAAATATTGTAAAATTAGTGCGATCTAATTTGTGTGGCAATGCAGAAAAGGCTATTTTTTTCCTTATAATAAGCGCATAATCTCAAGTTGATGCTACTAACCTAAGCACGCCGCCAATAATAACAGTAGAGATTGCTAGCAATAAACGCACTAACTCAAACATAGTGCATTTATGACTAAGAAGCTATTGATTTGCGGGAGATGCCTATTGGTGGCGATGAGGTTCGCAACCCATCACACCGCGTCTCCCGCGGGGCGAAAAGAGAAAGATGGAGTGCCGCATCAGTAAAAGTGTGACAGTCCATTCTTTCTGCCTACCCTTTGGTTGGTTATGGGATGGTTAGTTAGTTAGTTAAAGAGAATAACACGTTTGTTCCAGCTCTCGCAAGTTCTCACTGGTCATGATGCCACACTCTCGTATCTACACAGATTCAAGATTAAAGATTCACCTCACTGTCCCCGTGACTCACAAATAGACCAAACATTTGAACATATAATCATACACTGCCCCATTTACACGCGCGAGAGATGGAAACTGGAGAAGGAGTGTCAAAGAAGAGACATCCACATTACAGATCTCCCGGCCATCCTCTGCAACAAAGATACACTAAACATACTCGTTGACTTCGCAACCACGGTGGTGGACCGGTTGCGAGAGACCAATAAATGACCCGACTGAGGTTTTCCATGGTTCCCTCAGTTGTAAGGCAAATGTCGGGATGCTATTTAGTTAGTCCATGGAATCATGTATACTAACAAACACTCAGTTAAACTCGCACACAGAAACACTATTAAGCATGTCCACACCACCTTGAAAAATTAAAACTCAAGGCATTGATTAATAAAGACAATCAAGTAAAAAAAAACTCTCTATAATATATTGATTAACTACACATTCGTCCAAGGGATCTCATTTCTACTGCACTTATTCTTCTTTCATCCTTATTTTTCCAGTTAACAAGAGTATATGGCGCGTTACCTCCAGAATCGCGGGCCCTGCAGCACTCGCTACTTCTACTATATTGCTAATCCGGAACTGGTAGAAGGGCATGTAGTATACGTGATTTCATCTGACTTGTATCAAGAATTTACATGTTATTTAACTCGCAATATGCAGCTTTGAAGGGAGAATAATGATCAGAGATATCGTTATTCAAGCGTGATGCGAATAATTGGAATGCGAATATTATTTTGATTCAACATGTTATTTACATCAAGATTGTATATCTTCACATGATTGTTAGTACTCGTATATCAAGATACGTGAAATACACTGCCCCTGCTACAGACAACACACATTGTTCCCCCGACAGACGTTCTAGGAAAATATTGTTTTAATCAATTATTAAGATAATATTCATACTGAAATAGAGATATTCAATTCAAAGTCAAGCATCTTCAATTAATTGTTTCCTATGATGACGTGTTATGATTCTGGGAAAATTTCAATTTGTTTGAAACGATATAGAAAAACAAATTGTACAGTAAAGAATTGAAATAAAATAAATTTAATAAAGTATGATCAAATAACAATAGCAACTACAAACTATCACGTCTATTCGACTCGATCCTGACGCACATCTCTAGATTCTTTCACATTTATACACGCAGGTCGATTCTTCCGACTTCTATCATGACCGACCTTTAAAATTTGATCAATTTGATCATGGAAAGTTTTCATCGGTCTCCTAACGACTTTATTATTATTTTTTTTTATGTATACAACAGGTCGTTTAAACCCAATTGCTGTATACAATTTATTTTTTTAGCTATTATATTGATTCTCGTGACATGTGATAGGTGGCCAATCTATCGCCATTTTATTGTCACGTGAATTCTAGACCAGACCAAAGACAGTGTGACAATCACACTGCCATCGCCGGGAATCGAACCCGGGACCTTCGGTATGGAAGTCAGAGATCTTACCACTTTGCCATGAAGGTCGTCTACTTCCTACTCCATTCACACCTAACGTTAACGTATTGTTTCTTCACCATTATTTATTCATTCATGAGCTCCATATGTGCAAACCAAAGTGTGATGAAAAATTCTCTAATACCTCTATTACCAAAAAAGTTGTTTTTGAATAGTATACCAAAATAACACAGAAAATAAGTGTTATAAAAATTTCGTTGTACGTATAGTAAAATTTATTTATTGTATTTGATGGCGATGACACGATTTGTCCTACTAAAGCATTTTTAAATTTGGATAATGCCCTTGCAAGGGAAACAAGTAACTCTTATAAAATATATTAAAACTTACATGAAACCTATATTTTAAAGAAAACTCATATTATATACATCGAATGTATTTATAAGGTTTTATTCAAAAATGAAGTTTGAGAACCAAAACATGAATTTTCGACAAACATTAAAATAAATCTAAAATCATATTTAGTACTTATTAGATAAAATATTATTACTTACAAATCAAACATTTTAAAACATATGAATGTCGTAATGATATGAAAGGCGTTTATTGCAGGAAAAGGAAGTATACCGTATTTAATTTAACTAACTAACTAACTAACCATCACGCCGTCTCCCCGGAAGGGTAGGCAGAAAGAATGGACTGTCACACTTTTACTGATGCGGCACTCCATCCTTCCAAAGGAAATTTAAAAACAAAAACAGCCTTCTCTGAAGAAAGTGAGAATAAAGAAGTATATTTTCACTATCTTAATAAAATCAAGTAAAATAGAACAATGTTTCAAATGAATGTAAACATTTCAAACGTACGTTACTGGTTAAAACATTAAATAATAAGCGAATGTTTATAGAATTAAAGGATATTATGTAAATGAAACAACACAATGAAGTAGTACTGTGTCCCTCAAAAGGTTAAAGTACTAGAAAATAAAGAGCAAGCGTGGCAACACATTGAATTAATTAACTGTTTAGTTGCTGATGGTATAGTATAAGCGGGATGGCTCGCGTGCGCTCTTCTCGCCAAGTCTCGTAAATTAGCATAAAATTATGTGGACGGTGAACTGTGAAGGGATGAATGTATTTAAATTAATTTATGGCATTCAAAAGAACACACAACTGTTAATACTTTTCAATGTCGACGAATAAATTTAAACTTTGTATTTTATGTTAAAGCGGACCTTATTGAAGTGACGTAAATATTAATAACTTGTGAATATATCGCATGCCTTATAGAAAAATCTGATCAAGACTTTTGTATTGAGTGTGTGGCTGCGAGACATGGATCATTGCCCGGAGTAAGTGCAGACGTCTGCGTGCTTTTGAAATGTGGTGCTACAGACGCATGATGGGGGTCCATTGGTCGGAACACATCCAGCGAGGTAATGAGAAGGAAATAATAAATATATACACTAAAACATATATACGAGTATTATTATAATGTATATTTAGTTAAAATTCACTAATGTTTGAAAATGGCAGCGAATTACCAAAACCGGTCGAAGACACTAGATTTTGACTAAATATATATATACTTAAAAAAACGATTTTTTAAATTTTATTTATTCATTATTATTAACAATAATTTTCTATCATGAGATTTTAAATAATAAAATTAATTTTGTAATGAGAAGGGCCGGAGAAATGAGACAAACGCTCAAAAGAATTTCCCAGCCACGTGCAAACTAGATTCGACAATACATTAGGCATCCGAACCTGTTTATTACTATGGCAGAGGGAATGGTTATGGCTAATCATAGAAATCTTAGGGGGAGTAAGGGGGATCTTATTGACTCTTCGAGTAGTGCATGGCCATCACCGTCGTGATAGCCATGCTACGATGGAGGATTGATCTGATCCCAAGTACCTATCAACACCTCCTCGACTTTGGTCTCCCCGAGAAACTATGCGAAATGTTAGAGATCGAGTAATTAACCTCGGTGGATAATATTGATGTACAGACTAACGTGGAAGGACACCTCGCCAACCCGTCTGGCAAGCGTGGCGTTGTAATGCCAACCACCCCCCGTATGACATACCTGGAGAAGTATGGGGGAGGCCTATGTCCAGCAGTGGACAACAACGGCTGTTAAAGAAGAATCTTAGAAAGCATCTATCTCAAAAGTACTAAATTCCTTTTTTTGTTTTTCTTTTTCGTGTGTTTTACAATCATAATTTATTTTATAATGACTATTGCATTATTAATGTTCCTTTTAATGTTTTTTATTTTCCTACTATGTAGTTATAAACAGTTAGGATTTATGCAGCTGTAATTTTAATGATTTATACATAAACTAATTGAAATAGAAAATAAGAAATTAAACAAAAGAATTTATTTCTAAGATTTCTACTCAAATCTCCTAATTAACTTGCCTAAATTTAGAATCCATATAGAATTATACGAAAACATTATACGTAATATTCCCACCTAAAGGTCGTGTATGTATATTTTGCTTAAAAAGCCACAAACAAGATTTTTTGATTAATCATCAAAGTTTTAATCCCTGAAATATCTGGGAGTCTTTGTGTGCGGGGTCTGCGCAAAAAAATATTGAGTGTTCTTACAAAAAAGGCCTCGAAAATAAAAGGGGGTTAATTAATGAGCCCTTCAAGACGCGTTCCTAGGGTTTAACAGCATTTTTTCAGACTTATCAAAGCTTTAAGGATTACGGGTCATGAATATACGCCTCAAAATATGTTTTGTGAATTCCATTAGTGGGGCTGTTGAAACAATATTTTTCAATGTTATACTCATAGAAATAACGTATCTCTCTGATACGTTTTCCAAAGTATAGGCAAATGTTTATTTATGATTATCATAAACAGTCAATGAGTATGTTCTTTTTAAATATTTTTTTAATATGATTATGCCCTAGCAATGAAAAATTTCGCTCTAATAAAAAAAGCTTCTAGCAGAACAATAAACTTATCTTTACACTCACCAAATGAATAAACATTGTGTAGCCAAAATTACTGCATATTATTATACGATTATTTTTATTGAAAATCAACTTACTAACCACCACAAAGGTAAGAAGAAATAATAACACCCCATCGAAAAGGTAAGAAGAAATAATAGATAGCGACAATTTTTTCCTGACATGTTTCTCGCACTTTCATTAAATTCATACATTGTATCATGCACGCAAGTCAATTGTTTCGACTCCTCACTTTGCCGAGATTTAAACATTTGATTGATTTGATCATACCACGTTTCCATCACTCATATCTAATATGCTATTAATATATAACATAAATATATCTATATTATAGCAGGGGACGGTGGGAAAATGGCAGAAGGCCATCATAATGGCTGCATAATATAAGGGATTGGACAGGAATGTGGAGAGGACCTGTTCCAAGTAGCATTGGACAGAGATGTTTTCGCTGCAGTGATTGCGTTGGAAGGACCTGACACGGCACGAGAAAAATGAGATATTATGATTAAAAATAAACAGTCGAACTTGTTTATTACGAGGATGATGGTACCGACTGAATTTGCTCGCTATAAACATTACTCGTTATATCAGAGATTACATATTTTTAAATGCTTACGAATTTACCCATCCCATGAAGACATGAAGTATCTGGAGCGATCACATAACACAAAAAGTTATAATTTAAACAAAAATACACATTTAGAGGAAAGTGGCTCGTTACAACTTGTATATCTGCGTTTTAAAGATAATCTAATGATTTTACTGAAATCTCTTGAGGGAAGTTCATTTTAAATAATAATTAAATGAAACGATGTTTTTTTATATCCAATAATCAGGGCAATATACTCGTATAACAGTTATCATATCTCCCTTATGAAGCTTGGGTATAAGCAAAACTAGTTGGCATCCAAACATTTGATAATGCCTTAGAAGGGCGAAACATTTCATTCCATCTAAAATATAAGATGACCTTCGTGGCTTAATGGTAAGTGCTTTGACTACCACTCCAAAGTTCCCGGGTTTGATCCCAGGCGATGGCAGTGTGTTTGTCACACTATCTTTGGTCTGGTGTAGAATTCAGGTAACAATAAAATGGCGATAGATAAGCTACCTATCACATGTCACAAGAATCATTATGATAGCTATATCCTCTACATCGATATGGCTAACTCTGTAATGATGTAAAGAGCGATTTAACAGAATATTTAAAAAAATAAAAAATAATATATGTAGTAGCACGCATTTATTCTGTAATAATTTTTGATAAATTATTAATACATTATTTGTGTCTAATGAATTTGTTTATAATAAAATTAATTGATGAATAAAATCTAAACAAAAATAATAATAAAACTCCAAATAATAGAAGACAGAAGTTTTCATTTACATAATATTAACTATACCTTGGTTTAAAACATAGTTTTTATTATTATTTTATATCTATAGTTCATTTTTTGATTTCTTGGGATGAATATGGTATTAAACGTGTTGTCATTTTTAATAATATAAACAAAATATTCATTTTATAACTAATTTCACTACATGCATTCGCGAGCTTAGAATTTTGCCTTTATAAATTGGTAATTTAATCCGTTGCGATAGTTTGTGGAGTATTATGTAACGTGAATCGTTCGGTAGGGAGGTTGTTCGTTAATGAAAGTTTTCTATTTCCTATATACACAAGACAAGTGCTGGACTATTATTTTTATTTACGGTACGGCATTATACTGAAAACATATATTTCAAATCATAAATGAATCGTTTCGTATCCTAAAATGTAAAAATTGCAGTACACAATAGTGTTCTTATACCGACCCTTATGTATGGAAGCAAAGCACGAAACTGGCAAATGAAGGAGTATTATTTTAAATAATTAATTATTATTTTAAATTTTAAATTGAATCATAATATTTGTTATAACAAAAAGATAAACGTTCCAAAATAAATCTTTATAACATCAGTCAGATCATGTAACCAATTTTATAATATTTTAAATATAATATGTATCTTTATAATACGTATCACTGAAGAAGATGCAGTATCAAATTGGATGGTTTCAAATAAACTAAAATTAAATCCATCAAAAACAGAATTTCTTTGGACTGCTTCCATGAAGCGGCAACACATAATTGATCACTCCCCAATATCCACACCCGACACAGACATTTCCCCTAAAAACTCAATAAAACTTCTTGGCGTCCATTTAGAGACTGATATTTCATTGAAATCCCAAATCAATAAAACAGTCAGCAACAGCTTTTTTCATCTAAGGCAATTAAGATCTGTAAAAAGAAATATACCCGTTGACAGTTTTAAAACGCTGATCAACTCCTTCGTCGTGTCACGACTAGATTACTGCAATGGAATCTACGCCAACATTCCAAAACAGCAAATCAATAAACTCCAGTCTGCATTTAACGCGGCAGCCAGATTGATTAAGGGTGTTCTGAAGTATTGTCACATAACGAAACACCTTAAGGAGCTCCATTGGCTGAAATGTCCGGAAAGAATACAATATAAGCTCTGCTGGACTGTATTTAAGGCGCTGCATGGAATGGCACCCGCCTACATATCTGAACTCTGCATCACCGAGAAACCGAATGCGAGGCAGTCTACATTGCGATCAGCAAGGTCTTCTGCGATGGGTAAATTGTACGTACCGAAGCGTTATCCTCGCACAAATTTCGGCGACCGGGCCTTTGCTGTAGCTGGCCCCTCGGCCTGGAACGCTCTCCCTGCAGACTTAAAGTGCATTGATAACCCGTCAGAGTTTAGATCGAGGCTCAAAACGCACCTGTTCAAACTATCCTATCCTGATGCAAATGGTGATCGACTGCGTCAGGTGCATCCCCCATACTAAAATGTTTTATTTTTAGCAAAAATGTTTATTTTCAACTGTATGTTTATTTTTTACAAAAATGTTTATTCTTAACAAAACGTTCATTTAAATTTTTAAAAATATTTTTAACAAAATGTTTATTCTTAACTAAATGTTTATTTTTAACAACATGTTTATTTTTAAGAAAATCTTTATTTTTTAACAAAATGTTTATTTTTAACAAAATCTATATTCTGAACCAAATTTTTTCACACTAACTAAAATATGTATCTTCAACTAGTTCACAAAATGGAACTACAGCGCCCTTGAGATGATTAATTCATAAAAATTGCGCTCTATAAATCATCCAATTTATTATTATTATAATGAAGAAGGACTGGTTGTCCGAAACATGTCTACGTAATTTTAATTTTTTGAATGTAAGTGTTATATAAACAAAGTGTTTATAAAAAGAAAAAGAGGAAGAAAATATTATATATTGGAAAAAAAAATACGATGCGAATGATAATGTTATGAACAAAATAATGATGGGATCATTAAGATGCTTTGGACACATGGAAAAAATGAATGAAGAAAGATAGGTAAAAAAGTACATGTAATGATGTAAATAGAACTATAAATAAAAAAGACTGAGGAAAACGTGGCACGATCAAATAAATCAAATATTGAAGTATGTCGGCCACGTGAGGAGTTGGAGACAGTTTTGTTCATTTGAATATATTTTATGTATGGTATATTTTTTGGGTGATTCTAACCTGTTTCCTATAGGACTAAGATCGTATAATAATATATGAATACTATTAAGTGGGAAATATTTTTTCTTCCGCCAAATTAAGGGTCAAATAAGGCATTTAAAATAAGGCAATAAAAATATCCGATGTTTACGATGTACCGCCCAGGTCACCACCTTCAACAGTGTCGTTGACTCTCTAACATGAACTGTTTCAGCAATTTAAAGTTTGTTTGAAGTGGGGCGCCTTTGCGGGCATCGAGTTGATTTCAAGACAAATGCCCTTTTCATTGGATGCATCTGAATCGTGTTCACAATTCAGCTCGGTCCTTGGTACCGCAGCGGATGCTATGTAGCTTCAACCCACAAGCATAACAACCAGTTTTTGTTTTAAGTTAAATATTACAGTGGTTTTAAAAACAAAAACTAATGACCGAAATCTTGGATGATGAGAATATAAGTTTCAATCTTCTGTATCATATAAAAATCTAATAACCGTGAAAATCTGCGAATCGAACTACTTTAAAATCTAAGTGACTATGGAGATTTTTTAGAAAATTACTTAATCATTGTTTATTTCTAAATACGAACGCAGGCTTTTTTGGACAAATAAAACATTTTTTCCCCAATTTTGCATTATTTTTCTTGACATATTTCGAAGGTTTTAAATATGCATCATCGGGAGAATGATACATTTTTAAATAAATTTGATATCGTTTTCCGAATGATGAGGGTATAAAACCATAAAATTTTTAAGAAAACAAAACTCAAAAATGGAAAAACCGTGTTTTAACCCACAAATAAACATTTTTAATCTAATTATACTGTTAATAAGTCCAAGGTAATGATTTTTGAAAAGGAAGAAACCATGACAGTCTGCAACATTAGCGTGAATGGTGAAAATTTGGAGCAAGTAGTTGAGTTCGTGTATTTAGGTATTATGTTTACAAGAGATGAGCTAGTGGAGAGGGATATTGAAAGAAGGGTTGGGGCAGGCAACAAAGTGAATGGTGCAGTTAAAGTTGTCATCGCAAACAAAAACCTATCCAAAAAAGCTAGAATGGCAGTGCACAATGGTGTTCTTCTACCGACCCTTATGTATGGAAGCGAAGCATGGAACTGGCGAAATAAGGATGAAAGTAGAATAAATGCAGTAGAAATGAGATCTTTTAGACGAATGTGTGGATACTCTGTGTATGATAGAGTGTCGAATGAAAATATAAGAAGTGAATGCGGTGCAAATGATGGTGTCATCATCATCATCATTAAGATGGTTTGGACTTATGGAAAGAATGAATGAAGAAAGAATGGTAAAAAAATTATTTGTAAATGATGTAAATGGAACCAGAAATAGAGGAAGACCAAGGAAAACGTGGCACGATCAAATAAATCGAATATTAACTGTCGGCCGTGTAAGGAGTCAGAGAAATCGACGCGCGTGCATGACACGATGTATGAATGTTGAGGAAGCGAGAGAAATATGTCAGGAAAGAAAAGTGTGGCAGTCCATGGTTAGTTAGTAAGTTTTTTATACTAGACTGTTTTATATCTTTCGACAATAAAATCCACTGCGACTGAAAACTGAAACGATAATAGAGAATTACACAGGTTGTGCGTTATCATTCAGTATACATTTTTCCTCTTTTATCCTATAGGTAGTGAGTTGTAACTTCAAAACAAACTGTGAACGCATTAATTATGAGCGGAAAAATAAAATAAGGTTTAATATTACAAGAATTTCTATGTGCGTATTATTATGAATTTTACAACGGTGTGTATTTAGGTGGCCTTGTATATTTAATGCCTCTGTACCCATATAGTAGACCATTCCAAATTAGGGGGTTGAATACTTTTCTAGGAGCGGGAAATAACTACGCCATTAATTTAATAAGCTTTTATTAAATTCTCCACGTGTATAAATGCGTGCATAGACACGCCATTGGGAAGGCGGGGGTAACCGCTGTTCTGCTTAGGATTAGCTCCTATTCCTTTGTCTCCGGAGGGGCGGAAACCCAGTAGCGTTGAAATTCTAGTTTTTAATAATTGTACGCTCGGTTTATGAATGAAGTAAGCAATAATAAAAAGTAATTGTATAAATTTTAATTGAGGGAACAGAAGGTGGTGGTCGAGGCGCTTACAGGACTTATGACCTGTCATTGGTTGGGTTGAGCGATCTGTTCCCAGAAAACAATTTGCATCTTCGTCTCTATTGAGATACAATTAATCCTTGTAAAATAAAAATAATTTATCCGCAATGGGTGAAATCCAGTATTTGTCTACAAGAATTTGTATACATTCAAAATGTTGTTGTATAAATATAACTGGTACATGCAGGCAAAAAATTGGAGAGACATCTCCAGGCGAAATCTAGTACTGTATGATTTGCATAGACTTTCACAGTACATTAATAAAGGTTTTCTGCTTAATGCTTTCTAATCTTAATAGATGACGCTAGTGTAGAGTGAACATAAAAATGTAAAAATAGGTGTAGAAACCTACCATATATACAAGTTCCAAAAGTTTGTCAGACGTGGTGGTCATAACGGCGGAATGGGGAATGTTGTTAAACGTGAAGCGATCGCTCAACCCAACCAATGACAGGTCATCTCTCTATTGAGATACAATTAATCCTTGTAAAATAAAAATAATTTATCCGCAATAGGTGAAATCCAGTATTTGTCTACAAGAATTTGTATACATTCAAAATATTGTTGTAAAAATATCAACATTTATTCTGTAAAATATATTTTTGTATATACCCAAATATATACCCAACGTTGACAAGGCTATTTTTACTTATTTATAGTGGACTTCTGCAAATCAATTGTACTATATAAAAACGTTGCGCTTTAAGTAATGCACAAAGAACTTTGAAATAATTCGTATCAACAATACTAATTGAATTTAGCCATGACTTGTATTTGCCACTGAAGATATGTTACCACACTCGCTAGCAAGCCATAGCATTCTATTGAACAATGTTAAATGATAATAACTGGTTTCTAATGGTAAAAAGTAAATAAGTTTCTTGAAACATTTTAAAAGTCAGTGCCTGCCAATGTGTCGAGACGGGGAGCATTCCGAACTTTGCTCTCTTGTCGCGTCACTATCGACTCGAGATCGTATCGAGAACTCGCTTGAGGGCCCCGAGCGTCCGTGGCAGCCGACACTTCAACTAAATAAGAACCACTTTCAATTTGTCACAGCTCCGTAGCTCCGTAGGTACCGGCTATGTGGCTCTATCTACATACTTCAAATTTTGGAGTCGAAAGAAGGCACCTACTTCTCAATTGAGAACACTGATCTTTCAAATATGCGTATAAATTGTATTAAATTAAAGAGTTTATTTATTAAATTGTGTGTAAATTAAGATAAGTTAAAAATGTTAAATAAAATATTTAATGTTTTTTGACCTCGAAGACCTTAATGGTAGAGTGGTTGGAGCTCTGACTACCATACCAATGGTCCCGGGATCGATTCCCGGGGATGGAATTGTGATTGTCACACTGGTGTGGTGTATGGTAGAATTCACGTGACAATAAAATGCCGATAGATTTGCTACCTATCACATGTCATGAGAATCAATATATTAGCAAAAAACAAATTGTATACAGTAATTGGGTTCAAACGACCTGTGGTGTACAAAAAAATAAACAACAATAATTTAAAACTCCATTTTAAATAATTTATTAATACGAATGAAAACGTCAGTTTTCCATAAGTTTTATTATATTTTATGTGGATGACATGTTTCGCCTGTCTAAGGCATTATAAGATGTTGTAAAAGTATCAGACGTTTGATAATGCCAGGCGAAACATGTCATCCACATAAAATATAATTTAACTTCTAGAAAACAGACGTTTTCATTCGTATCAATAAATTATTTAGTATGGAGTTTTACATAATTGTTCAAGAAACAATAAATTCAAATAAACTGTTGGATACAAAATGTTGAAAGCAACGGGAAACTACCACATAAATAATTCTCATTTATACTAATGAATTTATATCTGTTGCGTAAATTATATATAACAAACATTCTTATAATCATATTTTTTTGTAATACAATATCGACAAAAATATTATGTTTTTCATTGAAATAGTAAATAATGCTTTGAAAACTGATAAATGAAAAATCAATTTGAAACGATTCTCCGCCGCGATAAATTGGTCACGCATATTTCGTGAGCGCTAAATCAGAATTTTAATTCGTTAGGCTTTACTAAAGCCACAATTGAAATACTTGTGTTTTAATTAAACTACTAATTTCACTTTATAATTTGATTTCAACGGGAAATTAAAGTAAATAAGGAAAATTAATTAAATTTCATTGGATAGCTGCAGAGAACTCTGTACCAATAAAATGCTTACTGCGGCTTTCAGGATGTTTGGTTACCTCCGGATGTTTGGAACCTCCGAATTATTTATAATAATGAAAATGATAAAAAATCCTTTAAAATATGTATTTTATTTAGTGATAAAGAAAGGTTAAATGTTATATATGGTCTGTTCTTCTATATGGATGTGAAACTTGGACTCTAAAAGTGGATGTAATGAACCGGTTGGAGGCATTTGAGATGCTCCGTATACCGTGGACCGATAAGGTCAATAATGCAGATGTACCACAGAGATCTAGGGCCAATACAGAGCTGTTATCTATTGTGAAGGTTAGAAAAGTCTCATATTTGGGTCATATACTAAGGAGGAAAGAGATTTGGTAGAAGGCCGTTGTCCTGGCTGTGAAATATAAGAGAATGGACAGGAATGAGCAGAATTGAGAACCTGTTCCAAGTAGCGTAGGACAGAGATGCCTTCGCTGCAATGATCGCCAACGTTGGGGGATCTTACACGGCACCAGAAAAAGAAGAAGAAGAAATCAATCCCATTTGATTTTTAGCGTCAACCGGTTTTGGCTTGTTGTCATTTTCTGATATGATAACTCTGGGGTTGAAATTTAATTATCTATTTATTCCATTAGTGTAGTACATTTTTTTTTGTAAACGTAATCATTGTTGGATTCTATGTAATTAAAAAACAATCACGTTTGTGACTATTATTCACAATGATACTATGAAATTTTAAAATTCTAAGAGATTAGTCGAATTATTTCCATTGTCTCGTGTCCCGGTTAATGAAATCAGAGAAGGTATCTGGAGCTGCCGAAACCGGCCCAACTTAAAAAGCGAAAAGTAAAATAAAACTAAAAACATATTAAAAAGGGACAAGTCAGTAAAAAAACATGTTCATTACTTATTATGAACTTTACCAAGAAATTTTGATTACCTACATTGCTATAATTTACGATTTAGTTTTTTAATTGAGGGGTAAAAATGCTTGACTCTTGATTTCCGGCACTAAGGTTCCAGTCTGAATTTTATCCGATTCCTTCTTCACAATATTGAGGTTTTTTCTACTCAGATTGATAATTGAACAATAAATTCTATTAACATTAATCTACATCTGTTGTGTAAGTCATTTGAGAATAAAAAAATAATAAAAAAACTTATTATTATTAATTACAATAAATCCTGTTAATCACAAAACAAACTAGCGATATGTTGCGAAAATGAAAAGCTTCAAGAGTAATGTAAGCACAGCGAAAATTTCATTTTTTAATTCGGAACAAGCGACAATAAGTCGACCGAAGAATTCAGTTAGGTTGGGCAGCCTTTGGAAAATTACGTCATGCACTCACCTCTAAAATACCACAATGCCTCAAGACTAAAGTCTTAAACTAGTGCATCTTGCCAGTCATGACATACGGAGCCAAAACGTGGACACCCTGACGAAAGGTCTAGTCTACAGATTCCAGGTTGCTCAACTTGCCATGGAAAGAGCCATGCTTGGAATAACCGCGAGGGACAGATTTAGAAACGAATTTATTCGTCAACAAACCAAGGTGACTGAGGTGGCTCTGAGGATGGGCGGGCTGAAGTGGCGATGGGCTGGCCATATCTGTTGGAGAACCGACGGCCGATGGTAGAGACGGGTTCTGGAGTGGAGACCGCGTACAGTATCCGCAGAGTTGCATGTCCCCCTGCCCGCTGGACCGACGATCTGAAGAGGATTGCTGGACCTGGATGGCTGGGAGTGGCAATGGATAGGGGGCGGTGGCGTGCTTTGGGAGAGTCCTACATTCAGCAGTGGATGACAGACGGCTGATGATGATAAGCGTTCTCTCCCAGAGACAATCACTTGGAATCAACATTTTTCGTTAGGAGAATGATATGATCTAAAAATTTTTTTTTATGGATTTTCACACTGCTAACGTTGTAACTGTAAATATGTATTTTTAAAACTTAAATGTCGGTATATTTTAAAAAACTTACTAATAAATTCTACGTATTTTTAGAAAAAAAAAGAAAAAAATTTGCGTCTACCAATGTTTTTAAAGAGCGTTACAATAACTTGTTACAGTACGCACCGTCGAAAGAAAAAAATTCAATTTTTCGTGGAAAGCCACGCAAACAAACGTTAGACCTCGGTGAAAGGTCAGGAAAAAATGCTATTTTTATTCACTTTGGAGTGTGAAAAACAACCTGCTCTTTGATTATCATCCACATCCCATAAAGAAAGAAAGTCTACTCGACGAAAATACGGCTGTCGAGAAAACACCCCAAAGTTGCAACATAAAATACCAAAATTGCGAGTTCGTTTGACACTCGCTACAATTCGCAAAGCACGCAACGAAAATGAATTCAATTATGCGACACAAAACCGGCGCAAATTATTAATAAACTACCGGGACTAGTTCATTAAGCTGCAAAAGCTTTAAGCCGAGCTTTCAAAGCGCAGTGAGTTAACGAGGTGTTTTAAGAAAAAAGGAGAAAGAAAAAAGTCGAGCTTTTAGGACAACTACACACTACTCTGGCGCGGAGCAATAGCACCTGATGCCCGTACATTAGGGAAGCTTTGAACTGCTTTACGATGCTAATAATCTCCCCACCTTTTTCAGGTTTCGATATAACTTTTACACAATTTCGCCCGAACTCAGAGCTTTGTTCGTGGAATTCACAATGAACCCGGCTAGTGAAACTTGGCGCAAACACTTCTCCGATCGACCGTTTGAATTTTCATAAATATTTACGTTAGGTTGCGATAATTATAGACGGGTTATGCCACCAAGACACGCTGTCTACTGAGCTGATGAAAAATTAATACACTTACTTCTACTTACTTTCTGTTACTAGTACATTTACCTACGGAGCCCTTACCGTAACACAACATGCCCGCGTTGTTGACTCCTGGGGATGCCGTGCGACGGAGCGAAAACCGGAATTCATAAATATTTAACACTCCCAAGAAAATTAGATATTCACAACCGTATATGTGAGTATCAGTTCACAATGTAAGCGACAATAGCGCAATAATTTAAAACATTAATTGTTAACACATACGCAGTTTTTTTACCACTTATATAATAACGTAATTAATACACATTAATGTTAGTGTTCAACTAATAAAAAAATGAGATAAATTTGGAATTAATATTTTATGTTTTTAAATGTGAATATATTTTTGTCATATATAACCATATTTTATTCGACATGTTTTGAAGGTTTTAAACCTTTGTTATCAGGAGAACTAATTAAACTAAACCAAATAAAATTCTATAGAATGCAATTCAGGGATATTGAGATACTTAAATATATACATTTCCCACAGCTATAGCAAAGCTAAGGGGCTTATCTTATTTTACGTCTCAAATTGCCGCACAGAGGCGCTTCGAAGTTTTCCTGCATTGAAAGCGATTCGTCTTCTGAACGCGGTGGCAACGGAGATAGAACTATTTGGCAGCTGTTATAGCGAATTCGTGAATTCTCTTACGACGAGAGTAACAAATATATAGCTGTCATGTTTGTATTAATATTGTTCTATGCATATTCGATTATATGTTTCCCCCCATCCTTTGCATCTATTTGGCAAGCATTGTAATTATGTAAAGAGTTGAAAAGTAAGGCTGTTTATTTTCCACTTAAATATTAAATATCACGACATATTTTGGAGGAGGCCTCCAGCTTTAGGCAACAAAAAACTAAACAAATAAAGAAGTCATAAAACGCATTTCAAAATCGATACAATACAAAGGAACAATACATTTGAATTAAAAAAAAAATTACCTGGGTAAATTACTTTAAGATTAAATTATTAATTCTAAACAGTTATATTACATTATATTTATAAGTGATAACATGAAATTGTAATTTGAAAAAAAAAACGTATATTTGAAATAACATATTTTGCCTTGATATAAATAATTAATTAATTTGCGTTGAAAATATTATTGGGAATGGGAGCTTTGAAGACTAAAAGGTATTTAAGGAGGAATCTGATTATTAATGATGTTTTCTCCCAATTTCACCGACTCGAGGATTTCCAAAGATTCTACTTTGTTTGATTTACTGCTGTTAATTGTATGTAGAAATATTGTGTCTTTTCTGTCAAAACTATGGTCCAAAATATGTCGTGATACTTAATATTTAAGTGGAAAATAAACAGCCCTATTTTTCAATTCCGAAGTGTATTACAATGGAATTACACAGCGTTAATACCTTAATTTTCAATAAATAGATGTAAAGAGTTATTCAACAAAATAATAATAATAATAACATAAGGGGCACACAATCGACATTGACAATTACTTGACTTATATCTGATTCTGAGACTTAACATATATTTTTTTACCGACTCCTTTTAAGATATTATGTAGGTAATAATTTTAAGATTCAATGTTACCTCTTTTCCGATCTGGTCGGGACCGGGAGCTGGCCGGTTACTTTTTGGCCGGTTATCTGGAGTTCCCGAGAAAAATGAAACCAATCAAAAACATTCTACATATTTCGTATAATGATATGACGATGTTCTAATACTGAATATACGTGCTATGGGAGGGATCCCCTGTTTATTTTTATTCTTGTAAACGGAGCAGTGGTCTGGAAAATTTTGGGAACCTTTGATTTAGATATAAGTTGTGTTTTAAATCTTAATTTAAATAAATAACCAGCGATCAATAACATATTAAACAGACCTACATATTTATTTATGTTCGCCAAACCCTGAGAACAAAGGATATTTTTACAATATATCGTGCCAAAACGCGGTAAATAATTGGTGTTGTGGTTATCATTTTAAACTACAAAGCAAGGAAAAATGATGTTTTATAAATCCGCGATAGAACCTGTACAAACTTAATTGAAAAATTTCGCACCGAAGATGTATACGAACTTTTATTAAATTACTCGTACTATTAAATCTCGTTAGAAAGGATCTCGGAATTATGCTTTAGAGTAAAAAACATTTCAAATAATTTTTCACAGAATACATTGCGTAGAGATATAATTATATTTTGAAAAACTTAAACGTAAAAGTTTAATTGTTGCATGTTTCTATTTTACACGTGTATTTAAAACTAACAATTAAGAATCAGTCTTTATTTATTTATTTCACTGTTAAATTTTTTTATTTAAAAATGTTTCGATAAGCTTCCGTTTTTTCATAATGTTAGAGTAAAATTATTATAGTTTCATAAAATATTAGTTCCATAAAAATATTTATTGATTTGATCATCTTGTTACGGAAGTGCGACATGATGAAGTTAGCCATCAATGAGAAATAACGGCCGAACATTCACGCGTGCCGTGTTATTTTAATGTCCACTCACACACGCTTTTGTTTAAATTTGTATTTGTCATTTCGTGTGGGTCTTTTATATTTTTGTTCATTACAATATACAATTTTGGGGAGATGGCGTGATGGTTAGTTAATATACAGTTAAAAAAAAATGGAGAAAGATATTGAAAGAAGGGTTGAAGCTGGAAGCAAAATAATGGTGCACTCAAAGTCATATATCGACTGAAGCAAAGATGGCAGTTCACAAAGGAGTTCTAGTGCCAACCCTTGTGTATAAAAGTGAATCTTGGAGTTGGCAAGAGAAGGATGAAATAAGGATAGATGGCGTAGAAATAAGAAGATGGTCACTAATAAGAATATAGGGAAAAACAATGTATGACAGGATATCTAATGATGAAGTAAGAAATGATTGTAAGGCGGATGAATGCGTGATAAATAAATCAAGTAAGGGTCACTAATATGGTTTGAACATATGGAACGAATGGATGAGGGAAGAATGGTTAAAAAGAGATAAATAAGTAGTGTGAATGGAAAAAGTCAAGAAAGGCCAAGTAAGACAGCATGACCAAATTAATTAATTACTGAAAGGCGGCCATGTTCCAAGTAGGAACAATCGACGAGCGTGCATGTCACGATGTGTGAATGTAGAAGAGGCGCGAGTGTCATGTAACGATATAACAATGTGAGTATCCATCCTCTCTGTCTACCTTTCTGGAGAAATGGCATAATGGTTAGTTAGTGAGTTTAGTTATGAAACTAAAAAAACAAAGAATTGGACTATTCCATTGAAATTGGAGTAACGTATTGAAGGTAGTATAGAGCATGATTATATTACAAGTGAATTAATGGTAAACTCGTGTGGAATATCTCGTATTTTTGGTCGGCATCGCCAGCTTCCCGCGGGCTCCATCTTGATTGGAAACTAAAACCTGCCAATAATTGATTTCATCCTCGTATAAGAGGGGCCGGAAAATAATATTGTATCCATCTGTTATGATACGGCCGATGGAAAAAGAATATAGAAAAACTTACATTATTATCATAATCCAATGAATTGATTTTTTAATGATATGAAATCTCTTGATGAACATTAATATTAAATATTAAATAAAGCGTGACTTGGCATCCTGTGGTAAAAGAAGAGTTGGGAGGCTCAAGCTAAGGTGGGAAGATGAGGTGAGAAAAGATGCGGTACAGCTCCTACAAATTACAAATTTAAAGACGACGGCAGAGAACAGGAGTTGAAGGCAGAAGTTGAGGGAGGCAGTAGACTAGATTTGGGCTGTAGCGCCATCGAAGAAGAAAAGAAAATGATATAAAATTATATTTTAAAGAACTATTTTTACAGACTCGTTGGAATTGGAAGACTGACATTAATTGTTAAGTAAAGGCGGTAAATCTAACGACGATAAAAAAGGTTGAGATGTCTATAGAATTGTGCTGAAAGTTTTTCTTTTCTGTATTTGAGTTATCCATACCGCAATTAAGGTACATATTACGCAGTGGCGGTACTCCCATAGAAGCCCAGAAGCCCGGCTTGCGTAAGAAATTTTGAAATCAACTCAACCAAATCTAAGTAATCATGCCCCTGCATAAACCAACAACCCACCAAATCACCTCACAACAATATTCCCATCAGACGTAAGAGGAATAGCCACAAGAGCTGAACCTCTGCAAGCCAGAAGAGGTTTTGATTCAAAAATTTCTTAAGCAAACCGGGCTTCTGCGCTTCTATGGGAGTACCGCCACTGATATTACCCACGAAAAAATTACCCACGAAACTGTTTTAATCGATTTTTTAATGTTCATTAAAGTTAGCTTTAATGAACATTAAAAAGCGGTTGTTTTCTTTATTCAAGTTTCACCAAACTAAGAGTAGTAAATAAAATAAAATTCCCAATCGAATTGTGATCCAAGCGGATACAACAACGTTAGATAACTGAATCAAAAAATCAATTTATATCAAAAATATGTTATAAGTAACCTCCGCGGTAATTATATTCGGACACAAGCACACAGAAAAGATCTCCTACTATTATTGCGTGCGGCGGTTGTGTAAGTCACACTTCTTTCTGACAACCAAATATTACTCATTCAATGTTTACTTTCCTTGAATAAATTTGGTTATACGAGTATTGTATGTTTTTATGTTCATCTACTTCCTAAAAAACACATCCTGCTCTATTATAAAATGAATAACAGCAATCAGAAAAATAGAGCAGTCATGCAATAGAATTTTTCATAACTCATCAAAAGTTTTTCGCCTTTAATTAATACCAATGAAAACGTCAGTTTTCTAGAAGTTTTATTTTATTTTATGGGAATGACATGTTTCGCCCTTCTACGCGGACGTTTTCATTCGTATTAATTATTTAATATGGAGTTTTACATCATTGTTCAAGAAACAATACATAATTTAAAATATAATACTTTAATTTTCTTAATACATGCGTAGGAAAACAATTTAAAATATAAAAATGATTATATTCAGAGAAAACCGTAATAAAACACAACTTTTCACTTTTCTGAGAGAAAAAAAAATCGTTAACTTATTAAATTTAAATATTTATTATAATTTGAAATAAAAAAGATTTATATCTTCATCATTGGAACAAGGATAAAAAGTTATATATTTCTGCCGATGATGAAGTTATAAAACATTAGAAACATATCGAGAAAAAAATCACCCTCTAGCGTTTGAATAATATAAAATAAAAATTGAAAAATAAATTTACGTTTTTTTTTAGAATCTAATCATATTTTTCCACGCCACTTTTATGTCTATCCATTTTTCGAAAAACAATCGTGTATAGCACTAAACAAAGGGTGCAATTAACGCAGACGAGAATCGATCACGCAATTCGTGATTGTGAGGCAAGTAACTTACCCAGTCGCTATGCTACAAAGCTTCTCAATATTTGTTTTACAAATAGTGAACAATATTCTTAAGACATTTAAGGGTACTTAATAGTATTCAACATATCTTTTTAAAAAAAAATTCAATTACTTGAATGCCAATCGAAATGAATATACACTAACGAATAAAGTATTCTTGGCAAAATTTTTATTTTAGAGTCAAGGGAGTGAGTAAGTACAGTGTTAAGTTATGCCATTCTAAATTTATACTATTTGATTGATAGATCGCTTGTTTAATTTAAAATTATACACATACGATTTAAAATTATAAAAATGGTTCATATAATAAACACAACAAGAGCTTAAGGCATTAGCACTTATTTTATTTATTCCATGTATTAATTGATCACCTTCTTCTTCTTCTTCCTGTGCCGTGTCAGGTCCCCCCGACGTTGGCGATCACTCCGGCGAAAACCTCCCTGTCCTGCGCTGCCCGAAACAGGTCATCCACCGTCCTCATTCCGGTCCACTCTCTAATGTTGCGCAGCCAGGACATCTGTTTTCTGCCAACTCCCCGTCTTCCCTCCATCTTGCCCTCCAATATAAGTCGGAGGAGGCGGTACTTTTCTCCACGCAGCACGTGACCCAAATATGAGACCTTTTTCACTTTGACATTCGACATTCGACAACAGCTCTCTGATCACCACAACTGATTAATTAGTTCTGAATAACCCAATGAATATTCGAACAACTAGGCCGTTAAGTTATGGCGGTAAATCTAACAATAATATAAAACAGTTTGAGATTTTGAAAGAATTGTTGTGGCGATATTTTTTTCACAATTTCCATTCTGTATTTGAGTTTTCCATACCATTAAGGGGCATATTACCCGCGAGAACGCCTCCGCGACGTGTATATTTAGCTGTGGAAATCTCACTGCCTTGGGGGTAGTTAATTATAAGTCACAAGTAATTTATCAGTTATCTTCGGCCGGAGCCGCTCGCCAAAATAAATTTATATCGCATGCCAGCGGGAATTAATCGCGCCTAGTCCGCACTCGATTTATTTAGACTCCGACACGCCGCGGCCCCCGCAGCGAGGGGCTAATTTCGAAAGTTGAGCCACTGAATGTGGATCACGTAGTGTGTTCTCGATTCCCGATGCACGGGATCGATACGCGATGTACTGTCTTATAGACGAACCGAGAATTCTTACGTAACAAGACTGGTTATAAATAATTTTCTTTCGAAGCTGCCTAGCGCTGCTTGAATTTTATAGACAACCGAATAAAATATATTTTGTTACCACATACAAATAAAACATATTAAACGTATACTCAAATAATTTATGTATTTTTTAAAATGAAATGATTAAATGATGATGATGAATTATAATGATTCCTCATCTTTTTTGTATAAATAAAACAAGGCGTTATTTTAAATTAAGAATAAAAGAGCACATAAGATGTCTCTCTAAAAATAATTTTTCTGAATTTGCTAACCACTTCATTGAAAAAGATCATTAATTTAATAAAGATAATGGCGTTTAAATTTTGCATGTTAATAATAGAAATATAACATTGATCAAACTTGAAATTTTAGAAATTAAAAAAGCAATTAAAAAAAAAGAAAATATTATAAATAATCAAATAAATTAAACGTCAAGTCCAATCTTTGATTTATTTGCTTTGTTGTAAGTAATTACCGGAACCCCAATAAGAACTTCAAATTATTATTTTTAATTTTAAATTGAATAATAATGTTAACAATTTTATAGTATTTTAAATATTTATCTCTATAATATGTATCAATGAAGAAGGACTGGTTGTCCGAAACATGCCTATGTAATTTTATTTTTTTAATATAAGTGTGGTATATACAAAGTATATAAAAAAGAAAAAGAGAAATAATATTAGATTTTAATTAACATGCTCTTATCATCATCGTTCCTGGTACTATGTTGTATTTTTATAATATTTTACCTGAACTGCCTTAAAAAATTTCCTGTTTGTAATGTCTTTTGATTTAATAAACTGATTTGATTTGATTTGCATTGATTTGATAACTTCTAGAATACGTATGTTTTCATTCGTACTAATTATTTAATATGGAGATTTGCATCATTGTTATATGTTGAAGTATTATTGATAAAGGCGTGATTAATTATTATATTTTCAGGAAGTGACATGTATCGCCTGGTTAATGCATTTTCAAATGTCCTCTTGACATTTGATAATGTTTTAAAATAAATATTTATAAATTAAAGGGAAAAACATTTATGGTAGAGCATTGGGTTGATAGTAGAACATTTCAAAATAATAATTGTAGATTTCTTTATTCATTTTTTTATTTTGAGCTAAGTGTATAATGGACACATGGACAGGGGTTATAAAAACAATTCCTGTAGACAGAATCGATATAATATCGGGTTGCTACTCTACTATATAATGATGACGTTTTTATTATCTCAGAAGCTCTGAGAAATTTTTGAAATAATATATGTGTAAGATGAACATTTGTACACAAATACCTGTATAAGAAAATTTAAAACATTATAAGCTCTGTAGATAGTCACGGCGGCGGTACGAGGAACCCATTTTGTTTATACAGGATGGCTAAAGATACTTTTATATTTAAAATATTTTTATTTCCATAACTAATTAACCAACAAACTATCACATCATTTCTTCGGGGGGAAGCCCTAGAGGATGCACAACCTTACTGCACTGACCCGACATATCTCTCTAGATTCCTGTACATTCATACACCGTAACAAACACGCTCGTCGATTTTTTCGACTTTGAATGTAGCCGTCTTTTAATAATTATAATTTAGCCATATTTTTGTGACAATTTTTCCTCGATCGTTTTTTGCTTTTTTTACATTCACAATGCTTGTGTACAACTTTTATTTTCCCACCTATTCGTCTAATAAATCAAAACCATCTCAGGGATTTTTTTTCAATTTTACAAATGATGCAATCATCTGCCATATATTTCTTTCTTATTTCGCTATTTGGTATTCTACTATATATCGTTTTCCTACAAATAATTGTCAGTGATGTTATTTTTAATGATATTTATCGTATTATCATTATTCTTTCTTTATTGAAACATTTTATCATAATTATTAACTTACTAACTAACCATTACGCCGCCTCCCTGAAGGGGTAGGCAGAAAGAATGGACTGATATATTTTAACCGACGCGGCACTCTATCCTTCTCTTTTCGCCCCCGCGGTAGACGTGATGTGAGGGGGTTGAGTATGGGTTGCGAACCTCATCGCCACCAATAGGCATCTCCCGCGCACACTTTGATCGTCAAACGTTCACAAAATTAATCTTAAAACAAGTATATAAGTGTAATTTCTCTCTTTTAATTAGCCGAAATTCCTTTCCAAAAACGCAGATTTCATACACATCGATTTTGGTACTTTCTTGACAAGTCGCTGGTGTTGAGCTCTTTAATTAATGTTGAGCCATCATGTTGTTAGCAGGTGAACTCTTCCTCTTGAAGAATTTGGGAAGTAGAGCTATTAAAATATGATCATTGTCTCAACGTATAATATTAGAAAAACATCAGAGTCGTATCTCTTATAGCTTTTCTATTATTGTGACAACTATCAACTGTCTTTACACGTGATCATTTCCAATAATATTGAGCTTTGCAATGCCCCATGTCCATTTCAGAACTTTATTCTCAGCAGCAAGGACTTTTTTTCATAGTTCAGCACTATCCCACACACATCATGGCAGTTGGTTCCTTATTTGTATACTGTACTTATAAATTAATAAAAAGATCCTACAGATTTTTAGTCTTGCCTCAATCGTTATAATTTGTCTTTTTAGTATATCATTATTTTGTTCAAAAGCTCTTTACACCATTACAGCACAAGTGAAATGTTTGTAAAGGGTACAGCTATTATATTAAGACACATAAAATGTGTTGGGTAGCTAAACTTTTGCCATTTTATGGTCACGTGAATTCTATACCAGACCAAAGGCAATATGACTCTCACACTGTCATTGCCGGGAATCGAAACCAGGATCTTCGATGTAGTAATCATAGCTATTGGTACTCTGCCATTAGGATCGTATATGTATATTACTTAATTTACATAAAAATAATATTATCATTTATTATGAAATGATAAAATTAGAACTATCTTTAATCCATAAGGGTAATTTTGCTCCACCCTGTAAAAGCATTTACAAGATGGGTACTTTAAAAAACTTCCAATGGTAATAAGTACTAATAAAAAAACGATAACATTGTTTTAGTCGTGTGGAGTTACTTTAGAAAGAGTCGTTAAGAACGAGTTAAGCTTCGCAACTTCCACAATAAAATTCTTCTTATTTATTTTATTGGTTTTAAGGAAACATAATTTTCTTTAACAGTGCTTATATAAATTCTAATTAAAAAATCGGCTATTACTTAGAACATAAAAGCAACAAAAATTGGATCCATATTTGAAAAACATACTTCAAAGATTGCTTAAGGAATGAAATCTACCAAATTAGCATTGAAGTAACCTGAGATGCTTTTACGAGAAAAATCTCAAATTCATTTCAAATCAAATTGGCGCAGATGTAAAGAACACTTCCCTCAAATGCTTCCTAAATTACCTCGGAGGAAATTTAAGGTTGGTTAAAATTTTCAAATAAACGGAGCAAAAGAAAGTTAATACGTGAGCAAAATCTGCGAAATTCCGTGAGAACATATTCCAAAAGTGGTGTTTTTTGCAAATCCATTAACTGGGCAATAAAACCTCTTGAAAAATGTAAGTCTATGGGAGAAAATAAAAGGGTTATTTGTATTCACGCGGTCGTGCGTGTTTCAAAACCCATAATCCTTCCCATGCTTAACCTGCGAATTCCCAGGATAATTACGCATATTGTGCTCATATATATATATATATATATATATATATATATATATATATATATATATATATATATATATATATATATATATATATATATATATATATATATATATATATATATATATATATATATATATATATATATACTGGCTCGGAAATAGCAATACCCCATCGAGAACTTGTGGCATAAAATGGCAATTGAAATAAATAAACTGAAGCCTCCGGCAAAGGAAAACCTTAAAAACTTCATCGAAAAAGTGTGATTGAAAAATTTATCCAAGACTGCATACATTATTTGGGAAATCCATGCCTAAACGTATTGAAGCAGTTATTTAAAAAAAATGAGGAACAACAAAGTACTGATTTTCTTGGTTTTTGATAATTGTTAGTGTTATGTAATTTTATTTGAAATAAATATGTGTTTATTTAAATTATGTGAGCATTTTTAATTTTTGTGACAAAAAATCGAAAATCTACAAGTTAACTCTAAAATTAAGAAAAAAATAATTGTTTGATCCCTAAGAAGATACTTTTCTTGCAGATGATCTTAAAACAGTGTTGCTTAATAATTTGGAGTGAAAAGCTATCAAGGAATCACAAAAAAATATATATATATACGAGTATATATAATTACAAAAAAAAAGTTATTTTAAGGGTGAAAAGATTTCTGTGCTCGCTACTGTATATCATTTTCAGAATAGCATCATATTACCATGAAGATGGAGATTGCCACTATCTCTGAAATGTTGGTTGAGGAGAATACCAAGATACGTGATAGACCCAAGATCACAAAGAACATATTTCGACGATTGAATTTAAAAAAAAATCTTTTATCTGTATGATAATAATTGTAGGTATTTCTAATTTTATTCAATAAAAATCGAGTTAAATTTGATCGAAATATATTTGGGTTGTTGCGTTTTGACATAATAAATATTTAAAAAATATTTCCATTAATAAATATTTCAAATATGACTGAAACATGAGTCAAATATTGTTTTGGGGTTATGTCAGGTTTTTCGTGGATCGAAGGGTTAGCGAGCTCTCGCCCCTATATGTGGTAAAATAAACATGCACCCTCTCTTGTTTAATTCTTTTGTTATGTTTAATGTTTTCTTAAACCGCCAAAGATAGATTGACCTTTTTGGGGTCTTTTGTTTTCTGCAAGTAATTGATTACCGAAGGAATTGAAAGGAGTTTACTAAAAATACATTTTGTTGCGGGCTTGTTCGGAAACCATAACAATAAAATATCAAAACAAACGTTGCAAAAATAATTTAAACAATATATTTGGTACAAATTCAATATTAAACATTTCAATGGATTCAAGCATTATTTTTTTTGATCCGTACATGTTTCCTTATTCCTTATATATTCACCATTACTTTGTATTGTGAATTCATAATTGAACAATACTTTATTAACTTTGTACACAACAATAAAATGAAAATAAAATAAAAATGAAAATAAAATAAATGAAAAATTAAATAAAACAAACATTATCGGGACACAGGATTCCTTCAAAGCTGACCACGTTCATGAATTTTTTTCTTTAAATATTTATTTTGTATGTATAATATGTACACTGTTAAATAAAAAAAAACTATGTTTTATGTATCACAATTGTATTTTTATTTTTCGCGACAGCTGTTTCGTCAACCTATGTTGACATCATCAGGTGTTACTATAATAATTATTTTTTATTATTGTTAAACCGGATGATGTCAACATAGATTGACGAAACAGCTGTCGCAAAGAATAAAAATACAATTGTGAAACATAAAACAAAGCTTTTTAACTTAACAGAGTTTAATTTTAATGTATCATAGTGTTTCGGCCAAAACAATGGACTATATAATATGAAACCACACCGATAAAGGGTTTCTATGTCCCAAAACATACTCGTATTTGTTTTAATTTTTAATTTTATCTCTATTTAAAATTAAGCGTTGTGTAATAACGTATATAAAGAATTGTTCAAATATTCACTTAAATTGGGAATTTAAAAATTGCGTATGGATACAGTACGCCACAAATTACATTAATATAAAACAAAAAGTAAAAAAAAATCCTTTTAATATTTTAAATTCTATTATATTATTTTGTTTAGCATATTTTGTTTAATTCTATTTGATTTTAAGGCTTCCATCGGGTTTTTTTATTGTTATTTTTTTTTAAATTTAATTTATTAAAAAAAAAACAATTGGGTTATATGGTTACATTTTTAGATCTTACTTTTAATTATGCATTGTTTTATATATATTTTTTATATTGAGTTGTAGTGAGATTCCTTGTATCTTTTGGTAGTTCATTGTAAAGTTTCAGTGCATTGTTCAATATCCTTGATTGTCCTGTCTTAGTTCGTGCAATCGGTAAGTTATATCTGTCACAATTCCTGGTCCAGTGTTTGTGTATGTCTGAATTTTTAGTTAATTTGTAGGTGCTGTCTGTTGTCTTTTCCATAGTCACTCTGTGTACAATTTTGATGTGTACAAAGTGTACAATCGATGCCATCTTCTGATGACAGAAAACTGCCGAAACTGATCGAAGTCATACATTGAAGTGGAATTTAACTAAATATAAAACATATAGGTACTCTTGTTTCTCATTTCATCAATTTTATTCAACTACTGGATATAGGCATCTTCTAAACTTTCTCAACATTTTCTATCTTGGGCTATCTGTTACTACACATATGACCCGCAATTTGGATAATATCATCTGCCCATCTTTTATGTGGTATTTCTGTGCCTCTACTGTTGTTGCAAGGCCTCCACCAGGTGACCACCTGAGCTCATGCCGTCTTGCCTTATGCCTCGCCCACTGCCATTTAAGCTTTGTTGTTCTTTCTGCGATATAGGTAACCTTTGTTCGACGTCTTATCTCCTACATATAATAGAGGATCGAACTAGCTAACTAACTAACCAACACACCGTCTCCCCGAAGGGGTAGACAGAAAGAATGGACTGCCACACTTTTCTTTCCTGACATATTTCTCTGAATTCCTCAACATTCATACAGCGTGTCAGCATGCGCGTCAAATTCTCTGACCCCTCACATGGCCGATTCAATATTTGATTTATTTGATCATGCCACGTTTTCCTCATTCATTATTTCCATGTGTCCAAACCATCTAAATGATCCTTTACTCTCTCTCTCACTCTCTACCCTAATACAAATTACTCATCAACAACAACAACAACAAACCATCACGCCGTTCCCCGTAAGGGTAGGCAGAGAGAATGGACTGTCACGCTACTCTATCCTGGCACACCTCTCTAGCTTCCTCCACATTCATACAGCGAGTCATACATGCACGTCGATTCTTCCGACTTCTAACATAAACAACCTTTAAAGTTTGATTAATTTGGTCATGCCATTTTTCCTCAGTCTGCCTCGACTGCGTACTCCATTTACATCATTAACGTATACTTTCTGAACCATTATTTCTCTATCCATGCGCTCCATATATCCGAACCAACGCCGCAATCCTTTCATTATTTTGTCCATAACGCCAGGTGTGCCAGGATAGAGTAGCGTGACGGTCCATTCTCTCTGCCTACCCCTACGGGGAAACTGCGTGATGGTTTGTTGTTGTTGTTGTTGATGAGTGATTTGTATTTCTTTTATGAGTTTTATGCACACACAACATGTGTAAGGTGAAATATATCTATTACAGAATGCCTAAATGTTGATGATGTCGTGCTGTAAAGTAAAATATCGTGGACAGGATAATTTTTTTATTTGTTTACATGGACTTCTACCAAGAAGAAATCGACCACTGTGATTCCATAATGACCATTTTGGTCAACTGCGTATCAGATTAGTGTCATGATTGTTTCCCCTAAGTATTGTAAGTTGGTAGGAATGTATATCACAAAGTGCAAATTCAGCCGACGCGGATTTAAATACCGATTAACATTTCAAAGCGAAACCACGGTTAACATTAATTGAAGTAAACATTTTAAACGAAGTTCGACGATCTGCCCGCTTAGCTCGTTTGTCTACAAAGTTAAGTTAGAATTTCGAAACAGTTAAAAAAACACCGAATAGTACACAAATCACCAGCGGTTTGTCAATAATTCTGGCATCAGATTGAAATACAATAGTTTTACGTGGCGATTTTACATTATGATTGTTTCATTTTTCAGGAAAATTTAAATCAGTGGCGGCAGGTGCGCTGTGGCTAGGTTCAAATCGTCATAAACAATATTTTTTCATTTCATTTTAAGACAGAATAGAAAAATAAATACACATCTGTACATAAATATTCCCATATGGCATCTCATAAACTCTACAAATGCAAATACGAGTATAATAAGATGATTTATGATTTTTTTATGTGCATATTTAAAATTTGATATGTTTTATTAAAAAAAGCTATCGAAAGAACCTTCCCACGAAGAATTTAATTGACATCATTTAAGAGCGTTGGATCAAATTAGAAAATAAAATAACGTGAAAATGAAATAACAAATACGAGTATATAAGTTCTATAATTTCTATGAATAAAAACGTAAGTTTTCTAGAAATTTTAAAATAATTTATCATATTTGATAATCCCTTAGAAAGGTGAAATATGTTATTCCATAAATTATATTATAACTTCTGGTAAACAGACGTTAACATCGTATTAATTATTTAATATGTATGAATCTAATATCATTATTCATGAAACGATGCTTCCATAACCATATTTATGTTCTATGAACTTATGTTACAAGTGTTATTATCTTTACTTCAGCTAGTTCAGCCAGGCTCGTCGACAAATATTTGTGAAATCGATCTATATTTAAAAAAAAAGGGAGGCAATGACTGATAAGTTATAAACTGAAAATGAATTAAAATGATGAACACCAGAAATACATTCCAATAAACCAGGGTGGAAGGATGACTTGAACAGACATGTCGGAATAACCTGAATGCAGGAAGTAAATGGAGGAGGCTTATTCCAGGAGTGGATGGAAATAGGCAGAAGGAGAAGAAGATGAACACGGGAAATATACTATGTGTTTTTTTAAAAATAAGTACGCTCTAATACATTTCGGAATTATAGTAAGAATATTGCTTTATAGATTTTTTCTAATATGTATAATATTTTTTAATTTCAATAAAAATACGCGTTAAAATTGAAAGTTTTTTTTTTACTATTTATTTAAGAGTTTCTGTAACACTTAACACTGACGAAGCTCCAGTTGATTCGTTTAAATAAATGAAATGGTGCAAAAACAAAATAACTTAAAGGTTTAAAACGATTTCATACTAAAGTATAAAACCAGTAAATTCTTTCAATTTATTTTGTTAAAATCTGATTAATACATTAAAAATCGATCTCCGTTCGTGCTTTTGTTGAGTCAACCTTACGGCATGCTGATTACATATTTCAGAACCAAATTACTTACTCTTAATGGTTTAGTAATCTGCCATCACATTTGATAAGGCAAACTTTCATGCGTTATAGAATAAATATAAAATTGCTATTAACAACTGTTTGCCAAGGCTTGTGACTGAATACTCGCAAGTTCTAAAGCATTTCACATCTAAATGTTCTTAAATTTCTTGTTTTGTTTGTAACACCTGATGATGCCAACATCAGTTGGCAAAACTGTATAATAAAGAAATGTGATATTATAAAAGTGTTGTAAATGTAACGGTTAATTTCATTTTTTTTTAAATTTTATGTTAGATTGAAAATAATACATTATCCAGATTAATTCAACACTACACGCTAAAATCACAAGCGTTTTTTTTGTTTTAATTTTATGAAGGAGTCGTCAAAATAAACGGTGTTTTTAATGTGAAAGACTTCTCATATAATTATTTTTTGTTTCTTATACAAATAAAAACGTCCGTTTTCTGGAAGTTTTATTAAATTTTATGGGAATTCTATGTTTCGCCTTTCTTAAACATCATCAAATATTTTGATAATGCTCTTTTATATTAATTACTCATATCAAGAATTGTTGTAAAAATTGACTGTGAAGAGAAATAATAGTTCAATGTAAAATAATTCGGATCGGTTCCGGGAATAAACGTTGGTTTCTAGATCAGCAGGTCAGCTGAATGGAAATAAACCATCACCCGGTTTAAGTTATATTTATAATATAATAAAAACACTTATTTATAGACTTCAACTACTGATTTATTTTGTTTATACTCGTGTAATTCATTTACATTTAAAAAATATTTTTGTTTAACCACAAAATATATTAAGACATCTTTATGACTTATTTTTATGACATTATGACCCATTTTTACCATGTATGACCCATTTTTATGACCCATTTATATGATATATGACCCATTTTTTGACATATAGAACGCATGGGTGAAGAAATAATGATTAAAAAAGTATACATTAACGATGTAAATGGAGTAAGGAGTCGAGGTAAGCCGAGGAAAACATGGCATGACCAAATTAATCAAACATTAAAGGTTGGTCATGTCAGAAGCCGGAAGAATTTACGTGCGTGTATGACTCGATGTATGAATGTGGAGGAAGCTAGAGAGGTGTGCCAGGATAGAGTAGTGTGGCGGTTCATTCTCTCTGCCTACCCCTGCGGGAAACGGCGTGATGGTTTGTTGTTGTTATGACCGTTATTATTATTATTGGTTATCCTGACTAATAATGGCAAATTTTTTTGTAATTCGGCCGTTATTTCAGCATTTATTACTGTACTGCGCGATGGCGATGCCCATAGTCCATATCAGCTATAATGCCGTTCATCCGCCACGGTAAGAGCCATCCTTCCCTGCTCCCGTGTATTGCCGCCCACTTGCTGACCAGCATGTCTAAAAAGCCTGGATAATATTGCCGCTTCATACCGAACACCAGCTTCGTCCAAAATGTCAGGTGACTTTATTGGCATTATATTTCTGCCCCCCTAACCCTCGAGATCGTGGTAATTC
This sequence comes from Lepidostoma basale, assembly GCA_022606425.2. NCBI lineage: Eukaryota > Metazoa > Arthropoda > Insecta > Trichoptera > Lepidostomatidae > Lepidostoma > Lepidostoma basale. The sequence continues at coordinate 105,058 of JAHDVF020000761.1, read as the reverse complement.
TGTCTCGTAGTAATCCTGCCCTGGTTGTGAATTTTTTGTTTGTTTGTTTGTTTTAGATTTATTTTGTGAACGTTTGACGATCGAAGCGTGCGCGGGAGATACCTATTAGTGGCGATGAGGCTCAGAAGCCACCACACCGCGTCTCCCGCGGGGGCGAAAAGAGAAGGTTGAAGTGCCGCATCGGTTAAAGTGTGGCAGTCCATTTTTTATACCTACCCCTTCAGGGAGACAGCGTGATGGTTAGTTAGTCTAGATTATTGTTATAATTAAAACTTAAATAAACCAAAATGTCTTCTACATATGTTCGCCATACTTTGTGCTGTAGATGTTTTATTTGTCTTTATCTTTTTTATATACTCGTACTTTGTATATATGTACAACACTAATTTCATAATATTTTGAAAATGTATCTTTATAATATGTATCACTGAAGAAGGACCGGTTGTCCGAAACATGTCTGATATGTATTTTTTTTTATATATACAAAGTACATAAAAAAGAAAAAGTCCAATTAACCAAATTATATTTAGTAATTTATTTTAATTTACACCCGTCCCTAATCGAATAACAGCAGCCAGGAGGAATCCTGCGTTGCATCCCAGAGACGAAGGGTTCGCTCTCCGCGACTAGCTGGGATATAGAAGGGATGGTATTAAATTGTAACGAGTCAAGAAAAATAAACTGACAAATGGAATTAATGCCTTTATCAAAAAATATAAAATTAATTAGTTTTAATCAAAAGAAAGAACAATAAAATAAGTAAACAAAAAACATTTTTATATTCATATTGATTTTTGTGGCGCTTAATAACATTTTTTGGAATTTTTATAAGATACGCTGTCAGGAATGACACAAACTTATAATAAATGTGAACAAATTTTGTTTTTATGCCTGCTATTAAAGCATCCATTATTTTTTATAAATCAATATTTACACCTGAGGATGTTGGGATTTTTTCTTACTGCAATCATAAAAAACGCACCACTAAGATCGTTTTGTGCGAATAAATATAACATATTAAAAAAATCAGCAAATGTGTTTATTGCAAAAAGTACGAATTCCATGTTTTGTGGTGCTTTATAGTTTGAATAGATTAGTGCAATCACATATTCATGAGTGTGCGATAGTTATTAAACTGCGTATAAGTTTGTTCTTATGCTACAAATACAGCTGAGTATACTGGTGTACGTAATATGACTGGCACTTCGAGGCTTGCATGTCTACTTCAATACGACGATAAATTCAAAGGCTCTAACGTCTGATAAGAGGGTTTGTCGTGTAACTGAGAAGCTATAGCGTGTTGGTTTTTATTTTAACCATTACTCTCCTTAATGCCGCCGTTTGAGGGGTTGAACGAACCCCTACGACCCCCGTACTGGAAATCTTAATTATTTTTGTTTTATGTGTAGCGAATAAGAAAATATTTTTTTGATTTGTTGCATATTTTTTACGACATACTCGTTATTTAATAATTTTTTTCTCATGGTAAACAAATGCCTAAAATTGTTAATTTTTTCGTTAAATTAGATGATATATTTTTTTTAAATTTTGATATTTTACAGAAAATGATTTTATTATTATACTAGCTGACCCGGCAAACGTTGTTCTGCCATATAAATTATTTCTAGTGAATATTATGGTTGTTAAATATAAAATAACGAATGTATTGTATGTGTGTGGGGATGGGATCTATGACAAAAAGAGGAATGGAGCGCTGTAGACGATGACCGCCGATAAAAACTAAAATACACCAACCATTCATTTTCCCAATTCAACGTATTTCATTAAAGTAACGGACATATTCATTGTTATATCTCTTAAAAGTTAAATGTTAAGTGAATAAAAGTCATATATTTTTTATCCTAAAGTAGGAAAATGAAATAAAGAAAATCAATATTAATTTCGAAGAGTAATAAAGTGTACGATATTTTTTGTCAGTCCGTCTTTAGCTAACACAAATAAGCTCGATGGTTTGCCCACGCGAGAACATGCCACGTATAATTGTCCGTGTGAAAAACATGGTGTGCTTAAATCTAAGCCGCAAACAGACATCGTTTGACCTTGCGACTTATTGATTGTCATTGCGAATGCCAATCTAATAGAAAATTGAACGCGTTTGAATTCAATTGGCACGTCTGTGGGAATCAATGGAACTCGTGGCAGCAAAACGTTTTTGGCTCGGAATTTTCCATTCAAAATAATGGCTTCGATAATGTTTTTCATTATTTTTTTAATGACCAATTGCGTGCCATTGCACAGCCGTGGTGGATTCTAATTCCGAAGTAAAATAACCGGAGATCCAACTTGCAGTCGTAGATGGTGTGGTGACATGCCTGGCAAATCCAGTGAGCTCAAAAACTCAGTTGGATCATTTACACCTTCGTTGGCATCGCAAACTGTATCGACCGATTTGTATGATACCAAGTCGCACACAATTAATGTCCTCACCGCCCATGAAGTAGATTTGTAAACATTTGTGTAGTTCGTTTGGCATTGGAAGCAATGAGCCTACTTTGTGGTACACTTGGCCTTTGATTTTGAACGTTGAATTGAATTGTTGACCATTTGCCGCAGTATTGTGAACTATTTCTGTTGCTCTGAAACGAAGTCATTTGGATGGGTGAATTGAATGTGCGTATGGACTTCAGGAATAGGTTGAAATCTGGATCCGTGCCGATAAGCAAGCCGTTCAATGGTTCTGGTGGTGTCTTAATTTCTGGTAGTTGCACTTTTCCTGATGCGCAACACATTCCGGCTGACTCATGTTTAAATTTAAGCGCATGACAATGGGGACATTTTTTGTCCATAGCACCAATCAGCACTTTCGGATGAGCGAAATATTCAATATCTGGCTCGTACTCGAATGCGAGACGTAGGAACGAAGCGGATGTAAATGCTCGATTTACTTGTTGGCGTTGTTGGTCATTTGCTATGCGTGTGTTAACTACGAACCGGCGGGCTTGTATCCGTTCCAATTGTCGTTGGTGATTTCGTTCAGCTCGTGCCTCTTGTGATTGAGATGCACGCAATTGCAACATGCTCACACGCACCTTTTCGTTATCTTGTTGGATTTGTTTGTCTGTTCTTTTTGCTCTACTATTTCGCATGTTTGTTGCTTTATTCGTTCGACAGCCCAAATTGGCCCCCTTTTGTCTTGCTGGCATTGTTCACTGTAATACACGCACACAAACAGATAGCACACAAACAAAACAAATGACGAATGTCGAAATGATGCGACGCTTCTCGTGAATGACTTGCACGCGCGTAGATGAAAGTTCGATGAGGCGGACGCAGCGCCATCTGTCATTCAACAAAATAAATAATTTCGTTCTGTTTGAAATACGATCATACAAAAATACTTAATTGCGATTAAAAAATGGGAGGGTGAGGGTAGGAGGGTGAAAATTTGGAGTTATATTTATTTTTTGATGCCAAATAAAACAAAAATACAAAAAAAAATGGTGTAAAAAAAATAGAAAAAAAATTCTGGATAGGAACACCCTAATCACTTAGCGATATGAAATATACTTTACAATCGATTCTCATACCTTCCAAATGTACATAGAAAAAATCATAAAATTCGGTCGAGCCGTTTCGGAGGAGTTCGACCACTAACACCCGACACGAGATTTTTATATATAAGATTAACATTCCAAATCATTCTTTTCATAAATTTAAAACAATTATATGGCAACATAGAAGGTTTATAATTTTTAGAAAATTTACATTTAGTTTGCGGTGTTAAGGGTATATTTTATTCATGGTGCTGAGTATCCAGTTAACCCTTCAATAGGTAACTTTTATTTTAACTAACTAGCTTACTAACCATCACGCCATTTCCACAGAGGGCTAGGCAGAGAGGATGGATCGCCACAATGCTCTGTCCTGGCATACCTCTCGGGCTTCCTCCACATTCATACATCGTACCATGCACGCACGTCGATTTCTCTGACTCCTCACATGGCCGATATTCAATATTTGATTATTTTTTTCTAACGATTTATATATAGGATTTTTATAAAATTACAATGTGACTGTAATTTTGTAATTGATTGTTATTGGCTGGAATAAATGAACTGTTGCCAAATTTCCGGATGATTAAAAACATTTGATGAAAATAATTTTGGTTTAGAATTTGTTAATGCGACAGAATGGCAAAACTATCTAGACAAACAAAAAGAACAGTGAAATGGAATGTAAATATGTAACGAAACGCTTGGTCATAGTTTATATTTCATACGAATTATTTGAACAGGAAAACTCCCTAGCTTCTTTGTTCGCAAACACCGTTAAATTTTTTGTTCTATTTAGGCCGGGATTTGGGTCTTTGGTATTGCATTAGCCGGCAGTTTAAATTCAAATGCCTTGAATGGCCAATATGCTAAACCACCTCCCGTTACATTCATCTTCTTCAAAGGTGTTTGTCGTCTCGGCTCCAGCTCTCAGCACCTTCTATTGTAACCCTTTTCCTATTAAGGGTCCACATTGTAATCCCCCGCCCCGCCCTAACCCACTGACCTTCTCTATTCCGGGCTGCATTAAATATTCACAGGTAGACATCCCGAACGAAGGCAAATATGTGCCTTTGTGATCTCGTATGCTGCATTACATATTTATTAAAATTGTTATGCAAAAAGACAGATGCAGCAACTTCAAAGCGGCATAAATTTTAACGAGACTGCAAATTTCCTGAAATTGAAATAGGAGGATTCAAACATATACTATAACACAACTTCATAAATCGGTGATATAGAAGAGCATTCCAAAATATTTCTAACGTATAGAACAAATATAGACATTTGGAACAATCAAAACTATCAAATATTAAATATCGGCAACGTAAGGCGGCGGTGAAATCGATGTTCTGTTAATCGATAGAAGCAGCCGTTAAAAAAATGTTTTTAAAAAAATTACAAATTACAAATCAGATGACAGATTTGGAATAGTTCGAGTAGTTGCAGTTCATAGAACTAGAAAAAAGTTATAATATAAGTCACTAGAAGTCTTCCTCGACCTTCGTGGCAGAGTGGTAAGAGCTCTGACTTCCATACCGAAGGTCCCGGGTTCGATTCCCGGCGATGGCAGTGTGATTGTCACATAAGCTTTGGTCTGGTGTAGAATTCACGTGACAATAAAATGGTGAAAGATCTACCTATCACATATCATGAGAATCAATAAAATACCTAAAAAAAAAATTGTATACAGTAATTGGGTTCAAACGACCATACGACGGTATACAAGAAAAAAAAATTAATAAAAGTCAATAAAATGAACTTTTTAAAAGACTGGTAAGCTACGTGAAAACACGGGATTGGGATACAACGCTTGATCATACAATTACGCGTTTACACGGCTCCGGGATACAACGTGTTAAAAACAATATTGATGAGAAAGTCTTTTTTCTTTTTTTCTAGAAATTTTAAGAGAGTCGCGTATTTTGACAAGTTATTATCAAATGGTTATTGTTTTGATGATTTTTGTTTGTTTGATTTAATACACAAATATAAAACAAAAAATTAATCCATTAGAAAAATAAATGTTTTCACCAATCTTTTATGTTGACATTAAGTAAATTTTTTTTTATCAAAGTGCGTTTTCTAGAAGTTAAATAATATTTTTGTGAGAATAGTCGATCAACATGGCAATCCACGAAAGACGACCAGCTGTCACAGAGCTTGTTATAAGGGATTGTAAAGTTACAAAACCTATCAATGGAATAATCCTATGGTTTTGCTTTTCAGCTTTAAAGCCCATGGCCAATCTTAGGAACCTTAAACTAAATATTTTTTATAGACTAAAAATTTTGTAAGTACCACGAAGAACTGCAAAAGGGATGTTTCAAAAGCGGCGAAAGGGCTTAAAATACAATTGAAAAAAAAAGACAATTTATTGTAAACGTCCGATGGGCATAAAAGAGATCTTTCTTTGCACTTTCTAAAGTGATATTAATTAAGTATCGATCGGCGTGGGTTGGAACAACCAATCTACATATTTCCGGTAGAAAACAAACTGGTGACGTAAAAGGTCAAAGTTGAGGGCAAGATAAGTAATATTCCTGCCAAATGGAATAATTACCACTTTTAAAATGATAAATTTCATTACAGAGTTTTATAATCTACGTGAACCAATCAAACATAAACGATATTATGAAAATCAGTTTTCATTTACTATCTACACTTAAGATGGCGATAAATTCATGTCATTAGAACCAATAACTAAAAAGTTGTATACAGTAATAAAGTTCAAATAACCCGTTGTAGACAAACATGTAAAAAATACAACGGGAAACTAACATATAAGGTCCAAGTGACATCCCATGAACCATCAAAGATGTTAGACTTGCTGTTGATGACCTTTGAAGAAACGGGATCTTTCAATCGAAAATAGGTCAAAAAGTTTTAAGAGACCGGTACAACACTGGAAAAACAAAAATTTGGGCGATCAAGATCACCAAGAAGGGTAGAAAACGTGGAGAGTGTCAGTCTGTCGATTATCATCCAGCCGAGCCGAAGAATTTTTTTTACTGTTCGAGTAAATGAGTGCCGCGAACGCGAGAGTTTACATTTAGACAATATTATTTTTAATCCGACGAGATATGATTTCTGTGTCACAGATCGTCAGATCTATTAAAATAATAATAATAAGAAGAAGATTTTTAAGAAATAAATCCCAAAAATGTGTACTTTGATAATGAATAAATATTTTTTAAATAATTGTCTTGCTTTTTTTTAATCGATCCATCAAATATCCTCTTTCTTTTTAGACAATCTGTAGAAGACACAATTTTATTTTTAACTCTTGACAAATGACAGATACAATAAACTGCCTGAAAAATATTTCAGGATATGATGTTATTAAAATAAACAAAAGTTGTTTAAAAATAGAAGAATAAAAAATTCTATTAATGATATGAAATATTCTCGTCTTATGAGGACACTCGAAGATGTCATCATAAGATGAAACACGTGTCGTGAATATTTCATATCATTTATAGAATTTTTGGTTGTTCTATTTATAAATAACTTTTGTTTATTTTAATAACATCATTCTATACATTTAATCATACATCGATTAATATTTCAGGATATATTTGACTGTCAGAAAGCTCCTCAAAAGCGATCTTTGCGAGTATTATAAGCAAACTGTTGGGGTTATGATATACTTATGTACGTATTTCCAATTTCAGCCAAAAGTTAAAAGGAATAGGGAAAATTGAGGGTGAACAAAGTAAAGAAACTATCTTTGCCTGTGGGGTTTTATTGAATTGAATTGGGTTGGTCGGTAAGAAGTCGGCAAGGTATGGGGTGGAGGGTGGTATGGAAATTAGAAAGAGATGTTATTGGACCATTCCTAGGGTAACTTGAATTGAAAATTATTTTACCGTGTCATGATTTTGATATTTACTCACTTAATTTTGATTTTAACAAACAAAGATTAAGATAATAAAGATAATTTTATCTAAAATATGTGTTTTATAATAACGTATAGGAAAATGCGATGTTTATTATTATAATAGACCTCTTTGGATGCAATTATGGCGAATTCGTAAATGCCCTTATGATAAAGGCAGCAAGCAGATAACTGGCTTTTCCTATTCACAAGGTTCTATGTATATTTCCTTTGATATTCTTTTTTTTCACCCTTTACATCGATTTGGCTTGCGCTGTAATGATGTAAGGAGTTTTTTCAACAAAATAATAATAATAATAATAAAATAATAATAATATATAATTTAATACCTGAAGGCGAGAAAATATTTTTTAAATTGGGTGGTGGTCTAGGGGATAGAACGCTTGGCTCCTGATTCAGGGGACATAGGTTCGAGCCTGGATGCGACCAGATTCCTTCTTCATAATAATAAGATATTTTCAGCTCATATTGAAGATTGTAAAATAAATTATAATATAATATCATTGATTTAAATCTTTGTTATTCGTATTTAAAAAAAAAATTTACTTTTCAACGGTATTATTTACCGCTGAAAAACATTAACCATATTAAAAAATATATATTGAAGAATATGACAGGTTTTTAGAACTTTTACTGTATTTTAGGGGAGTGAAATTTATTCCTTTTAAATGACACTGTATTTAATACTATATTTTGTTGTTTGAAATTTCATTGTAGAAGATCATTGTAAATAACGAAAATAAAATGATGTTGTAAAAAATCTTTTTAAAACACATTTTCGTTAAATGACGCGAAGTACGAATGTTAAGGAATCAAGATAAGTATGTCAGGATATAACAGTGTGGCGGTCCATTCTTTATGCCTATCCCTTCGAGGAGACGGCGTGATAGTAAGTTCACTTGTTACAACTCCATTCACACCGTAAACGCGTACATTCTTCACCATTCTTTATTGATTCTTTCGTTCCACATTCTTGGTCTATCTAAGCATTCCTTTTAACCTTTTATATGTTATACTATTGAATTCGTGAAATATTTGGAAAAGACTTAAATACTGCTTAAATATTCGAATACAAAATGCAAATATTATTTATTTAAATATTCGACGATTTCTCTTGACAAAAAGACTAACTTTGTTTGTAATATTTTGTATTGTGATTCTCCATAGCGTATTTAGCGATCTGTCAATTTATCCTTTCTTTCGATCCATTTGCTCCCCTCTATGGGGAATGCTTTATTGTGATAGTACAATAGTACGGCGGGCTGGATAAAGGTTGGAGAATTACTGCCTCCGGCTGTTTGATATATTTCATTTCAAATTTTCAGTTTTCCTTAACAATGGACAGGGTAAACCGGCAGTCCATTTATAACAAATGAGAAAAGACAATGTTGCAGCAGGAAAATAATGTTATAAAACAACTTCTTTACCTAATAATGAAATAAAATACAATACAGTACCCCAGATAAAGAGCCATTATCCATGTTTCTTCTAATAGTTGAGAGTACTTTCTCGCTACAGTGACATTCTGGGAAGTGTCACTTCAGTGGTGTCTAGTTGCCTTCTCCAGAGATTTTCTGTAGGGGTTACCTGACTTACCCATTTCTCCAGACTTAAAAGATGATTAGTTATAATTATTCAGTTAATAAATTAGTTATTAAATACCATTCTTTGAGAATTCCGTCATCTTGGATGGTATCCATTTTTAAGTTCCGGATGATTTTTTTCGACAGTGTCAGCACAGACTGTTTTATCTACCAAAATTCAGAACCAAACTGCTTTTGGTGATGCCGGCGGGTAGAGCAATCAAGTTGAACACGATTGCTTAGGAGATCGACGTCCTTCATACGACGTTCAGAAGACAAATACTCTTGACTTTAGATAGTATCTTGTATTCCTAAAATAAAAACATCTCTAATGCGTTCCTGGTATTATATATTATATTTTACCTCTTCTCAAAAGGCGACTTAAACTTTAATTTTGCTTGTTATATCCTTTGAGAAAATAAACTGATTTGATTTAATTTGATTCCTTCTCTTAGCTATTTTGTAACAAGAGGGATTATAGTAAAACCTATTTCTAAATAACTTACACACCATCACAATGTTTTTCCGAAAATGCAGGTGGAAAGGTTGACCTGCAATACTGCAATGTCCTAATGTACCTCTCTAGATTCCTCGACATTTATACATCGTAACGTTCGTCGATTTTTCCTACAACGATATCTTGCCATGCTTTCCGTGGCCTTTCGCAGTTTCTTTTCCACTCACACTGTTTGTATACAACTTTTTAACAATATGTCCAAACCATCTCAGAGATCCTTTTTAAAATTAGAAAGAAATAATAGCCAGATGAATGCATCATACATAAAACCTATAATACTCGTATTAAATGTATTTTAATTTGCATGTATTAATTACACTGAAATTAATTAGTCTATACACACAAATGATTAGCATTCACATTGTGCGTTAAACGATGGTCCGACTGAGAGACGAGACTTTATAACAAGTCATAAACGGTTGCTCATTTGTCGTCTTGCTTGAGAAAGTAGTTCGAGTTTCTTTGGTCTTATTTTGTTACGTTTTATTACCGGCTCAATTTGGATATTGTCTTCTAGAGATATTTATCGGGCCTAGATTTTCACTAACTCGACATTCTCATCAGGTTCATCTTTCACTTGCAAAAATCTCTCAGCAGGTTCATCTTTCACTTGTTTATTTCTCATATAAAATGATCTTTATCCTGGATTTCAGTGTGTGGGTGGCCTGCCTCCCACACAAAGAGAGGTTAATCCACAGACTTACCGACAACGTTACTCCGACGCAAGGAGAGGGTTATCCGCGGTTCGGGTTTTAACCAGTGTTGTACCCACATTATGATATCTATTCAGTATTGCAGGTTAACCTAAGTTTAGCTCCTGTATAAGATAATGATTAACGCGGTTTTAGTTTTTGTTCTGTTCTCACATATTCTTCTTCTTCATCTTCTCTATTTTCAAGGCAGGCCGTTGGCCCACTTTTCCCACACGATGATATAGTAATGGAAAGAGCCATGCTTGGAATCTCGAGGGACAGAATTCGAAACCAATTAATTCGAAAACAAACCAAGGTGACTGAGGTGTATTTTATTTATATAATTATTTAAAATGTCTATCCACAAAGTGAGTGCTTTATATGAAGAAGTATAATAATATATCTTCGGTTTAGGTTTTCACTAGTATTATTCTCACACTTAAAGAGTTTGTATCTAAAATTTCATATTGCCGTACCTAGCTTTCACACATGAAGAGGACTATTGAAGGTCTTGCCATCAACCACCCGTGGTGAAATACAAAATGTTTATTATTTTATAAAAATAAATTTAAATCCTTGGTATTGATCTTTTCTTAATGAAAAATTATTACTGCTACTGTTAATATTATTGTTTAGTGGTCCCAACTTTCCCCCAATTGGGAAGAGTTTGACAATGCTTTCGTATAGATACATTGTGATTCGCCAGTTCTTGTAGCATTTTTCAGGACGAAGGCATGTTTATGAAACCTCTCGGTGGATATTAAATAGAAATTAAAAATAATATTTATTGCAACAAAAAGCGTATGGAGTTTATATGGACAATATGTTGTAAGATAATCGAGTCTAGATACCATTCCGTCGATTTGTATGGGAATATAGAGGCTTAAGTCGTTATTTGGGGTTTTGAATCACACCTTTGGGTCTCTTCGGAAGTTTCGTGATCCTCCCCTTTTTCAAGGACGTTCCTCTAGCGACCCGTGGGGTTTATATATCTTACTTATTGCATGATCTTTCGGAAAACAATAACAATATCTGCTTATTTTTTCTTACAATGATGTATCATAAAACTCCATTTTAATGTATTGATACAAGTGAAAATGTCTGTTTTCAGAAGTTTTTTTATTAATTATGTTAATGACGTGTTTACCCTGTCTAAGGCATTTTCGGGCGAAACATTTCATTCACATTATTATTATAATAAAAACTCTAGAAATCAGTTTTTCATTCGTATTAAAAATAATTGTATTAAGATTATTAGGAATATTCTATTTGACTGAAACAGTTTTTATAAATCTAAATGTTCTGTTAAAGATGCAAAATTAATATCGATACACTTGTCTTCTAAATGTGTGGAGATAATCACGAATATTTGAATAATTCTTGGGATCTTGGGTATGTCTATATTACTCTGTGTTCTCCTGAAGCGATGTTTTGGAAATCGTTTTAGTCTCAATATTAAACAATCGGAGATTTCAACATTGTCCAAAGTATCAGTAGAAGAGGCCAGATATGTAACTAAAAAAGATATGTTGGATTATTATGAATACGAATTTGTTTTCTAGAAGCTTTATTATACAATATTATTGGGGAATGCCATTGTTGTAATGCTAAAGCATTAACAAATGTCATTCCTATATAATATGTATAATAAAACTTCAAGAAAACGGACGTTTTCATTTGTATTAATTATTGAATAAGGAGTAGAAATGTATCGAGAATCAAGCGTGTTGTTGATTTAATTTCCCTGTTCCCATATTTTATTCTTCTGACTTGATTATTTGTATAAAGATTTTTAAACATCTGATGTGGAGTATTGTGCCATTGCTTTTAAAACTGCATATATTAAACATGATATGGATATTTTATGAGCTTTTCACCAACATAAAAATAAACAGAAAGTATCAAAAAGGGTTTTTAAATGAACATAAAAATGACTAAAGGGCATAAAAGTAAGCATTGATCGATGGCTATAGACGGGCTGAATATTGTGTGCTATATGTTCAGTAAATACACTTCCCGTAAAGTTGTTTATAAAGTAGTGTATTTGTAGTGGAAATAGCTCCATACATAATTCAACGCGTGTGTATCGACTTGATGGAGCGACCTCCATTTCGATACAAATTCGCTGCGAGCCAAATCTCTTTTAGTATTCACAATTATGAATGTTTTACATATTTTTTACGGGGCCCATTTTTCGTATTCATTATTCAAGCCGTGACCCGTTCGATTCCGCCCTACGATATTATTCACGGCCGCCTTTAAACAAAGAAAAACATTAATAAGGAGCCCTTTGAGAATAATTTAAGGTATACATTCGGAAAATAATTGCGGGGTTTTCAAGGAGCGGATTTGTAAAGGCCTCGAAAACCCTTGTTCCTAATCCGGCGGGAAGCTTCACGAAGGTCAACATTCACGAAATGGCTCAGCCCTCATGAAAACGGCTACATTCAAATAAAATGAATAAATATTTAGGACTCCGCATTATACTACAAAGGGACCCTCAAATTCGGATTCTCCTAATTGACAAACAATGGGAAAGGGAAGGATCTAGCCAAAAACACGCTTCAATTACGCGTCAATTGCGGATATTTTAAAACTTTGTTTCATTAAACCTTCGAAAGTGCAATCATGATTATTTGGCTAGAAAAATCTGGCGAAAAAATTGGCGACGCATGGATAAATAAAGCATGGTTAATAATGTATACGTAAACGATGTGAATGGAAAATCGTAAAAGATATATATAGACCATAATGAAAGACCGAAGAATTTTCGGCTATATTAGAAGTCGGAAGAGTCGACGTGGATGTATAAGTAGTGCGGGGGTCCATGTTCTCTGCCTACCTTTTCTAAGAAACAGGCTAGTAGTTTTGTTGTTGTTGTATCTGGTGAAATAATTAAATTGCTTACATAATTTTAGAAAATTATTCTTTCAATCGCTGATACATATTTATTGCATTATAAGGTATAAAAATCAAATAAAATTAAGTGAAGGAACTATTCCACATATCACAGGAATGGGTATCACTCGCCACAGCAATCGCTGACGTTAAGGAGACTTGGCATAGTGCACAATGTATAAGATGAAATTTCATTTAAATAGGAAACGATAAAAGCATTCTTCATTTTATTTATTCTTTTCAAACCTACAAATGGATTAAGTAGAAATTTATGTTAAAGCTCTGCATTTTCAAATACTGTAATTTATAATAACTTGATATTATGCTTGAGTGCAGACTATTATTACTCAATGAGAATTTATCTAATATTTTATTATACTATATATTAGTCTTTTGAGTGTCGTTGTCCATGGCAGAATTTTAATAGAAAGAGTAAGAAAATTGACGAATGGCAAAGTTTGGGATGTGCAAGGTGCCTTTATGAATGGCAGAGGATGTATGTATCAAATTTTTGGACTTCGTACATTGACAGAGAAGTTTCTGGCCAAAAACCGCAAACTTTTCTGTGCATTTGTCGACTTACAAAAAGCATATGATTACGTTAATAGAGAAAAGTTGTGGGAAATATTGTCTAAATATGGAATAAGTACAAAACTGATCACGGCAATTAAGTCGCTATACACAGAAAGCACTGCTAGTGTCAGAGTAAATGGAGATCTTACAGCCTGGTTTGATATCAATAAAGGTGTCAAACAGGGTTGCGTAATGTCCCCGTGGTTATTTAATCTGTATATGGGTAAATGTATGAAAGAGCTGAAAGGGTTGGATGTAGGTGCCAAAATGAGCGGAGTGTCAGTAAGCTGTCTCTTGTATGCGAATGACGCTGTCCTTCTTGCAGACAACGAGCATGAACTACAAGTCATGGAGAATTGTATGTATGAGTTATGCATGCGAAATGATCTGATGATGAATGTTAATAAGTCCAAGGTAATGATTTTTGAAAAGGAAGAAACCACGACAGTCTGCGACATTAGCGTGAATGGTGAAAATTTGGAGCAAGTTGTTGAGTTCAGGTAGTATGTTTACAAGAGATGGGCGAGTGGAGAGGGATATTGAAAGAAGGGTTGGGGCAGGCAACAAAGTGAATGGTGCACTTAAAGTTGTCATCGCAAACAAAAACCTATCAAAAAAAGCTAGAATGGCAGTGCACAATGGTGTTCTTCTACCGACCTTATGTATGGAAGCGAAGCATGGAACTGGCAAAAGAAGGATGAAAGTAGAATAAATGCAGTTGAAATGAGATCTCTTAGAAGAATGTGTGGATACTCTGTGTATGATAGAGTGCCGAATGAAAATATAAGAAGTGAATGCGGTGCGAATGATGGTGTCATGAACAAAATAATGAAAGGATCATTAAGATGGTTTGGACATATGGAAAGAATGAATGAAGAAAGAATGGTAAAAAAATTATATGTTAATGATGTAAATGGTACCAGAAATAGAGGAAGACCGAGGAAAACGTGGCACGATCAAATAAATCAAATATTGAATGTCGGCCATTTGAGGAGTCAGAGAAATCGACGCGCGTGCATGACACGATGTATGAATGTTGAGGAAGCGAGGGAAATATGTCAGGAAAGAAAAGTGTGGCAGTCCATTCTTTCTGCCTACTTCTTCTGGGAGACGGTGTGATGGTTAGTTAGTGAGTTAGTTAATTACTATATACAAATAAAAAATACTGAAAAAAAAATATTGAATTTCCAAGCAAGTGAAGACAATATTTTAGATTATTATAAAACATTAATCTTTTTTGTAAATAAAAACAAACTTTCATGGCTGAAAACTAGTCCTGGGGTGAAATGTTTTTTTTTTTTTTACTAAAATCCGAAATGTCTAGACGATATTCATTAAAAGCTTCGATATGGCGGCACATAAGATTAAATGGAATGGAAATAACGTATACTTGAGTGCATTTTATTTAAATTAAAGCAAAATTTTCAAAGAAAAAATCACCGTTGAATTTGAATTTAAAATTCACTGTGAAAGGATAATTTACATATTTTGTTTTCTTTCTGATGTCTACTGAAAAATTAAACGATTAGAGATTTAAAATGTCTCACTACCATTTTCAGCTTTATGTCTATGGAATATAATGAAACATTAATGATTTAAATATTTTATTTGTTTTGGAAATTTGAATACTGGTAAAAAAATATGCACGGTTAAATAAAAAATATATTTTTTTAATAAATAAAAAAAACATTCGGAAATATTAGAATTATTAAATAAATTACGCTTAAAGGTATTTTTCTATTACATTAATATAAATTTGTCAAAACTTACAATAAAATATCAAAGCGAAGTTCACTTTAAAATACTATCAACATTCTAAAAAGTAATCATTTAAGTTTTTGAAATTTTTATAAAAGTTTATTGCACATAATGAAAACCACCGGAATGTAGTAGAAAACTGCTGAAACCGGTTGAAATTGAAATAACTTAGCATGTGGGCTTATTTGTATAAAAACTACGCATGAAACATCAAAGACAAAACAATTGCAAAATATAGAGGGAATTTTCGGATTTTCTATTTAATGTCATTAGTTCTAAATATAGGTTCATTATTCCCACAGGTAAAATTTTACATGATCTGTTTTTTAGGAATCAATACTTCTTAAAAATTCTTGCCGTAAAGCTTCTTCCAGCTATCCTCTTAAATAATGCAGGAAACCAATATTCTTATTCTTGGAAATTTGACGTACAAAACTCGTGTGTAAGCTGAAAATATATCAACATTAACATTTCAGTAATTTGTGGAAGACGTTTTCGGAATATAAAACATTAGTTTTTCATGAACACAATTCTTTTAGGGAAACTGCAAATCACTAATTTATCGGGACATGCATATTAGGGTGTCCCTTATTTTTCAAAGTTTTAATTTTACAATGCATAGGCTATTGTTTTATTCATTTGGGCCTAAAACATCCGAAACCAAATTTTTTCCTTATTCGGAACAGTGTAACCCGTGCCGACTTGCGCGTAAAGATGTCCCATACAAATTGCGTCACAGGAGCGGCGCGTTGTCGTTGTTATTATGATTTAGTCTCGATTGTAGGGTAGTAAACACGGATTGTTTTATATTTCGAAGATGTCAATGGAACTAAGAAGCAATTAAAAAAGTATTTTCTTGGTTGGTGAAGTAAATCACCAAATAACAGGTGTAAACAACCATCTAATCGTCAAGTTCTCGCAGATCTATTTTTCAACATGCGTGAAGTTAATTTGACTGTTAATGAAAGCGCAAATCTTGTCATTCTGGAGTGCAACATATTCTGAAATAGGCTAGAATACCTACCAAAGCTGTTCTTAATAATGTTAAGAAGTTAGTGGATCTTCATCAGGTCTGACGAGAACTGCAAAAATAGCAAGAAGATTCAGGACTTGCATTGGCGCCGCGAAGAGAACTTTCAACTTGAATTAGATAATTTATTCGATATCGCACACGCCTATGCTCTTGAATGTGCTGTGATACGACAGCATTTTATACAGGATGCTTGAAGGGAGCTTATGTGCAAAAACTAGAAAGAGATTTGTTACTCTTTGCTGGCCGCCATCACATATAAAAACTGATGCTCAAAAGTGCGTTTGAATCGCAAAATCGATTGTACGAGATGATTATAGAGAACTCATTGAGCTTGTTATTGTTTTTCTGGGTAGAGGTAATAAAAATAAAATAAAAATCAGACCTGCTGGCCCAATGAATCAAGCACGATGGATGGCAAGAGCTATTTACTCCTTGAAAATACTTTTGCTGCAGTCCCAGTTTAAAATGTGCGCTAAGGACAAACAAGCTTTACGAGATGTTTGTTTATTTATTGTGGCAGTTTATGTGAAGCCCTGGCTTGAATGTAGTTTAGCAATAAAAGCTCAGAATCAAGTTTTATGTTTTTGAAAGACCTTAAAAGATTACGAAGAAATTGACAATTTCCAAAGCGGCTTTAAACAAGTTCAGTCAACATTTGTGGTACTTGTCAGAGGAAATAGCTATCTTTTTAATTTTTGATGACAACGTTGATGAGCAAACTAAAGGAAACATTGTAGAAAACTTACGAAAATAAAGTTTTGGTGATTCGGGAAAGAAATATGTTCCATCGAAGGAACATATGTCTGGGTCTCTACGAGTATATGGTACGTAAGTAGTGTTTAATCTGGTATTTAATTTAGAACTAATTTGTTTTATTTATAGGTACTACAAGTATTTGTTATCTTGTTTCATGGAAATCTTTGAGTGATTTTGTTTCTGTCAAGAGTAAAGATTTATTTTCATAACTGGAACTTGATAGTAATTTCCTTCAATAAATTTTATCTTCATAGAAAGACAGCGCGACGTTTGTGGGAGCTATAAATAAGGTTACTAGCTTAAAAGCAGTTAATGACACAGCTGAAAGAGCTGTTAATCTAATGACAGACTTTCATGATTTGGCTACCGCAGATGAAGAACATAAGCAGTTCATATTATGTTGTGTATAGAAAAATTTACCCAGACTGTAAAAAAAGAGACTTTGAAGAGGAAATATCCAAGTAAATAAATATAAATTTGGATCTTTTTTGATAATTACATGAAAAGCATTTTATAAATATGTGTTTTCATCAATATTTATCTAACATAATGGTTTTAAGTGATCATCTACAACTACATTTAAGAGACACTTAAATCACCTATTTTCTAAAACTTTGAGGGCAAGTCGGCACGGGTTAGAATTAATGTAGGAAGTTGAAATTCTGTATTTGGGTAACTAGTAGACTATTAAACACAATTAGGGGGTATGCGTTTCAATAATCCAAAAAAAAATTTTTTTGCCCATATAAGGGACACCCTAATGCATATGCATTAAAAGTGTATTCATAATATTCATAGTGATACAAATTCATATACGTACTCGTATATCAATCAATGATGAATATGCCATACAAATAGTCAAAATCACGTAATTACATATTTCATGCAAACTGATTTAATTTTTTTTTTTATCAAATACCGATAATTCTATTTTATTGGATTGATATGTTTCGTCTTTCTAGAGCATTATCAATCGTCATTTTATAACTTCCCAGGACGGAAAAATATGTCACTCCCATGTAATTTATTGGGGCATTTAGATTGTAGATGCCTGCATCAATATTAAATAATAATTGATACCTGTATTCCTAATCAAAATGTACATATGATTTTTATTATTGGAAAATTGAAATTAAAATATGTTTTATAATTGAGATTTTACAACAAACTGAAACGCTTATAACGTCTAGTCAACGTTTATAATAAATAAACTAAAAATAAAGTATTATACTCGTATAACTAAATAACTAACTAACCATCACGCCGTCTCCCCGAAGGGGTAGGCAGAAAGAATGGACTGCCTTTCCTGACATATTTCTCTCGGTCCTCAACATTCATACATCGTGTCATGCACGCGCGTCGATTTCTCTGACTCCTCACATGGCCGACATTCAATATTTGATTTATTTGATCGTGCCACGTTTTCTGGTTCCATTTACATCGTTAAAATATAATTTTTTTACCATTCTTTCTTCATTCATTCTTTCTATATGTCCCAACCATCTTAATGATCCTTTCATTATTTTGTTCATAACACCATCATTCGCACCGCATTCACTTCTTATATTTTCATTCGACACTCTATCATACACAGAGTATCCACACATTCGTCTAAGAGATCTCATTTCTACTGCATTTATTCTACTTTCATCCTTTTTTTGCCAGTTCCATGCTTCGTTTTCATACATAAGGGTCGGTAGAAGAACACCATTGTGCACTGCCATTCTAGCTTTTTTGGATAGGTTTTTGTTTGCGATGACAACTTTAAGTGCACCATTCACTTTGTTGCCTGCCCCAACCCTTCTTTTAATATCCCTCTCCACTCGCCCATCTCTTGTAAACATACTACCTAAATATACGAACTCAACTACTTACTCCAAATTTTCTTCTTTTTCAAAAATCATTATCTTGGACTTATTAACATTCATCATCAGATCATTTCGCATGCATACCTCATACATACAATTCACCAGGACTTGTAGTTCATGCTCGTTGTCTACAAGTAGGACAGCGTCATCCGCATACAAGAGACAGCTTACTGACACTCCGCTCATTTTGGCACCTACATCCAACCCTTTTAGCTCTTTCATACACTTGTCCATATATAGATTAAATAACCACGGGGACATTACGCAACCCCGTTTGACATTTTTATTGATATCAAACCAGGCTGTAAGATCTCCATTTACTCTGACACTAGCAGTGCTTTCCGTGTAAAGCGACTTAATTGCTGTGATCAGTTTTGTACTTATTCCATATTCAGACAGTATTTAAGTATTATATTAGTAGTAAAGTATTATATAACAGTTATTAATCAAAGATATCTTTTAAATCAATCAAATCAAATCAAATCAGTTTATTTTCTCAAAAGATATTACAAACAACAATTATAGTTTGCATTTGGCATTGAGAACAGGTAAAACATTAAAATTATATGATACCAGGAAAGCATGAGAGATGGTTCGACATTAGAAATACAAGATACTCTCCAAGAGTATTTGTCTTCTGAACGTACTTTCACGAATTGTTTATGCCAAATATAACCAAATATTGAATATGGATGAATTTGTCCGTTTTCTGTAATTTATGTATAATAGTTTTATACAGAAGTGATATATTTCACCTTGCTAAGACACTATCAAAAGACTCTTGATAATACCCTCGCTAGGTGAAGCATGTATATAAATTATGAGATTTTACGTCATTGAACTAAGAAATAACGAACATGTACTTTGGGATATTAGGTATATCCGTGTCTCTTGGTATCCTCTCTGCTCATTGTAACGATGATATATCCACGACATAAATAACATTTCTCTGTTATCCGTGAAATTCTACGCATCTTGTTATTCTCTCAGATCAACGTTACAATGTTGTACCCATGATACAAATAACATATCTCTATCAACCTTCAATATATACGCATTTTGTTTAAATAAAAAATAACTAAATTCGTTTTATATCATAACAAGTAATTATTAAAATACGAATGAAAACGAATGTTTTCTTGAAATTATTTTTACAAGTAACTCTATGCGAATAAATAGTAAACACAATATGAATTATACCTTGTTATGTTTAAGCCATTGATTGAAAATAAAAACAAACATATATTAAAAAAAAAGTATATAATTACATTTATGTTAATGGTTTCGACCAGTTTAGGCAGCTTGCTGCCATCTTATGGTCGACCCACTGAAACCGGTTAAAGTTATAAACATATGTGGAATTTAAAAAAATATATCATTCCTCAAAAAACGGTATTTTTTTATTTTCATTATTTACAACCATGAAATTTCAAATGTTAATTTTTTGATTGACTTGTTTTGTTAACTCCCTCAATATTCGTAGGTAAAAAATATATCCATGTTTTAGAACAATGAACAAATGAAAATTCCTAAAAACAGACTGATCATTTTGATATAGGGATGTGAACTTATGTATTCGTTACATCCCTAGCAGGTATCGATTATTCATGGATGCTAAAGTACATAACCGCCCTTTCAGTAGGGAAAAGCGGCTGGTTATTCACTTAGTACGAGCTCTTCCGCGGCACAATTCTCGTTCTTTTTTCGGTTACGTTCCGCGATAATATATTCAAACAATGCACGCCCAACAAAGGAGGGCCGAAAACAAAACAGGGAAACGAATGCGCGCCAAAATGTGGTGAACGCGATGTCGTTTTTTCGGTTCTGATTCTTTTTTTGAAAAAGCTTTGGAGAGCTATAACTTCACATTTTGGCAGGCCATACGTCATATAATATGACTACTGAAAAGGTTTACCATAGCATTATAATAAGTTTTGAATACTATTCAAAAATACGTATTTTTGTGAAAGATGGAATGCGGTGATTAAAACGATTATTTATTTTTTAATGCCTATTTTCAATTAACATTAGAAATAAACTGTGGAAAAGAAGTACTGCGCAGAATTTAAAAACGATATACTCGTAATCTCCGTTTTTTTACTATCTTTTATAAGACCTGTACTTTCATAAGATTTTTCTTACGTGAGCCATCACTTCTACAAAGGCATTTCTATCTTGCGCTGCTTAACTACTCTAGACTCCATATTTCAGTCCGATCTCTCATCCAAATTGTTTGGTTTCTGCCAGCGCTACATCGTCATTTAATCTTAACCATTCTTATGGGCAAGACGAAAGGACGGGAATGATAATCCACATTATATAACTATCTCTATCCATGATGTCATCCAGATAGGATATTTTACGGGCCTTAATGCATTTAACTACGTTGCAATTTCCTTCGGACTTTAGAATTGTTGACTAAATCAGTCCACGGTATACGAAGCATTAGTCGGTGTAGCCACATTTTGAATGCTTGTAACCAGTTCATATGTAGTTATGAGATAGTCAGTGTTCAGGTTTTTGAATTACAATATAAAAGAGAACAAACCAAA
The DNA here is from genome assembly GCA_022606425.2 of Lepidostoma basale. Lineage (NCBI taxonomy): Eukaryota > Metazoa > Arthropoda > Insecta > Trichoptera > Lepidostomatidae > Lepidostoma > Lepidostoma basale. Next base: position 83,418 of record JAHDVF020000761.1, on the reverse strand, counting down.
CATAACGCTTAAATATTTTTTGACTAATTTTCAAATAAAGTTTTTCATTACACACTATTGTCCTCAATTTGTTGAATGTTACGAGTTATTTAAATAAAAAAGTATATTTGAACATCATTCAAATATACTTTCTCATTGATAATAACACATCCCATTTTGTGTTTTTTGAATTTCTTCCAAATTTACATGATAAACGTATTATTAAGAAGAATTATTTATTATCGGTTAACCAATCAATATATGTGCTTCTACCACAATTTTATACCCAACTCTCTCATCTGTCCTGCGATCTCTTATTCTCTAAAATATATATTTTTATTCATACGAACGAAAAGGTCTGATTTTTAGAAGTTCTTCACAAGATATCGTAATGACATATTGAATGGATTGACATATTCCGGCTTACTAATTCAGTATCAAATGACATTTCAATGATAAAACATTTAGAAGACAGATGTTTTCAATCGTTTCAATTATTTAAAATATTATTGTTCAGGAAACATTTTTATGCATAAAATGAAAATAACCAAACATTTATAAAAAATAACTATTTTCTGTTACATTTGTTTAAAAAATGTATGCTGTGATTTGTTAATAAAATTAATGTTGTTGTTTGTTATCAAAATTAAAACTTATAATGTTATTGAATAAAAATAAATAAAATATGTTTTAATGTATATTTAGTTAAAATTCACTAATGTTTATGTCTTAGACCGGCTTCGGCAGGTTTGGACAGAAGATGGCATCAAGCTGCCGAAACCGATTGAAGGCACAATCATTAGTGGATTTTAAATAAATAAATTATAAATTTATAACATATCAAAGATTTTTTACAATTTATTTTTATTTTGAACATTTGTTTAACTTTCAAATATTGGAGAAGCGTAATCAAAATTTGTTCCAAAATCAATATGTAATTAATTTTGTTTGTTTTATTAAATAAGAAAACTTCAGGTACATGGATCTGTTAAAATTTATATCACGGCCTTTCCTCTTAAAGCTCCGGTGAAATTAATAGCTTTTAAAAAGCGTTTTCCCCTTCAATTTAAACTAATTATATTTAAGGGTTTTTATATACGGACGATTGATGTTTTTGTAGGAGTAATCGTCTTTCGCATAAATGCTAACTCTTTTGTGTTTATTTATCTTATTTAAAATACGGTATCTGCATATTAATCAAAGGACTTATTTATTTTGTCGCGTTCTAAATTAATTTTAAAATATGCAAATACCGTGTTTCCGTTTTCCTGACGCGCGGCCGGAAGTGGGAAGGAAACTTTTTTATAAATATTAATTATCCAAAACGCACGACAAAATACTACACCGGGGCTCTTAAAAGTTCAAAAGTTTCCGAGAAGTGGAGTTCTAAGCGACGAAGGAAAACTGCTACAGGATTACGCTTATCGCCGTCGAAAAATAAAACTTTAATGAACCAAACTTACAATGCTCACAAAAGAGAAAAGTGGTAAAAAGTTCTGAATGAAGTGGTAGGATGCATGGGTGGCGATTAACTTTTTTCACATAAACTATCGATAAACAGTTTTAATTATTTACAAGTTTACTAAATTTAAGTAAGGTAAATAAATACTTGTTCTAATTGTAATATTTTGAATTAAAAACCGATTCAAATTGTATTTTTTGTTTCTAAAATAATTATGCAAAATTCCATATCGAATATTAGAATTCATAAAGAGACCGTTAGTTTTTCTAAAGTTATAGTAATTAGATTGTGGAATGTTTTGATCTATTAAGGCGAAACACGTCAGTATCTAAAATTTTCGAACTACTTATTAAAAACATTTATTAAATAAAACGATGTTTTTTAACTACTATCACTTTTGTCTTTATTTCGACAGAAATAATATCGTAAAATAAAGACAATACTGGAAGTAATTTAAAAACATCGTTTTATTTGTAATATTGAAAATGAACTTCCATAAAGAGATTTCGGTACAAACATTTGATTACATTTAATAATAATAGATTAACGTTTCCATTATTCTTGTACAACGTAAAATTAAGATTACCAGTTGTCGGCCATGTGAGGAGTCAGAGAAATTGACGCACGTGCATGACACGATGTATGAATGTTGAGGAAGCGAGAAAAATATGTCAGGAAAGAAAAGCGTGGCAGTCCATTCTTTCTGCCTACCCCTTCGGAGACACGGCGTGATGGTTAGTAAGTTAGTTAGTTAAAATACCGTTGTTCGATTGTGAGTCATTAGAGCATTTCTTAAGAAAAAAAAACTAAAAAATGGAAATTAAGTGTTTTAATTTTAATATAATATAAAAAATCATTATAATGGATTCCATCGTGTTGACGCCTAGAGTATATATATAAAGACAAAATGGATGCTGTTTGGCAATTCAATAATGAGCAATAGTTCTGTTCTTTGTCTTACTCTTCTCCTTTAACCTATTCTTGTCCACTCCTGAAAAAAGGCATCCTCAATTCATCGTTAGTCTTCTTGTCCATTTTTTAACATCTGGCTACGTGACCTACTCATTGCCATTTAAGGATGGATGATCTAAGAAATATTTGGTTTTTTCAGTCGCTATATCATCTCTCAAATGCTTATTTCAAACATGGCTTTTCCCATTACTCTTTGGTTAGATCTTTGTTTTTAGCCATTAGTTCAATTAACTGTGTTTAAATAACTGCTTTAATATAAAAATAAAGAGAAAAGTGTTATTAACGTAGAAAATATTAGCAAGTTGAAATTTAAAAAAGGTTTATTGAATAGCTTTCAAAGTGCGAGTCTAAAGGTTCTAAAAACTCACGTAACGCCTTGCTGAAACTTCCAAATAGAGTAGTAGGTACCTTTCTGTGTACACTAAACGAGGCCGTTGGAATGATCTCCAGATCCTGGCAACCCTTTTAGATTGTTGTTTTGGAAATCTTTGTTTTCGATTGCGTAAACGAAACTCGAGAGATTCCGGAAGGGTTGTATTGAATGGGAAAGAATGGGAATGCCTATTCCAAGTAGTTCAAGCGATTGTATAACAGCTTCAAGAAGTCTCAACTTTCAATCAATACAAAATTATTACTTCATAACACTTTAACTGTCATTCAAGTTGTTGCTTGCCGTAAGTATGGAATAAATATATGGTGTGGCAGTTTGCAACAGAAGCTTTAACGGTATGAATGAACAAAACTTTTAACAGTTTCAGAAGAAATTTATTTTACTTAGCGTCCCGCAAATGCAATTGACATTTTGGAAAAGTTTCCATACGTTTACCGACGAAGTATTGCTTTTTCTAAAACTGTAATGAACTCTTCTAAATAAATATTCATTAAATAATTAATTAATCATAAAATTTATTTATTTATTTTCATAATGATGACGAACTTTTCGAACTCGAGATAAGATCAGGTTGTATTGTTCTCCCAAAGATGAAGATGTAGAGTCTTCGAAACATGTCGAGAATAATAAACTGAAAAGTGGAAAAAGTGTTCATATTCCTAAAAAAAATTCTCTATTATGAAATTCCACAGATGTTTATTATGCTTACTTCAATTAAAATATTTTTTATCAGAATTTTAAATGTCTGATTTGTTTTTGATTCTATTTGATTTTTTGATTAGAAACATAACTAACTGTAACCGTCTGGTATCTACATGTATATAAAAGAAAAGATAACGAAAATTTTCTATAAATTATAAATGTTTCACCTTCCTATGGCATTATTAAATAAACAATTACGTTAGTTCATACAAAGTGAATCACGTCACTACTTCTAAATAAAATAAAACTTCAACAAAATGAATATCTACTAAAATAATAAACATTAAATATTTGTATCAGTGTTAAAAAAATAATGTAAACCGAATATTCTTCACATTATTGAGTTGCGCAAATCATGGAATTACATAATTTACCAAAGTCTATGCGTATTAAACATTTGATACAAAAATTGTACAGTTAAAATACAACATTTATAATGGATTAACGCTTACCTTCAAACGTAGTGTTAGAGTAGATGAGGTAAAAGTTCGCTTTCAACATACCTGTAAATTAAGAAAATACAAAATAAAAAATATTAAATGGATATTTTTTTTTAAATAATGTAATAATTTGTTACTAGAATTATGAACGGTTAATTTTTAAACACAAGAAAAACAAATAGATATCTGTTATAACTGACGATGCCAACATCATTATGACATTATCAAAAAGTGTATAATATTTTTTTTTAAATGTTGAAGTATCATAGTGTTTATATTCAAAACATTTATGATATATTTTTCAAACAGAATATACACTAGATTTTATCTAAAACATAGGTTATTTAAATGAGAACTTTTTCGAAAGCGTTTGCAGTAAATTTAAAATTACACCTTTTATCAGAAGCAGCAACAATTTTTATGTGAGTTAACTAACAAAAGTTTGGTGTTTCAGCAGTTAACGTTATCAAACGCAGTAGAAGTTCTAGAAAACCATCTGGAACATTCCTTCATAGGAATTGCGCAAGACCAAGATAATTGCATAAGACGTGTTATAACAATTAATCAAGAAGTCTTTTGTTTTCAAGAAAATTTTAATCTTTGCTCCAACGTGAAGTTACATTATTCATTTCGTGTGAAGCACTCCATTTTTGGTGTGGCATTATTACAGATAATTTAAAACACGTTCATATTTTGTTTTTTACACCACTTTATTAATCGAACCAATCCTTAAGGCCCCCGCCAGAGCTTCGCAAGGGTTACAGTTAAAAAAAAAACAGTTAGAAAAATATGTATACTCGTATTTTAAATAACACAAAACTTTATTATAAGATACAAATAAAATAAAAAATTAAACATTAACCCGAACATGTTTCAGGAAATAGAAAATCCTAACTAACTAACTAACCATCACGCCGTCTCCCCGAAGGGGTAGGCAGAAAGAATGGACTGCCTTTCCTGACATATTTCTCTCGCTTCCTCAATATTCATACATCGTGTCATGCACGCGCGTCGATTTCTCTGACTCCTCACATGGCCGACATTCAATATTTGATTTATTTGATCGCGCCACGTTTTCCTCGGTCTTCCTCTATTTCTGGTTCCATTTACATCGTTAACATAAAACTTTTTTACCATTCTTTCTTCATTCATTCTTTCCATATGTCCAAACCATCTTAATGATCCTTTCATTATTTTGTTCATAACACCATCATTCGCACCGCATTCACTTATATTTTCATTCGAGTTTTCAAAAATCATTACCTCGGACTTATTAACATTCATCATCAGATCATTTCGCATGCATACCTCATACATACAATTCACCAGGACTTAAAGTACATGCTCGTTGTCTGCAAGTAGGACAGCGTCATCCGCATACAACAGAAAGCTTACTGACACTCCGCTCATTTTGGCACCTACATCCAACCCTTTCAGCTCTTTCATACACTTGTCCATATATAGATTAAATAACCATGGGAACATGACGCAACCCTGTTTGACACCTTTATTGATATCAAACCAGGCTATAAGATCTCCATTTACTCTGACACTAGCAGTGTTTTCCGTGTATAGCGACTTAATTGCCGTGATCAGTTTTGTACTTATTCCATATTAAGACAATATTTTCCACAACTTAACTCTATTAACGTAATCATATGCTTTTTGCAAATCGACAAACGCACAGAAAACTTTGCGGTTTTTGGCCAGAAACTTCTCTGTTAATGTACGAAGTCTAAAAATTTGATCCATACATCCTCTGCCATTCATAAATCTTTCATCAATGTAATTAAAATATGACATACATAACACTGATGAAGGGCTTCTGTATCCCGAAACATGTTTGGGTGAATGTTTAATTTTATTTGTATTTTGTTTTTTAAACCACTTTATTAATCGAACCAATCCTTAAGGCCCCCTGCCAGAGCGTTGTACAGATTATACATATTTTTTTTGTTCAATTTTGAATCTGCAAGCCAAAGTCTTGGTAAATATAGAAGGAATAAATCAGTTTTTTTTGTAACCCTTACAAAGCCCCCTGTTCGATACTCATTCGTATTAATAATTTAATATGGTATGGTATTCATCATTGTTGACATATCATCATAAATTAGTTGATTTTAGTACTTTCAAGTATCAAATTGAAAATAATGCTCGAACACCGTTTTCGTGAAACTACCAAATTCTAGCTCTATTAATATCGGATAAAGAGCTGTCTCAATATATATAAGGCTATCGTTATGAAGTAAAGTTAATATCGGTACTCCTGGTAATGCGCGTAATGAAGTGTATTGGCTATCCATTTTCCGGTAAATTGGTAATGAAATAATATTAACTTTGTATTAAGGTCAAAATTCAAGAATATTTGTGGCCCATCCGCTGACGCCCAAACTACGCACGAGAGTTGAGCAGGGAACTAGCTATATAGCAGTATACGAGTAACATTGTATTGGAATTTAAATTTATTCTAGAATATTGTGGCTGGGTACACGCTATATAAATTCAATAATGTAAGAGATATAGCGAATTCAAATTTTATTAAAACATTGTATGCGGGTATGTACGCAAGTGAAGCTCGGAGTTGACAGAAGACATAATTATATAAAGATAATAAAAATTTATAATAAATGCAGTAAAATTGAGATCACTAAGAAGAATGTGCAAAAAACAATGTCTGTTAGAATACCTGACAAAAAGGTATAGAATGAATGTATGGCGGATAAATGCGTCCGAAATAAAATTAAAAAAGGGTCTCTTAGATGGTTTGGACATGTGAAACGAATGTAGAAGACAACAATAGTTAAGTATATATATACAAGTAGTGTGAATGGAAAAATTAATCGAGGAAGTTCAAGGGAGACATGGCATGACTAAATTAATAAATATCTGAAAAACAGACGTGTTCGAATTAGGAACAATTGACGAGCGTCTGTGTCAAGGTGTGCGAATGTAGAAGAGGCGCGAGAATTATGTCAGAATAGAACACCGTGGAGGTCCATTTTTTCTGCCCTACCCCTTCGGGAAAACGGCGTGATGGTTAGTTAGCTCTATGCAGGTGTTTTGAAATACCACGTTATATGTGTACATGTAAAATTTAAAAACTAATCATCGTGCCGTTACCTCGAAAGGCTAAGGAGAAACAATGGACAACACAAATTTTCTTTTCTGATATACTTTTTTTAATTTCTCAACATTCATATATCGTGTCATGCACGCAAGTCGATTTCTGTGACTCCCATGTGGTCGACATTAAATATTTGATTTGAACGTGCCACTTTTCCTCGGTCTTCCTATATTTCTTGTAACGTGTATATCGTTAACATCACTTTCTTTACCATCTTGTCATGTATCCAAACCATCTAAATGACCCTTTCAAAAAAAAATTCATAACATTTTCATTTGCATTGAGTTCACAATAATGAATAGAAATCAAATATAGTTATATATTTTGTTAAGAGAATTTTCTTCGTAAAAGTTCAATGTACTCGTACATAATGAAAACAAAAAAGGCCAAAAAGCATTGAAACTTTATAATATATTATATATTAAGTCATCGTCTTTGCTGAACCTCGAAGTCATAGCCCTTCTTCCATCATCTTGATTTCCATTTTATTTATCAGTGGTGCAATCTCTCTTGTGAAATCAGCCAAATTCTGGACACGCAGGTTCTCCCATATATGTTACATCGTAGGTTTTAGCTTTGTTAGTTCCGCTAACGAAGGGCGGCAGCGCGCATTCTGATCAGGTTCTTTCTTGCTGCCGTGGCATCATCCACTCCAGAACAGACACCCTTTCATTCAAGTCGGTTTAGAGCCAGCTGTTGCCGATTACTGGAGTTAATAGACAACGCTATGCACTCCTGTAAGTAATCTTAAAACGCTTCTTTTGTCCGCCAACCTTGGGTTTTTTTGGGACTTGACCGATTTTTCACTGAAGAAGGATAACAAACATGCAAAACCTGTTTGTTAAAAATCAACACACTCTTGTATTTTAACGATGTGTATTTCAATATCACTGGAATTAAAAAATGAAATCAACACAGAGGAGTCGAATATTTAAGGAATAATAATAATTTTAATCTTAACAAAATTTCAAACATTCTAAATTATTTACGAGTAGCTTAAGGTTTTAATATCTAAATCCTCTAGTATTAATTATCACAGCAAGTTTTCTTTCAGAATAGCACCCCCATGAGGGGGTACTTAAGTGCTTACAGTTCGTAGAATTAGGTGGAGCTGTCTTGAGACGGCTTTAGGTGAGAATTCAAAGTTACCTGAAGGTCTGGTTTGGGACAACAGAATGACCGTGATGCCTCATTTTCCTCTTAATTCTAGTACTTTTTATGAATAATTTTACAAATCTTCTACTTGAATCATGATTGACCATTTTGATATTTTTTAAAAAGAATTGTATTTTTACAATACTTTTTTGCACTTTTCACAAACATATTTTGGGTCACAGATGCCTTCCTCATTGTAGGAATTTCAAAAATAAAATGAGCGAAAATCGTTTATGTATAATATACTAAATAAAAAGGGATTGACGAAGGATTTTTAGTCTAGTGGTAGTGGGTAATTATTTTAAAGCGAATAAATCAACAATTGGACTAGAAGTTACGTTTATTTTGTTGTTAAAACAAAATTATTTACTTTAAATTTCTGAAATATAAAAGTTAAAATAATGTATCCTACGTGGGTCATGTGCTAAGAGGAGAAAAGTACGAGCTGCTGCACTTGATCATTAAGGGCAAAATACAGGGTCGTCGAGGTGTGGGGAGAAGACGTCGATTTTGGGTCCGAAACATTCGTGACTGGACTGAGATTGGAACAGTCAATGCACTAGAACTGCGCCAGACAAGAACATACACTCTTAAGTGATAGTCAAAGTCGGGGGGACCCGACGTGACACATGAAGAAGGAGAAGAAGAAGAGAGGTTATTTAATGTAATGTTTCTATGGTTAACGTGTAAAATTTCAAACCCGTTATTTTTATAAAACTATTGTTCTTTTTAACAAGGTTGTTAGCGTATTCAGAACAGTTTTTATTATAGAGATATCTTATTTGCTCTGAGATCCATTTAACCCAGTATAAAATGAGAGGTCAGTATCCCTGATTTATAAATATTTAAAAGTTCAAACAAGTAAGATGCTTAAAAAAGAAAATAGATTGGAGTACATTGTTTCGCCTTACTATGATATTGTAAATAGCAAATAAATATTAATTTTTATCATATGTGAGTCATAATTGATACACTAGTAACATAGTTTTTTTTTCTTGTATACAACAGGTCGTTTGAATCCAATTACTGTATACCCATTATTTTTAGCCGTTATATTGATGATTCCCATGACATGTGATAGGTAGCCAATCTATCGCCATTTTACTGTCGCGTGAATTCTACGCCAGACCACAGACAGTGTGATAATTGACATCATAGGTTGACGAAACAGCTGTCGCGCAAAATAAAAATACAATGTGATACATAAAACAAAGCTTTTTAATTTTTTTTTTTAAATGTATTGATCATAATGTTTTGGCCAAAACAATGGATATAGTTATTATTATAAATGTTTTTTTAACAAATCATTTAAGAAAACTATTTGTATATAAAAATATACAATACATACACGTGTGTGTATTTTTAAACATAACAAAAACTTTTTGCATAGCTTTCTCAGTATTCACTATTCAAAGCACTTGTAAAGAACATTTTTTTGTAAAATACGAGTAGTTTACATCGTTTTCCGAATGATGAAGGAAAATCTTTGATGTATGCACAGAGAAGTGGAAAATCAATGTTTAAATTCACGACGATATCATCATGGAATTTCTTTTTCAAAAATACTCAATTTAATAAAAATAATTAAAAAAGAGCTTGTAGCATAAACTGCGACGAATTTTTGCTCAATAAAATTTTTTGATTTGCTATTAAAAAAAATTAAAGTCAAAGAAATCAGCTTAACTTGTCATATGTATAGATCTACGGGTTGAAAATATAAATGTGTATCCTGAGCGTTCATATTAACTTTCCATTCAAAATCTTAAATTTAACCATGATATAATAACTTTTATTGGTTTTGAGTACCTACTCCACTCATATAAATTACAATAATTAGCCTTGCACACTCCGTAAATACGGTTTCATTGGCTCGACAAAGTTTCTGCGAGTCCTCAAACTACAAACTAATTATTGTAATACGTGTCATACTGAGGCGCGTAATCAAGAGGCCACGTAATGTGGGTGCTCCTCGCTATACGAAGTTTAAACTCACGCACGGATATTAATTCTATTACGTGTTCTAGGAATATAAAGGATTTTTCCTACCGCAATTCAGCGGTTTCACTTGAAAAGTTTATTATTTTCCCTTGAGACCGAATAGAGTAACAATGTTATATATTTTAAAGCATCATTGGTTTTAAGATAATCAAATGATTTTACTGAAATCTCTTGATGAAAGTTAATTTAAAATAATAATTCAATAAAACGATGTTTTTTAACTACTTCCACTTTTGTCTTTATTTAGACAACGACCGGTTTCGCCAGGCTCGCTGGCATCGCTCAATATAATAGCACCAGTCTGTTGATGCCAGCGAGACTGGCGAAACCGGTCGCTGTCTTAATAAAGACAAAAGTGGAAGTAGTTAAAAAAGATTGTTTTATTTAATTATTATCATTGGTTTTGATTGATGACTTTCAGTTGTCGAAAAAATTAAACAGTGTTAATTTTTATATTTTCTTGTAAAATTTTCACAAATATTAAATAGTGTTAATAATTCTTTTCCAAATAACAATAGAGTTCCGAAGTGGTAACGCCTTAATCTTCAACAAATTTATAAATAATTGTTAATCCTCAAGAACATGACATTAACGATTTATCTATTGTATGAATAAAACAACTTTCATTTTTCACTGACGCGTAGTGATAAAAGTTTTGCTAAGATGCAATCATTGAATGAAGGCGTTAAAATCAATTCTTTGCTTTAAAAAAACTTACTTAAGCGTTCTGTTCCTTAGACCACCATATTTATATTCACAATTTATTGCGTCAACGAAATGTCAATGTTTATTGAATTATAAACATTGCATCATGTTTATGCCTTAAATTCTTACGAGTTTTTATTTATTTCGGTATTATCGTATCGAGAAATTTAAAATAGGTCGATTAACAATTGAACAAAAATAATGAAAAAATATTTTTTGTAAAATGTCTGGTCTGTTCTGTTATATGGGTTTGAGACATGGACAATAAAAGTAAATACAATGAACCGGTTAGAGACATTTGAAATGTGGCTTCACCGAATAATGTTCAGGATCCCATGGACAGACAGAGTGATGAACACAGAAGTCCTGAATCGTGCAGGAGTAAATAGAGAGCTACTGACATTGATCAAAGTCCGTAAAATTTAATATCTGGGTCAAGTTCTACGAGGAGAAAAATATCGCCTGCTGCATCTAATTTTAAAGGAAAAAATAGAAGGCCGCAGGGGACAGGGAGAAGGCAGATCTCTTGGCTGCGCAATGTGGGGTAATGGACGGGAATCGGAACTTTGGAGGAGCTATTCCGGACAGCGCAGGATAGGGAAGAGTTTATCAGAGTCATCGCCAAAGTCGGGGAGACCTGACAGGGCACTTTAAAAAGAAGAAGAATGATGTAAAACTCCATATTAAATAATAAATAAGAATTATTTAAAACGGCTGTTTTTTCGAAAGATTATTACTATTTTTGGAAATGACACATTTTTTCCCCATAACTTATTATAAAACTTCTAGAAAACAGGTGTATTCATTTGTTTTAATATAATTTTAACACAGATTACGTAGTATGGAAAATATCTCTTATATAATATTAAAAATATTAATTATTTAAAATAAACAGACTTAATTTATTTTGCTTAGTGTTTACGATTCGACATTTAAATTAAGTAATTCCATAATTGGTCTGTTTTTTGTTGTTTACAATATTAAAAAGTTATTTCTGTGCGTGTCGAGTGCAAAAAATTATCTAAAATTAAATTTTGCTTTGTACATTTTCACAAGCGAGATGAGATATAAAAAAGGTAAAAATTAATCATTAAACGATGGGCAAAAGAGATAATTACTGTGGCGCTGTAAATAATTCCTCACCGCCCATTATAAGTAAGAAACTGGGTCAAAAATAACTTTGTCCCTTGGAGGTAGGTAAGTACTGCAGGAAAAAGTTTTAAATTGAAATAAATAGAAATTCAAAATATAAGTATACATTTTTTAAGTTTATGTATTTCTAGTTTATGGAAGCGAAGCATTGAACTGACAAAAGAAGGATGAAACTACAACAAGTGAAGTAGAAACGAGTGTGTGAAAATCTATATATGATAGAGTATCGAAGGAAAATATTAGAAGTGAATGCAGTGCAAATGATTTTTTTAAACAAAATAGTGAAAAGATCATTTAGATGGTTTTGACACATGGAAATAATGAATAGAAAAATAATGGTAAAAACAAGTTTATATTTACGATGTAAACGGAACTAGAAACTAAGGAAAACGTAGCACGATCAAATAAATCAAATATTGAATATCGGCCACGCGAGGATTCAGATTAAACGTCGTACGTGCATGACACGATGTATGAATGTTAAGGAAGCAATAGAAGCATGTCAGGAAAGAACACTGTAATGGTCCATTATTTGTACCTACCCTTTCAAGAAGACAGCGTGATGGTCATTTTGTTAGTTTAGTAGAAGTTTTATTTTTTTGTTAAGATAACAACGAGCATTATCTTATTTATTTGCTACTCTTACGTGCTACTCTTAAAGATTTTTAACTTTAAAGGCTCACGAAATTTGTCGGTAGATCCATAAAGTGTCGGTTATTTTCGATTAATAATTAAAAATACTTAACTTTATTCTTATACGAGTACATTATAGTTTTCAAAGAAGTTGGACAGATAATTAATGCGAATAAAAATTTCGACGAACTTTGTGCTAGAGTGGCAAGAGCTCTGATTGCCATACCGAAGGTCTCGAGATTAATTAGCGGAGATGGTATTATGATTGTCACAATGTCTTTGGTCTGGTATATAATTGACGCGTGACCATAAAATGGCGAGAGATAAGCTAGTTTTCAATTATTAAAAAAAGACTTTTTATTGAAAATAACTAATATGGGACTTTGAAAATCTACCATAACGAGAAGATTTAACTTGTTAATTTATGATTACAAAGATTATTTGAATATGTATAATATTATGTCCCTTCAAGAAATACATTGTCGAAATATGAGAATCAGTCTTATAAGCTCCATGGGATAAGACGATACAACGGTATTAATGAAACCTAAATATGGAATCGAAATTTCAGTTTTATTTTATCTCAAGTCATAATTAATATTCTATCATTATTTCCGTACTAATCTCTAGTAACATTTCTTCTTTACTTCACCTAAGGAAAAAAACTACTTCTAAATGTTGAGAAACTGAATTTGCGGCAATTCATTTGAGCGTGGGAAGCAAAAGAAAATAAGAAAAATTCAACTTCAAGTCTGGGCTTAGTTTGCAATGTATAAATATAGTTTGATCAGCTTAAAGGATAAAGTTTAAATTGCGCTAAAATAATAGTAGCCTCGACACAGCGAGGCTAAGATAAAAAGGCAACACTGTATCATACGAGTATAACACATCTAACGCTTTCAAATGATAGAATTTCGAGAGTTCCAGTTGCGAGAATTTAGTGTTATACTGATAAAGTAAAATTTATAACATAAATATTTAAACTATGAAATTTAAATACATAATATAATAAAATTATGAAAATTATTTTGATGACGATAAAAAAAAACGCCCCCAGAGTGTCAATAAATGAAGACGCTCACAAACATATGTGGCAAGATATGTATTTATGCTCTATGTTGTTTTCCAAGGATATAAATTCCTAAACATAGTGCCGAGAAACTACGAGTGACCCAAAGAGCCATGGAAAGAGCCATGTTAGGAATAAGCCTAAGAGACAGAGTCAGAAACGATACAGTGAGAGAAAAAAAAAGGTCACTGACATCATCCAGGCGGGTGGCGACTCTAAAATGGCAATGGGTGGGTCACGTAGCCAGAAGCTCAGATGAAGAATGGCCAAGAAGACTGCTGACTTGGAGACCGTGGACGGCAAAGAGAAGTGCAGGGCAACTACGGTGGAAAGATTATCTAAACAGACACGTCGGAATAACCTGGATTCAGTCTGCACAGGACAGAATGACATGGAAGCAAATGGAGGAGACCTTTGTCCAGGAGGAGACCTTTGTCCGGGAATAGGCTGAGGAAGAAGTAGAAGAAGAAGCATAGCCTACTATCATACGGCAGATAACTATGTATGTCGTCTTCTTTAAGACCAGGAATAATCATTACCAGTTATATGTACGTCACAATACTCCATGTTACGTTGAAGCATATTTACATAAACGGTCATACATGGTACAGTAAAGACGGCAGAGCAATACGGTAAAATCTGTATTCAAGGCAGCTGAAGAAGTGCTTTGGAATGGCTTGAAAAATAGCAGACTCGTTCGGGAATTCTGTACAACACATTGTGTATGCAAGTTGCCCATACCGCGCCATATTGGTCGTGGCATCTAGTCATTTTCAAAACGAACAATTTCCAAACAATCCGGCTTGGTAGGGTAAGTACTGGAAATGGTGGAAAATTAAAACTAGAGGAAATGACATAAAAAAGGTAATTATTTCAATCCACTAATAATGGATTGAGATAAATAATTTTCTTCTTTTCCTTCTTCTTAATGTAGGTCTTGTGGCCTGTTTCTAAAGAGAGATTGGCCTCCTGCGTAGTTGATTCCCATCTGTCGATCCTTTTTGGTCGTTTGGGGTTGGCCATGCACCACAATGAGGGGGAGTCTAGATGGATCTATTCTTCTCACGTGTTGTAAACTAATATCTTCTCTTCTATATTTGCCACAACTTTGTGTTGTAGATGTTAAATGTTTCTTTTATTATATACTTAGTATACAACACTCACTTTGTTAAAAAAATAAAAATTTAATACCAAACATATTTCAGACTAACCAGCCCTTCAACAGTGATATTATATAAACATAAATATTTAAATATAATATATTTTTTTAAAATATGGTTAGTATTGACAGATGTCAAAATTTTTATTATATTTTAACATCTGTAAAAACTGACCATATTTGTAATTTTTTAAATAATATTTCAAATATTTATACAACAACAAACAAACAAAACCATCACGCCGTTTCCCCGCAGGGGTAGGCAGAGAGAATGGACCGCCACACTACTCTATCCTGGCAAACCTCTCTAGCTTCCTCCACATTCATACAACGAGTCATACACGCACGTCGATTCCTCCGACTTCTAACATGACCAACCTTTAAAATTTGATTAATTTGGTCATGCCATGTTTTCCTCGGTCTGCCTCGACTTCGTACCCCATTTACATCATTAACGTATACTTTCTTAACCATTCTTTCTCCATCCATGCGTTCCATATGTCCGAACCAACGCAGCGATCCTTTCATAATTTTGTTCATTATACCTTCTTCCGCTCTACATTCCTTTCTTATATCAGCATTTGAGATTCTGTCGTATATCGTTCTACCACACATACGTCTTAGGGACCTCATCTCTACCGCATTTATTCTACTCTCATCCTTCTTTTGCCAGTTCCATGCTTCGCTTCCATACATTAGGGTTGGGACCAGAACTCCATTGTGAACGGCCGTTTTCGCTTTCATTGATAAATTCTTGTTTCCAATAACTATTTTTAAAGCTCCATTCACTTTGTTACCCGCACCAACCCTTCTTTCGACGTCACTATCCGTTCGGGCATCTGCTGTGAACATACTACCTAAATACACAAATTCCCTCACCTGTTCCAAGTTCTCTTCGTTCACACTTATATTACAAACTGTCATTTGCTCTTCCCTTTCGAAAACCATCACCTTTGACTTTCCGACATTCATCATTAAATCATTTGACTTGCATACCTCATTCATTCTCGACACCAAGATTTGTAATTCGTCCGCACTATCCGCAACGAGAACGGCATCGTCCGCGCAAAGCAGACAGTTTACAGATAAATCACTCATCTTAGCACCAGCATTTATACCTTTAAGTTCTTTCATACACTTGTCCATATACAGATTGAACAACCATGGAGACATCACGCAGCCCTGCTTAACACCCTTCGTGATATCAAACCAAGGCGTGATGTCTCCATTTACCCTAACACTGGCAGTGCTCCCTTCGTAGAGAGAAGCAACCGCCCGTATCAGTTTTGTGCTCACTCCGTATTCGGACAAGATTGACCACAGTTTATCTCTGTTCACTCGATCATAGGCTTTTTGCAAATCGACAAACGCACAGAAAAGCTTACGGTTTTTGGCCATAAACTTCTCCGCAAGCGTTCGAAGTGCAAAAATCTGATCCATACATCCTCTTCCGGTCATAAAAGCGCCTTGAACATCCCATACTCTTTCAGTCGTCGTCTTTTTTATTCTTTCTATTAAAATTCGGCCGTAGAGTTTACCAACGGCGCTTAACAGACTTATTGCCCGGTGATTTCCGCAGTCCATACGAGACCCCTTTCCCTTATATAGAGGCATGATAACAGCCCTCCTCCAGTCAAGCGGCGTATATCCTTCCTCTAAACACTGGTTAAAGAGTCTGTATAACCACGCTGCAACAACCGGCCCACCGTTTTTAATAAACTCCAAAGCGACACAATCATAACCAACAGCTTTTCCACCTTTCATACAGCTTACAGATTTTACTATTTCGTTCAAACTTATTTCTGTCATATCTCTTTCGCTATTCGTACAACTCACATTTGTAACGCTCCTTCTCATTGAACTCTCAGTCATTTCACTGCCATATACATCTTTAAAGTATTCCATCCATCTTCCTTGTATACTGTCAAAATCAGTAATCATTCTTCCCTCACAACTCAAAATTGCTTTCGCACAACCATTTTCGGGAGGATTCCGGGCCTTTTTGACTTCCTTCCAGAACATTTTTATGTTGCTCTGAAAGTGACTCGTCATCTTGAGACCGTCTTCCTCCTTCAGTTAATCCTTTTTCTCTCTCACTTTCAACTTGACATTCATCTTACAAACTTTGTATGCTTCTTTTGCTCTTTTATATTTCTCGCAATCTCTTTTATCCACAGATATCATATTTAACCATGCATCCTTCTTTTCTTTGACCAGAATTTTTACACAGTCATCCCACCAAGCATCTCCATTCCTTCTTCCTTGCACACATGTACCACATAACTCTTTCGCTGTTTCACATAGACTTTCTTTCAATTTGTTCCAGATCTCGTCTATACTTATAAATTCAGATTCTCGACCACTCAGCCTCTCATTCACTTTCGTCATATAACTCTCTTTTACGTCATCGATTTGGAGTTTTTCTATTTTAACTCTAGACGGGGCGGTCACTGTTTTGTTCTTCTTGGTGCGCCAACCTCGGAACAGGTTTATCTTTGTCACCACCAAAAAATGGTCAGTTCCGAGTTCGGCCCCTCTGAACACTCTGGTATCTACAGTGTCCGTCCGTAATCTAGAGTCAACGATGACGTAATCGATAGTCGTCCTTTCATTCCCTCTCTCCCATGTATACTGATGGATCCTCTTATGATCAAACATCGTGTTTGACACAAAGAGGCTCCACTCCAGGCATACACCAAGCACTCTCCTTCCATTATCGTTCGTCCTACTATCACCATACTTACCGAGACATTCTTCATAACCAGTCCTTTGGATTCCTACCCATCCATTCAAATCTCCTGCTAAAATAATTCTTTCGTTCACGTTCTTACTCGCTGCTATCTCGTTTACACTATCCCAGAACTCATCTTTCACAGCTTCATCTTCGCTATTAACAGGAGCATACCCAATTATGAGTAATACTCTTGTCAATCCAATTTTGAAGCGGATCCACATCAGTCTAGGACTTATACATTCGTATCCTTTCATACATTCTACCATCCTTGGAGCTAGAATCGCTGCCACACCCTGACCTCCCCTTTGTTCTTGTGATACCCCTGACCATAAGATGAACTTATTATCATGCTCTCTAGATCCGCACTCTTTAACCATGCATTCAGTCACACACAAAATATCCAAACACTTGTTATTAAATTCATCGCACATCTCACTTAACTTCCCTTCCATACCTCCTCTAATATTCCAAGTACCAATGCGGCACTCCACTCTCCTCTGTTCGCCCCCGCGGAAAATGCAACGTGATGGGTGGCGGACCTCATCGCCGTCTCTAAGCATTTCCCACAACCACTAAAATCTACCTTAACATTAATTACATTTTACAATCCACATCAACTAACCTAAACAATATTAAACTAAATTAAACTATTACAATATATTACACTATTCATTATATAATATATTACAAAATTAACTTAATATCACTAAAATTTCAAAATAAAAATAGGATAACTTAGAGTTCTTAGTTGAGCCCGTATAGCATTTTGATGGCTTGCAAGCAGGCAGAGCAGAGTTGTTGGATGACGGCTATCCGGATACAGACACTGTCTCACATGACACAATGTCACTAAGTCAAATATTTAAAAGAAAAAATTAGTCAAAATAATCCATACAAACAGGTAGGCACCCACGCGATCCTATTTGACAGGTTGAAAAGGGAGAAAACGGAAACAGCTGCTTTTTCTGTGGACTCTATAGACTCTATCAAATATTTATATTTATGTAATATCACTAATGAAGGGCTAGTTAGTCCGAAACAGGTTTGGTATTTAATTTTTTTTAATCAAGTGAGTATTGTATACTAAGTACACAAAAAAAGAAACATTAATATATTCTCCTTTGCCTCCCTCGCCTAACGACATCTTCGACCTCACATATTTGTCTTATCCTTGAATTCTTTATTTTGTCACGTAATGCCTTGCCAGATATATTTATGAGTGTCGTCATTTTTGGCATTCAGGCGCGAAACTGTGGTGTCCGTTCGATCCCATATGTCATGATCGGTTGCACACATGTCTTATAGATCTTTTGATTTACACCTTATGACAGACTTAGATAAATATTGATAATTTAAAATATTGACACCCCACAAAAGATGATATTTTATATTAAATCATATTATGTTTTTTTAAGATAACGAGCTGACGGTAGGATAATCTAGAATGGTAAAAATAAAGTATCGCGTTAAACTAAAGATTTTTAGTTTAACGCGATAAAATTGTTAAATAGTTAAATAACGCGAGTTAAATTGTTAAATAACGTAGATGAGAAATTAAATACCTCGGCAGCATACGAACGAAATCTACGAAATCTCTTGTCCTGAGGCGAGCTAGAGTTGACAGGGAACTGTTATCAACTATCATGGTTCGAAAGATCTCACATCATGTACTACGTGGGGAAAATTACTACCTTCTCTAATTGATATTGGAGGGGAAAATTGAGGGACGCCGAGGGCCTGGAAGGAGGCAAATGTCCTGGCTGCCAAACTTGAGAAAGTGGACAGGCATCCAAAGTGTGGAGGAGCTGTTCCGAGCGGCGCAGGACAGGGATAGGTTCGCTGAGGTGATCGCCAACGTTGGGGTGATCCGACAGGGCAATTGAAGAAGAACGTATATCTAAAGCTTCGAAAGCATCATGCCTAATTATATGCATGGAGCATCTTGAGGTTGATATGGTGCCTTACCGAGAGAAAAAGAAACAGACTGGAGACCTTTGAGATGCGGTGTTACAGTAGAATATTAGAAATTACCTATATACCAATATTAAGTTTCCAGAAGAATCGACGGAGGTAGGCAACATATCTTCTGTACAAAATAATAGAGAAGATTGTTTATAGGACAAATGACATTGGCATCTCCACGGCAGTATCTGAAACACGTGTGCGAGGTCATGGACTGTGTCTTCCTCAGGGGGGCAGCAGAATACTAAGCGGAGTGGAGAACAAGTTGCAAGGCTTTGCTGCAAACCAATCCCCAGGATTGAAATTGCGAATGAGAAAAACATAAAATATTGAATTTCGTACTAAAAAATAAAATATTAAGCTATTTCACAAGACACTTGAACAAATCTTGAAAACCTTAGTGGCAGAGTGGTAAGAGCTCTCACTAGCGTACCGAAGGTCCCGGGTTCGATTCCCGGCGATGGCAGTGACTGTCTTTGGTCTGATGTAGAATTCACGTTACAATAAAATGGCGATAAATTAGCTACCTATCACATGTCATGAAAATCAATATAATAACTAAAAAAAAACAAAAATTGCATACAATAATTGGGTGCATATGACCTGTTGTATACAAAAAAAATGTTTCTTATTAACAAAATTTAATGTATAATGAAAGCGTGATTGCTTTTTCGGTTTTACATTGATTTATTTATATATAAACTATAGTAATCAATTTGTATCGCCTTGCGAGAGCATAGTCATACTAAATACATACATACATACATACATAAATACATACATAAAAAAAATGCATATTGTTTTAATTTACAATAGTAAACATGATTGTTTAGTGGTTTTACTGGGTTTTAATTTATGTAAATTGTGATAAATTTGTTTCACCTTGCGTTCAAACATATTGTTTTGTTTGAGTTAGTTTTGAAATCTTTCGTTTAAAATGTATTAATAATTTAATTTGAAATATTGTGGCCTTTGCTCGTGTTATTTATTCAAAGCCCGAGAAGCACAGCAACGGTGTTCGGAGAATATTTAATGCGGCTAACTTCATAGGTATCGGATCGTTTCCAAAGTTTTCAAAGAACTTCCAATCTCAATGAAATTTGAAAGTTGGAGGTGCATATTTCATACAAGTGCCAAAGGAGTTTGTTATTTGCCTTTATCGCGAGTTTGTTTGAGTGCCGTTGTCTTTTTAAATAAAATACAATTTATATTAATTAGAAATGTGACGTCATCCGTAAATATAATTAACGTTTCAATTTCATTCCAATTTGATATGAAATTGTTGTTTATTCTTATAATCGATTGTGATACATTCAATTGAGAAATGGTAAGTTACAACTTCAATATGACTGAAAAAGGGAAATTATTAATAATTGCTCAACTTTTAACGTACTGTAAAAGGTATTATATATAGATACGTACTATATCTGTACTATAAAAGGTCGTTTGATACGATGCTGTACAACACTACGAATTTATCTAGTTTTTTTCTTCTTTCAATATTAAATTATATAAAAACTAGTTGCGATTCGTGAAATATTTATGGATGAAAACATTTTCTACTTTTAAAAACTTGATTCAATCAATCGCAATTGCAATCGTAATTAGTAATAAATTATAACTTTTAATGTAAATCTTTTTTATCTTATACTTTAAAAAAATCATAATTTACAACAACAAGCTGTTCTCCTTTTGTTTTCAACACTATTGTTATACGGCAATAATCAGAACGAAATTGAAAATAAACCAGAAAAGTTGTCGGGCATGCGCATAGTGTCCATTTCTAATTACTTTCGGAGATAATAAAAATATTCCTCTCTCGCCCTCTTGTATTCAAAATATTTCTTAATATATTATTTATTGTCGACATTCGGGTTTTTGCCTATTTATATTATGATAGCATTCTCTATTGCTTATGAAATAGAAGGAGTATCTATTGCATAAGCAACGACCTTCATGGCAGAGTGGTAAAAGTTCTGACTTTCATACCGAAAGTCCCTGGTTCGATTCCCGGCAGTGACAGTCTGATTGTCGCACTGACTGTGGGATTCACGTGACAACGAAATGGCGATGTATTGTCTTTCTATCACATGTCATGAGAATCAATATAATAGCTAAAATAAATTATATTACAGTAATTGGGTTCAAAAGAACTGTTGTATACAATGGAAAAATATATAAAACAAAAGATACTATCAGGCACGGGAAGGTAAAGCCTAGTAATAAAAGAGGTACGTGCAAAGTTTTTAAGATATCACAACATAATTAAATAAACAAAAGATTATCATCGATGAAAGAAATCGTTGATCCAATTTTCTACCGCTAATACCATCATAATCATAGACAATCTCAGTTATTGTAGCTACTGCTTTTTCTATTTCGTATGTCCTACATGTCCATTTCCAACCAGTTCTGGTCTATCAGTATTGTAATTAATGTTTTTTTAAATTTTTTTGGAGGACAGTTTTTTCAAAGACTGATTTTTTATCTTCAAGAGGAACGGAATTAAGTTTTTTAAAGTTTATATGAGATTATATATTAAAACACATGCATATGGAATCCTAGAATATATATATATATATATTTATATATATATATATATATATATATATATATATATATATATATATATATATATATATATATATATATATATATATATATATATATATATATATATATATATATATATATATATATATATATATATATATATATATATATATATATATATATATATATATATATATATACATATATATATATATATATATGTGTATAACTAATAATAACTAATATATATATATGTATATATATATATATATATATATATTTATATATATATATATATATATATATATATATATATATATATATATATATATATATATATATATATATATATATATATATATACTCTCTTATATATATATATAATGTATATATATATATATACATGTGTATATGTATATGTATATATATATATATATATATATATATATATATATATATATATATATATATATATATATAGCAACATAACAACCTTAATATGTATATATATATATATATATATAATATATATATGTATATATATATATATATATATATATATATATATATATATATGTATATATATATATATATATAATATATATATATATATATATATATATATATATATATATATATATATATATATATATATATATATATTTCCTCCAATATATATATATATATATATATATATATATATATATATATATATATATATCTATATAAATAAAAGGCGACCTTCCGGGTGTGTGCGGACTATTTCTGAGGTTATTCCTGAGCTGATCCTTTTGAAATTTGGAGAATGGACTAATTGGAATTCAGCGGTCGTCATAGGCATATTTTTGTTATTAATCGAGCTCTAATTAACATTATAAATTAATCAATTAATTGAAAATTTTCGTAGTGCAAACGAATATAGACCTTAATGTTCGTATCACCTGAGTATCAATCTTTTGAGTCTATATTCGTTTGACATGGTCTGGAGAGAATTCAGTCTCCATGTAATTTTGTGTAGTGGCAACAATGTGTTTTGCTTTCTGACAGTCCAATATATTGCGTTTTACTTTGGGATGTATAATACTTAATACGTTTACTTATTACGTACTAAAATAATTGGTTGTTTAATTGGTACAGTCTATTTTATTGGCCATATTTTAATGTACATTAATGTAGACAGGTAATTATGCTTCCAAATTTTGGCGAGTATAATTTTTACGCGTCATTTGAGGTTATGCACGAAATCTTATTTTTCGTGTGGCTGAAACTTATTCGTTTCTCTTACGTTCGACGGTGATTACTTAATGATATTCGTTTTCTAGAATTCTAGCCGTTCGATTGGTCACGTGGTCTCCTGTCAAAACGTAATTTACGTCGTAATATTTTGTAGGTATACTTATATTTCTAATTCATATATATCTTCAAGTTATTCTATTTAGCCGTTGAAATGAATACATATTATATTTCCGCATTAAATATTTCAAAGTTATATTTCGGAAATTGTTACATTACCACAGCAACGGTAAGAAAGTTCTAATGATATACAATATCAATTTATTCGTTTTACTTACGTGTCATTTTAGGTTATGACGTTTCGTAGTGTAATTATTAGTTATTTAATTGGTATAATCTATTTTAATAATGTTATTTTAATGTAAAATAATTCTGGCAGGGCGAAATTCTATATCTTTGGGATAAGATATTAAGTTTTGATAAAATAATTCAGAGCCTGGTGTGAGAGACCACTGTCTAATGGGGATATTTTTGTATTGGGATTGAAATTATTTTGTTAATGAGCCATATTGGTGCATCTGCATGTTGCAATTCTACTTTAATATGAAGAAACTTGCTTCCGTAAGTTGTTTAATATTTATATTTCTAATTCATAAATATATTTTCAGTTTCTTCTATTTTGCCGTTTTCTTTATACGCATACTTTGGTCAGGGAAATTGTTACATTACCACAGCAACGGTAAGAAAGTTCTAATGATATACAATATGAATTACAATATGAATGAATGACACAATTCTTATGACTTTTTCCGTTTATTTCTAGGAAAATAAAGTAACGGATCAGAGATGGGACGAAAATTACCGATGCAGCGTGCAAAATAACTTCGTTAAAATGGAATTAGATCAATCAAACAACGGATGATCAGTGAATTAGATGTACCCTGGAGTGGCGAATGAAAACCGGCTCATTTTTACATTACACATAAGCTACTTTAGTAGTTTTCATTCATATATGAAAATTCCATTATTAATTTCAGGTAAAGTTTTTAAATTTACAGTTTATAGACAATAATTAAGCACAGTCCCAAACGTGCCACCTATATATCTGAATTTTGTGTTGCTCGGGCTGCCTGAAATATGCTTCCTGCACGCCTCAGATGCATTGACAATCCGACAGACTTTAATTCTCACCTAAAAACCCACCTTTTCAAATTATCGCATAAAATGGTAACAACGGTTGTCTGTATATCAATAAACAATATTATATCACATTTGCACAAAACATTCATATGTTTAGAGAAACAAAATTCTTGATTTTGTTGTCCATGAAATTCACATCAGAGCCAATAAAGTAATTTTCTACGATCGTGATTTCGCTGTTGTTACATGCACCTTTCATGACTAAAAACATTGTCAAAGCGCCCTTGAGGTGAGCTATTCACGAAAACGGCGATTATCAGTTCCGTAAGTTCAATGTTTATATTTTGATATGTACAGGTTTAAATTTTGAATTAATTGGTTTATTTTGTGTATATAAATATATAGACAATTTATATGAAGGAGTCTGGTTGTAATGAATGCTTTTGTAAAATTTTTGTTATTTCTTTAGCACAATCATAACTGCATTGATTAGCATAGTTTTTGGTAGTTATTTTTGCCGTTCAGGTAAAGTTTCTAAAATCTCCTACATATAATATTAACACATTTCCACGCAACTCTTGCAATGCTCGATCAAGAGCCTCGAGTATTTTTTTAAATATACTGCTTAGTGAACACTTGGAATTCATTAATTGTATGGAAGTTGAAAATTTGCCATATGCGCCTCTTCGATGTCCGCCTTATGCCAATTCCAATATTATTTTTTTTTATTTCTAGGAAACAATATTAATTAATCAGAGATCGGAATGGAATCGGTCATATAGCAGGGACAACGGATGATAACATGCACCCTGGAGTAGCGGGCGAGCAACGGATACACAACTGGCAGAATTTTGAATGGTATTGCGCTATTTTATTAATGTTATTTAATTATTATGATTTTAATTAGTTATTTTAAATACAATTAATATGACATTTGATGAATTCAAACATAAAGGTGTTCTTTATACGCGTACTTTGGTCAGGGAAATATTAAAATTACCACAGCAACGATAAGAAAGTTCTAATGATATACAATATCAATTTATTCGTTTTACTTACGTGTCATTTTAGGTTATGACGTTTCGTTGTGTAATAATTAGTTAATTGGTATAATCTATTTTAATAATGTTGTTTTAATGTAAAATTGTTCTGGCAGGGCGAAAATCTATATCTTTGGGATTAGATATTAAGTTTTGATAAAATAATTGCCTGGTTGTGAGAGACCACTGGTCTAATGGGGATATTTTTGTATTGGGATTGAAATTATTTTGTTAATGAGCCATATTGGTGCATCTGCATGTTGCAATTCTACTTTATTTTCCATTCCACTCCATTAAATTCTACATTATGCTGAGATTTAAAATATTCAAAGATAATTAAATTGCTTTCAGGTTATTTCATTTGCTTGAGGATGGGGAAGACAACGCAGAAGATAATGGAATTCGCATGTCCAGAGGATGGATCCCACACTTCGATATATGCGTATCACAAGACAATGTTGTTATCTTTATGAACTAATTTGGAATGGTATGTACAGGTTTAAATTGGATTAATTGGTTTAATTCGTTACATAAGAATATAGACAATTTATGTTTACTACTCCATGATACATTCTCATCTGTCTTACCTTTCCTGTATTTTGGGCTTTATTACAAAGAAGAAAGCTAATGAGATTCAGGTGATCCAAAATCGGGCTGTTAGAAATATTTTCCGTCTACCGTGGTACACTCATGTAAGGGCCCTATATTCTCAGACGAAAATAATTCCATTTCAAATCCATCCAAAATTAGAGATCACTAAAACTATAATACAATTAATAAAGTCATCAACGCGCTCTAATACTCGACCAATATTCAATACGGACGTACACCAACATGATACGCGCTCACAGAATAAGAAGCATTGCGTTCAACTAGATTCGGTGTAAATCCTTACAATTTATAGCCTCTACAGAATTTAATAAACTCCCTAATGATTTAATAATGATGTCGAACCAAAAACTTCAATCTGATCAACTTAAAAGTAATTTTTACATTACATTTTTACATTTTTACATTACACATAAGCTACTTTTAGTAGTTTTCATTCATATATGAAAATTCCATTATTAATTTCAGGTAAGGTTTTTTAATTTACAGTTTATAGACAATAATTAAGCACATTCCCAAACGTGCCACCTATATATCTGAATTTTGTGTTGCTCGGGCTTTCACAGTAGTAGGTTCGTCCGCCTGAAATATGCTTCCTGCACGCCTCAGATGCATTGACAATCCGACAGACTTTAAATATCACCTAAAAACCCACCTTTTCAAATTATCGCTTAAAATGGTAACAACGGTTGTCTGTATATCAATAAACAATATTATATCACATTTGCACAAAACATTCATATGTTTAGAGAAACAAAATTCTTGATTTTGTTGTCCATGAAATTCACATCAGAGCCAATAAATTAAGTTTCTACGATCGTGATTTCGCTGTTGTCACATGCACCTTTCATGACTAAAAACAATGTCAAAGCGCCCTTGAGGTGAGCTATTCACGAAAACAGCGATTATACAAATTAAACAAACAAACAAACCATCACGCCGTTTCCCCACAGGGGTAGGCAGAGAGAATGGACCATAACACTACTCTATCCTGGCAAACCTCTCTAGCTTCCTCCACATTCATACAACGAGTCATACACACATGTCGATTCCTCCGACTTCTAACATGACCAACCTTTAAAATCTGATTAGTTTAATTAATTTGACAAATTAATCAAATTAATCAGATTAAAAGGTTTTATTAGTTTTATCGTTTTTGTAAAGAATTTTGACAGGTTTAGAAATAAATTTTTCATTTGTTCCAATGACAATTTGAATCATTTCTTCAATATTATTTTCAAGTTCTTGCTGGTTAAGTGCCTTACTACAGATAATTTAAAAAATGGTGGATACGTGTAACATAAATTAAATAAACACAAATGTCCGGATCGTCCAAGTCAACATGTGCAACATCGAAAAAACATTATGTGTTATTACATTATGTGCTAAATTAAAAAACAGTGGATACGTGGAACATATTATAAATTAAATAGACAATATGTGCACCGTCTAAAAAGAACAGTTTGTGTTAAATTATTTTTATTTTGTTATTTTATTTTATATCATTGTATTTTATATTATTTGTTTTAGATTTATTTTTTGGATGTTGGAAGATCGAAGTGTGCGCGGGAGATGCCTATTGGTGGCGATGAGGTTCGCAACCCATCACACCGCGTCTCCCGCGGGGCGAAAAAAGAAGGATGGAGTGCCGCATCAGTAAAAGTGTGACAGTCCATTCTCTCTGCTTACACTTTCGGGGAGACGGCGGGATGGTTAGTTAGTTAGTTAGTTAATTTGACAAATTAGCCTAATTATTATTATTATTATTATGCATATAGCATGAACTGCCTTTTATATGAAGAATATCTTCAGCAAACAAGTGAAAAACAGTTGTAATTCATTCATTGTATAGAAATTTAAATTTTGCCTTATGCGTCTCTTCGGTGTCCGCCTTATGGCAATTCAAATTTTTTTTTTTTTAATTCCAGGGCCCAAAATTGATGAATCAAGGATCGGACCAAAGTTGCCGATGCAGCGACTAATGTTTAAATGGAATGGGATCGGTCATAAAGCAAGGACAACGGGTTATAAGATCTTCTGGCCTGGAGTGGCGAAAGAGAAACAGCTACACAAACAATGGCGCAGAGCGGCGAGGGATACAGTTGTGGAAGTCGGGAAGGGAGGCTTATGTAGTATTATCATCTATATTACTATTCCACGCCAGCGGACTCGCAGTGCCGAAATCACGATCGTAGAAACTTACTTTATTGGCTCTGATGTGAATTTCATGGACAACAAAATCAAGAGTTTTGTTTCTTTAATATAATGAATGTTTTCTGCAAATGTGATATAATATTGTTTATTTGATTATTAAATTTCATATAAAATATTCAAAAAATAGTTTTTTCAATTACATTAGTAATATGTTAAAGTTTATAATTCACAGCGAGTTTGCTTGGATTGAAACTTTGTTTTAAAGATATAGACACACTTTTATGCATCCATACACATGGCATTTAATCCAATAAATAAACGAATTGTTATTGAACTTTAATTGTATTTGTTGAATATATATTGGGTTTATTTATGTACTCGAATTTAGCAAAAGCGAAGCGTTGCCGGGTCAGCTAGTCATAAATAGTGTCAGACATATAACTCATGTCATAAACAGTGGGGTATAATGAGAGTCCTCTCACGATACTCCCATATTAAATCGAATGAATAAAAAATAATAATAAAAATATTTAAAATGTGTATAACTTACGTACAAATCATGAATAATAATCAAGTGGTCTTAAATATTAGTATGTTGTGTGAGTGTAAGTGATCACAAACGACCACAAAATAATTAATATGAACAGTTTGAATGAACTTGTAGGCAAATACTGGATTTTACCCATTGCGGGTAAAATATTTTTTTATAAGGATCAATTGTAACTCAATAGTGACAAAGATGTAGTAAATTATTTTCTGGAAACTGAATATGGTGGTCAAGGCGTTGCGAGTGCATCAATAAAGATTTCTTCTTAATCCTTACACCCAATCTTAATTGATGGCGCTAATGTAGATTGAACTTAAAAATGTGAAGTGTTCCTCAACATTGTAGCATATATACATCTTCCAAAAAGTTGTCAGACGTGGTGGTCGTAAGAAGGGCGGAATGGGGAATGTTGTTAACATAAAAGCGATCGCTTAACTCAACCAATAACAGGTTATAAGTCCTATAAGCGCCTCGACCACCATATTCTGTTCCCAGAAAACAATTTACATCTTCGTCTCTATTGAAATACAATTAATCCTTATAAAAAATATATATGAAGTTACAGACAAATATATAAGGAAGTCTTATAGCTATTGTGCATGTGATAATCTAGCTAAATATAGAATTTTTATTATATTTTGCAATGCTGTGCTGAATCAATCTTCATATATCAATCTCCCGATGACGAAAGTTAAAAAAAACCTTCGAAACATGTCTAGAAAAATTATTTAAGTTTTTATTCATAAAAATTTCGTCGTTCTATTGTATTATGTAATCATTAGATATTAATTGTTTTTAATATTCAAATCCATTCCATGGCATTAAATATTCAATATATTGTATTGAAAACCGATACTGTAATTTATTAATTTAAAGAGAATGGTGATTCTGTTCGATGTGCCATTATACATATTAAGTTACAATACCCCGGAGCTCGATAAAATCAACGACCAATTAGAGAGCGTACATTGAAACGGATGGAAACAGATCACTTTCGTCAAAAAATATTTACATTTTGGCAGCGTTTTTGCCAATTTAGCGATCCAGATATAAAAATGTACTGTTTGTATTGTACCGCGCTGTAAACACGGTACGTATGTGTAATCCTCACGGATAGCCGTGCCAGGGGCCAGAAGCTACGTCACGCAGCCGTCAACAGTTTTTTTTTGCTTTTCCTAAAAACTTAATAGGTTTCGTTCATTTTTGACTAATATCCTGTCCTAAAACGACGCTCTCAAAATTATTTTTCCACCGTGATAAGAATTATGACATTATTTATGTTTCTTGAACAGTGATTTAAAACGCCATATTAAATAATTAGCTGGGTGGTGGTCTAGGGGATAGAACGCTATCTCCTGATCCAGGGTCATGGGTTCAAGCCTGGACACGACCAGGTTCCTTCTTCATAATAATGATCTATTTTCTGCTCACATTGAAGATTGTAAAATAAATTTTAATATCATTGATATAAATCCTTGATGTTAGTATTTTTTATTTAAAAAAAAAGAATGAAAACATTTGCCTTTTAGGGATTTCATTATACTTAAAATTGAATGACATGTTTCGCCCTTCTAAGGCATTATCAATAGTCCGATATCATTTAATAATATTTCGTATGAAGCACTTAATTTGTGGTGTGACATTATTACATAAAATAATAATTCACTTTTAGTAATTTGTATTAACACCACTTTATTTGGTAACACCAACCGGTTTCGCTCCCGCCGGAGCTTCCTTAGGGTGAGAGAATAAACTGAGTTTATTCACTCACCCTGACGAAGCTCCGGCGGGGTGTTAATACAAATTACTGTGGTGTTAATACAAATTACTTAATTTATTCATTTAATTGAATTCTTATTTTATTCATTTAATTGAATTCTTATTTTATTCATTTAATGATGCCTTAGAGGTAAAACATGTCATTCTAAAAAAACATAATAAAACTTCAACGAAACAGACGTTATCATTCGTATTTATCATTAAAATTTCGAGTTTTACATCCTTACTCAAGAAACAATATTTGCAAATATTATATAAATATCAACTTATTGAGAGACCTCGCATATTACAACTGAGCTATCGATCTACTTGGGAATAAGAAAGAAACTTACTACAAAAAAGTAATATTTGCACGTGGGCGGAGAAACTGATTATACTAGACTCTGCGGTGCTATTTGGATCGTTAATATGTTGTTATTGGAATTCTAGAGTCGAAACTTCAAACCATGTTTGCCATTTAAAGACGATAATTAGAATGTGTACAGTCTTGTAAAAATTAAATTTCGTTGTAAGGTGTAGGATAATACAAATAAATGTTATTTGAAATAGAGATAGCTGAACATGTATTGTAAAAACATTAAGATAATTGTAAATAGGCATTATAGAACTACATTCGTAGAAGCAAATCAGTTGAGAGAAGTGTTACGAAGAAAAAGTAAATCTATTTTTTTTTCTTCCATATTCCTAATAGATTTATAGCCCACCAAATCACCTTCCAATAATGTTCTCATCAGACGTAAGAGGAATAGCCACATGAGCTGAACCTCTGTAAGCTAGAAGTTCCAAGTCAAGTCCAAGTTAACTTTATGAACAAAAAAACATAAGTAATAAACAAATTTCAACGTGTCATTATTAACGTTGTTTAAAGATTTACTTATGATTTTTATAATTTTTCCTATTCAAATTATTAAATTTGTTAATATGAAACTTATTTTGTATTTTTTATAAAGAAAATGATATAATAACTAACTAACTAACTAACCGTCACGCCGTCTCCCCGAAGGGGTAGGCAGAAATAATGGACTGCCACACTTTTCTTTCCTGATATATTTCTCTCGCTTCCTCAACATTCATACATCGTGTCATGCACGCGCGTCAATTTCCCTGACTCCTCACATTCAATATTTGATTAATTTGATCGTGCCACGTTTTCCTCGGTCTTCCTCTATTTCTGGTTCCATTAACATCGTTAACATATCATTTTTTTACCATTCTTTCTTCATTCTTTCTTTCCATATGTCCAAACCATCTTAATGATCCTTTAATTATTTTGTTCATAACATCATCATTCGCACCGCATTCACTTCTTATATTTTCATTCGACACTCTATCATAAACATAGTATTACACATTCGTCTAAGAGATCTCATTTCTACTGCATTTATTCGACTTTCATCCTACTTTTGCCAGTTTCATGCTTCGCTTCCATACATAAGGGTCGTGATATAATAAGACATTTATAATAATGTCAAAATAACACTTCTCCAACTATGCATAAAAAATAAATAAATTATAATCTTAAAAAAACAACACAATCACAAGCTTCAAATACATTGTTCTTTAAGAAATTTAATTGTATGGATATTGAAGCCCATATTTCAATTTCAAAGAATTCAAAAAACATTCCTGATTTAAATTTAAACATTCGTTTTTATTTTCATATGCAGAATATTGTATTTGCTAATGCTGATATTAAACGGGTTATATTTCCTATTATTATTGTTTTCATTGATAAAATCCTAGGAGATTAGCAAGTATTAGTGACCTATTTCGGTGTGCCATAGATAATAATTTAACGATGGATTATTTTATCGAATAACTGTTATCGCAAACATCACACCAAGGCTTCCATCAAAACGCTAATATCTTCGATTCTGTTGAATTTATAGTGGTCAATTAATTCGTCACAATAAGCTTATTATAAATTATTGGTTTACTATATAATATTCATTTGAAAAATAACCACATTAATATTTAAAATGATTTTTTTATGAATTAAAACGCCGTTTTTTCCACTTTTGAG
The DNA here is from genome assembly GCA_022606425.2 of Lepidostoma basale. Classification (NCBI taxonomy): domain Eukaryota; kingdom Metazoa; phylum Arthropoda; class Insecta; order Trichoptera; family Lepidostomatidae; genus Lepidostoma; species Lepidostoma basale. The sequence continues at coordinate 50,703 of JAHDVF020000761.1, read as the reverse complement.
TTAATTTGTCTTTAAAATGTTCAAAAGTTTTACACCACCATAAAAAAATCTAATATTATTGTTTATAAATAAAAAGTGCGTAATTGAACTAAACATAGTATTTTTTACAGATTGTGCTTTTTTAAGGGTGTTACTGCGTACTGATGTTCATATGACAGTTTTGACACTAATAAAAGTCCTCCATGACATCGATGTTAGAGTATTAAGTTAAGAACGTGGTCTACCCTTCGTATTTTAAGGGAATTCACGTGTGCTGCCGCTTTTTTATGAATCATTATTTGTTCCATCTGTGCCCTCACAGATAAAATCTTCCACATAAAGGGGGGAGGAGAAATATTGCTAAAGTTGTCGTTTGTATGACGCATCGTGTAGTACGTAAACACATAATGCCTAGATTTAAGAAAAAACTGTATGCTTTTAAATGGTATATAGAAGTGAATTTAGAGTTATTCACAACCGGGAATACAAAGAAAAAACATGTTCTATATGTTAACAGAAGACGAATGAAAGTATGATAAGTGACGTAGCAATGAGATCGCTGAGAAGAAGGCGCGAAAACACAATGTACGAGTATGATAAAATACCGAACACAGCAAGAAATGGTCACTAAGATGGTTTGTAAATATTGAACAAATAGAAAAGTGTTCAATGGTTAAAAATATATATACAAGTGGTGTGAATGGTTAAAGAAGTCGAGAAAGGCCAAGGAAGACATGGCATGACGAAATTAATCAATTAATAAAAAGCGCCCATATTCGAAGTCGGAACAATCGACGACCGTTCATGTCACGGTGTGTTAATGTAGAAGAATCGCATTTTAAGCGTCCTTGAAGTAAGTTACCCACGAAAACGGCACTATAAATTGTTATTATTTATTAACTAACTAACTAACTAACCATCACGCCGTCTCCCCGAAGGGGTAGGCAGAAAGAATGGACTGCCACACCTTTCTATCCTGACATATTTCTCTCGCTTCCTCAACATTCATACATCGTGTCATGCACGCGCGTCGATTTCTCTGACTCCTCACATGGCCGACATTCAATATTTGAATTATTTGATCGTGCCACGTTTTCCTCGGTCTTCCTCTATTTCTGGTTCCATTTACATCATTAACATAATTTTTTTACCATTCTTTCTTCATTCATTCTTTCCATATGTCCAAACCATCTTAATGATCCTTTCATTATTTTGTTCATGACACCATCATTCGCACCGCATTCACTTCTTATATTTTCATTCGACACCTATCATACACAGAATATCCACACATTCGTCTAAGAGATCTCATTTCTACTGCATTTATTCTACTTTCATCCTTCCTTTGCCAGTTCCATGCTTCGCTTCCATACATAAGGGTCGGTAGAAGAACACCATTGTGCACTGCCATTCTAGCTTTTTGGATAGGTTTTTGTTTGCGATGACAACTTTAAGTGCACCATTCACTTTGTTGCCTGCCCCAACCCTTCTTTCAATATCCCTCTCCACCCGCCCATCTCTTGTAAACATACTACCTAAATACACGAACTCAACTACTTGCTCCAAATTTTCACCATTCACGCTAATGTTGCAGACTGTCATGGTTTCTTCCTTTTCAAAATCATTACCTTGGACTTATTAACATTCATCATCAGATCATTTCGCATGCATACCTCATACATACAATTCACCAGGACTTGTAGTTCATGCTCGTTGTCAGCAAGTAGAACAGCATCATCCGCATACAAGAGACAGCTTACTGACACTCCGCTCATTTTGGCACCTACATCCAACCCTTTCAGCTCTCTCATACAATTGTCCATATACAGATTAAATAACCACGGGGACATTACGCAACCTTGTTTGACACCTTTATTGATATCAAACCTGGCTGTAAGATCTCCATTTACTCTGACACTAGCAGTGCTTTCCGTGTATAGTGACTTAATGGCCGTGATCAGTTTTGTACTTATTCCATATTCAGACAATATTTTCCACAACTTTTCTCTATTAACGTAATCATATGCTTTTTGTAAGTCGACAAATGCACAGAAAAGTTTGCGATTTTTGGTCAGAAACTTCTCTGTCAATGTACGAAGTCCAAAAATTTGATCCATACATCCTCTGCCATTCATAAAGGCACCTTGCACATCCCAAACTTTGTCACTCGTCAATTTTCTTACTCTTTCTATTAAAATTCTGCCATAGACTTTACCAACGACACTCAAAAGACTAATAGCTCTGTGGTTTCCACATTCCATACGCGATCCTTTTCCTTTGTTATTATTTATTATATTATTTTTATCATTATAAGAGGCGCAATAGAGTTTTTTCTGTATACTAGTATAACAGGGCGCTGGAACTCATTTACTATATTCATTTATTTTAATCCATGTTATTGATTCTCACGACATGTCATAGGTACCTAATCTTTCGCCATTTTATTGTCGCTTGAATTCTACACCAGACAATCACACTGCCATCGCCGTGAATCGAACCCGGGACCTTCGGTGCAGAGTGCATAGAGCTCTGACTGTCATAACAGTCAGAGCTCTACGCACTCTGCCACGAAGGTCGTCATGATATTATGACAGGATAGAACAGTATGACGGTCCATCCTCTCTGCCTACCACTCCAAAGAGCATCCTCATGGTTAGTTAGTTTTCAAAGAACTTTAGATGTTTTTTTAATTACTCTTATTAATTACTTTTTTTATCGTAACGCTAAAGGTGTGAAATGTTCTTTAATTTAACGATTAACGCGACAACATGGATTTACATTCGTGTTGGACCCATGAGATTTGATTAGGGTGAGCACATGTAAATTAGATTGGTTATTTAAATAAAATAGAATTTGTAATTTACAAATTTAAAATAAACAGTAAAATTTTACATAAAGTTTCAGTAACTGAATTTTTATTCAGAATTTATAAATATATTCGAAATAAAACTTTTTTTATTTCAAGACTAGTAACTCGCCTCAAAATAATTTAATTTGAGCTTCTTCGTGGGTGACAATTTCAACTTAATTAGATCGGTTGGGTGTCTCTTTTGTAGACGTTCTGAATTCAATATACGAGTATACAATATCCAAAGAGATCCAATCTTGATATATTTTTAACAATTCTCTGTTTAAATGTTTGTTCAATACAACAAAGTTGTAAATGAAAACCTTTTTATATTCAAACATTTGTCATTTATTAGAAAAACAAATTAAAGTAGTGCAGAATACGTAATATTATTCTTTTTTTTCCATATAAGCACGCACTTTGCGGTTAGACTATTTTAACTTAAAACATATATATGTATAAAATAATATAATAACTAACCAATAAGGCATTATAAAAAAAAAATACTACACTGCCCCGATGAAGCTTGGATCTAAGTAAAACTAGTTGTCATCATTTATAATAACCATACCGTGGTGTAATATAAAAGCGTTTTATTATTTGATATGTATTTTACATATTTACTATTTTTTATATAATCATCATTCTTCTCGTTTTGCTAAGATATTAAGTTGGAGAACTCATAGGAATAAAACCTGGGTTTTATTCTTGATAGCAATATAAAATGTTGTACGTCTTCTCCGTATAAAACTTTGTCAAATATTTGTCCTAATATTAGATACATGTGTAGATATATAATCTAAATGATAGTTGGCCGCGACCTTTTCACGAAATATAAAGATTAAGTCGAAGAGAAAAGATTTCCAAGTAGGCTCCGTAGAGTATTTATAGAGTTTTCTTGCTGTAATGTTAGCTTTTATTCTTCCCAGTCGTGTTTTATAGTATTCTATAATGTCTCTTTCAAACTGCGTGAAACGTAGCATTCGTTTGGTGGAAGACTTGGTGTGGAGAGTTACAAATTCTTATAACGAGAAATTCAAAGTTTCGGAACTTTCGAGTGTCGTGATGTCCTAAATGAATTTTAAAAATCTCAAAAAATATTTTTAGACAATTTCATTCCAAAGGGCTACAATTTCGTTATTTAAAAAAATTTAATCCTTATATCTGATTGAAAGCCTGTTTTCAAGAGGCGTTATACACATCTTTTTTTTAAATAGTTTCATAAACTTTTATATGAAGCAATTTGTTTATGGTGTGATATTTTTAAAACATTTATTTCTTTATTATTACGTTATATGTTGTTTTAAAACACTACAAACCGGTTTCGTTAGGGTAATAAAACAAACAAAAAAGGGGAATAGTTTCAATTTACGAGTACTTTTTTTGTTTGATGACTCAAATACTAAGAACTCAAGAAAGTTGAACAGAGTAAAGATTACGTTACTATTTTATTCTAATCAACTTCTATGAATATTACCTAATTAAGAATTAATGCAAACAAATATCTTCCTTAATTTTTTTCAAGTCGCCACAAACACGGATTTTTGGGTACATATATCGTTTTTCTTTACAGAAATACGCTATAAAGGAGAAATTCGTACATGTAAAAAGAGTCGTTAACCAATTCAATAGTTATTAATATTAAAGTTACCAAGTTATAAGAGTTAATAAAATTTTTGGTGGGGGAGTGTAATCGACTTCAAAGTCAAATTTTCCTAGAAATCTACGTTACCATCCTTGATTCAAGCTATATAACGCAAGCCTTATAAACTCACTTCTTCAACTTGTTCCTATTATGTGAAACAAACTTTGTTCGGTAATATATTTCTAGATGACGTCACGCCGCTAACAACTTAGTTCGGCCATTGCGTTCAACCCTTATAATAAACCGTACACCAGGGAAGGGAAACCAATAGAATACGAATGATTTTAGGTTCCAAAACGATTATTTGAAACCCACGTAAATTGACCATTCTTGAATAATTGGAAGTTCTTTAATTCATACTAATCTACAATCAATTAGTTTTTTAGTTGCAATTGTTTTGTGTAATTTCACTTCAATTTTCTTTAATAATTCGCGTTTTTTCGTAACTTTGTTTAACTAGTTTAAGAATTTTTCATTTATTTATATAATTATTTAGTTATTTATACAATGGCGGAATATGAAGACACGAAAAACTATTATGCTTATTTTGAATATTGAGTCTTTTGAGTATTGATTATTTAAGTCTGAGCTGGACGTAGCCTCTTCACCCCACGCCATCCCTCTCAGTCTCTCGCCAATGTTCTCCAGGTCCTTCCCGCCCTCCACACAATATCATCGCTCCATCCCGATACTTCTCCGACCCAATTTCGGCCTCCATTTAGTAACTTTCTGGCTCCATCTTCCATCATCACGTCGGCACGCATGTCCAACCTATTATTACTTCACCCTCACAATGCATATCCTTATATCGCTGACTCTGGTTTGTCCTCTAATCTCCACGATGGTTGTAAGGTCTCTAAGTGAGATACCTAACACGGATCTTTCCGTGGCCCGCTGAGCCACTATTATTTTATTCAATATTTTTATAGTAAACGTCCATATCTCGCGTCCTAAGGTATCATGCTCCAGCACTTTTATTTTCAAATAACATGGCATGTCCGACTTAAGGATGGTGCCCAGCCTTCCGGACGCAGATCAACCAAGCTGTTTTCTCATGTCAATCTCCTTGAATTCAAATCCTCAAAAATTCCAAAATCTAACAAATGACCATGGTACACATATTCATCTACTATTTCTACATTTTTGTTGTGAATTTCATTCCTCAGAGTTATTTGGAAGATTGTGACAATAGAATCATCAAACATCACTCGTTTTTAATGCAAACTTTTACGGGCTGAGATTTTACTCTGAAAATCACGATGTTCACTCAAAATATGTATGTTTGATTCGTAATAAATACATGATGCGTGCATAGTATAAATATAAAGCATTAAAATTTTAATTATAGTTTTGGAAAGAAAAATAATTTTTATCAAAATTTGAAGGAAATACCGTAAAAATCAAATGCATTGTTTAGCCATATATTCGCCGCCACTGGCATAGAGTCTGGGTACACGAAACAGAGCAACAACAATATGTTCCCTGTACCACTTATCTTCTCAACCGGAAAACCCCCAAGCTTCAGCAGACTCCTGCATTTTAGGTCAAATTCTCATTCTATCTCCTTTATTCTTAATATATTCAGATTACTCACATTATTCAAAAAATATAAAATAAATAAAAATAACTTTGTAACCACGGTACGGTAATTACAATTGATGCCAACAAGTTTCGCTTGAATCCAAGCTTCATCAAGGCAGTATAACAACAACAAAAAAACACTAAATTTACGTGTACTGCATATTAAAATAAAGTAATAAAAATAATAAACGGTGGTGTAATCGAATGATGAAAAGGAGAGAGGGTACGAGCGAGAAAAGGATAATCGAGTAAATGTTTACCTTTGAAATAGCACAGCAATTTTCTAGGAAATGCAAATAATTGTAATTAAGTACAAATAATGCAAAGTCAGAGTAGTGGGGTTACAGAAAGAAAGGAAGGAATAAGCAATTTTTTTTTCTTGGTAATGTAAATCAATTTACAAATGAATATTAATTTATGTTGAATTAACATTAATTTACATTTCCTAGATTTATAACACTCGTCTTGTAAATGACAATCGCGAGTTTGAGTTTCGTTGGAATCGTAGTAAATATTTTTCATAACTGTTCTTCTATGTTTTCAAATACGATTCCTTAATAATTTTATAATGAATTATAAGCAGAGTTCATTTGTAAAAAAGTTTAATAACAAGTGTTTAGTTTCCTACACAATAATGAAATAAAATACAAAATAAATTATCAAAAAATTATTTTAAATGTCTTTTTTATAACCTAATTTGAGAAGGCTCTAGCAAAGGTTATCACGGGAGTCCCAAATACTTAAATATAACCGATTTCGTCACAAGTGGATTTCAAGGGGGGTTAAGGGATAATGTTATGATTTAAAACAATAAATTTATTAAATCTCATATTAATGTCCTGAACAGATTCCTGGTCTTTGTCCGGAAAAACTTTCGCATTTTTATTTACTTTACAGCGTTCAATAAAATTTCTTCGCTCTACATCCTATTAATATTTTAATTATTACAGATTTTACTTTTCTTCTAAAACTCAACTTTTTGAAAGTAAGAAGTATTAAAGAGTTCAATCAATAATATTTGCATAAGTATCAGGCAGTTCTAATGAATACCCTCTTTAAAATGGATATTTCGCCAGAACTTGGCAGCTTGATGACTGGAAAGTAATTCGACTATTCAGATATTCACGAAACTTTTAATTTGTTGGTCTTTTATATAAAATAACTCGGAATGAGTAAAATGGTAATTTATTTAATTTGAAAATGACACAATCTCTATTACAAATTTACGCTTAGCTCTCTTGAGACATAAGTATAATCGAATTTATACCTATATTTGTTCCATTCGTGTTTTTTATTTAAGAAACAACTTTTTTTTTCCAATATACAGATTTACAAAAATGCCTTAGCAAGGCGAAACGTATTATTCCCATAAAATTACATAAAAATTTAATTAAACGTACGTATTAAATGTTTAATTGTTTAATGTTAAATTTTAAAACGTTTTTCAAAGAAATAATAACTAAAAAAATACATGTTTTAATTACATTTTTTCTCAAAGTATTAAAAAATATTATCTTGAAGCTTTTTTGTGGTGTATTTTATACTTATATCCTTATAGACGGCAAGCATATATAAAATATGAAATTTTTATCATTTTTTATATAATCACTTCACAAATTATATTAATAACGTATTTAATTTGTGAGAACGGCGGGAAGGGCCTTGAGAACACTGGCGAGAGACCGAGAGAGATGGCGTGGGGGAGGAGACGCATACGTCCAGCAGCATGGACGCAGCAGATGGAGACAAGCTGAAGAAGATTTTTTTTTAAACAAATCTTGATAAACAGGTAAACTCAGGAACCGCAAAATATTTATTTTATTTTATTGAGTTCTGAAATTTAAGTCTATTAAATTCGTCGTCGTATAATGAATTAGCTGTGAAATTCGTGATCAACATACCATATTATTTTAAGAGCGGTAACCAACCCTCCTAATTCCCTGCGGATAGCTCACGCTATTGTGAATGAAACCAAATAAGTAGTGTTCTAAGCAAGAAGCATTTCGCGTTACCTATAATATGTTATGGGGCAGTAACTATTAGTTACAGTGCGTGCTAACCCACACCCCACAGAGAGCGGCCAGACAGGTCCGCTGCCGTAACGGTCCTAGCCTCTAGAGATTTAGAAACAGTTGATAAATTACATTATTAAAATGGATATTATATTAGACGATTCCTATTGCCCAAAATACGACTAAGTAATAATGTTATATTTTTAATTAATACGAATTAAAATATCTGTCTTCTAGAAAATGTATTATCTTCAATGGGAATAACATATGACATGCCTTAAAAAGGGTAAACTTTTTCTATTTTTAAACTCCCAGAAAACAGACGTTTTCATTCGTATTATTCATCTAATATTGACTTTAACATCGGTGTTCAAATGACAATAAATAAGATAATCAAATGATTTTACTGAAGTTAAAAAAACATATTTTTATTTAATTATTATGACAATAAATAAAATTGATTTTCTTTTGAAAACATTCTGATTTTGAAAATTTGGTTTGGTTCATGTGGTGCGGTGCTCCTGTAAATTTGGCGATATTTCGTGTATAAGTGAATTGTTTTGGTCAATTTAACTGTTGCCGCACTTAATAATAGATAATTGTGACACGTAGTACGTTTGTACTGTTTTGCTGTTAAAATTATATTGGTTTTATCGTTTTTATAAAGAATTATGACAGGTGTAAAAAAAAATTTCATTTGTTCCAATGAAAATTTGAATAATTTCTTCAATATTATTTTTAAGTTCTTGCTGGTTAAGTGCCTAATTACAGCTAATTTAAAAAACGGTGGAAACGTGTAACGTTAATTAAATAAACACAAAAGTCCGGACCGTCCATGTCAACATGTGCAACATCGAAAAAACATTGTGTTATTACATTATGTGCTAAATTAAAAAAAACGGTGGATTTGTGGAACATAAATTAAATAGACAATATGTGCACCATCTAAAAAGAACATTTTGTGTTAAATTATTATTATTTTGTTATTTTATTTTATATCATTGTATTTTATATTATTTGTTTTAGATTTATTTTGTGGGTGTTGGACGATCGAAGTGTGCGCGGGAGATGCCTATTGGTGGTGATGAGGTTCGCAACCCATCACACCGCGTCTCCCGCGGGGCGAAAAGAGAAGGATGGAGTGCCACATCAGTAAAAGTGTGACAGTCCATTCTTTCTGCCTACCCTTTCGGGGAGACGGCGTGATGGTTAGTTAGTTAGTTAGTTATAAATAAAATTGCATATATTAACTATTAAACTAACTAACCATCTACCGTTTCTCTGGAGAGGGAGAGGTAGGCATGGAGAGTGAACCGCCACACTAACATACCTGTCGAGATTCCTTTGTAGTCAAACATTGTAACATGAATACTCGTAAATTTTTCTGACTTCGAATGTGACCGCCTTTTAGTAATTGATTAATTTAGCCATATCGTGTTTTCCTCGACCGTTCTTGGTTCCATTTTCCATTCACACTGTTTGTTACAAATTTTTCACCAATATTTTTTCACCCATTCGTTCCGTATGTCCAAACCATCGTTTTTTTTTTACTTATAATGCAATCTTCTCCATTAATTTTTTTCCTTGTTTATGACATAATTATAAGATTCGTGTACAATCATTAGTCACGTACTATTCAACCGAGGCAAAGTTTCGCGCCCTATGCGAGTTCTACAATAGAACGCTCTCTGATGCCTGTAGCATACTGCAGCGAAAGTGAAGCGGATGAAAAACTCTTAAGAATATCGAAACTCTGTATGAAAGAGTCGTTAAGATAGTTTGGACACAAGAATTAAAAATAATGAAAAAATAACAAGTATATACGAGTATTAACAATGTTAACAAATCAAAAAATATAGGTAGACCGAAGAAAACGTGGAACAATCAGATCGATCATATATTAAGGTAACTTAGCCGATTTTCATGTCTCTTTTTTGGAGGGCGTTTTTTTGTAGGAAAATAATAATGAATCGTTTTAGAAATTTAGGATGTTTTTATTTACATATTAAAAATACAAAAAAATATTTTTTGAAAATTTTTTATAGTTTATTATTATTAATCGAAGTTGGTTTAAAAAAGTTGATTTAATCTAAAGACATGTCATTCTCGTCGGAACCAAGACATTTTTTTATTTTACAACCCCTTCTTTGCTGACTTCTTTTTTCAAACTCCGCCATTTTGTTATTTATTCATGAAATTCAACTTCTGTAGTTCCGACCAGAATGACATGTCTTTAGATTAAGAACTTTCAAGAATTTTTGATTTCAGATAACATCAAGAGCCAAAATCACCCGAACCACCCACGTGCTTCTTTTCCGAGGTGCCAACTTCGATTAATAATAATAATAACAATAAACTATTAAAGTTTTTCAAAAAAATATTTTTTGTATCTTTAATATGTAAATAAAAACATCCTAAATTTCCAGAACGATTTATTTTTATTTTTATACAAAAAAACGCCCTCCAAAAAAGACATGAAAATCAGCATGTTACCAGACTACTACCTTAAATGTCGGCCATGCAAAAAGTCGAAAAAAATCACCGTGTGTGTGTAACACAATGTATGAATGTCGATTTGCGATAGAAGAATGTCAGCAAATATCAATGTGACTATTTATTATTTTTGCCTAGCCCTTCGGGGAGACAGCGTGATGGTTAGTTAGTTAGTTAGGTTATTTTGTTTACATTCAAAGCGTATCGTGATTTAACAAAAAATTAAGTCCCAAATTGAATACCAAACCCGACGTTAAAGGTATTTTAAAAATGTAATTACATTTTTTTATTAACATCCAGCCTATGGCTCCAAATATTTCGCCCGTTTACGTCTCCGGCGAGTGCGGCTTAATAACAGGGATTACAGTCAATTAATTTTATGTCCTTTGTAATAAAACCGAAATCATTTTCTTTTATATTTTAAACAATGAAATACGTTCATTTTAAAATATTTGTATATTTCCCTACACGTACCGCATTATTAAAATTTCAACAAAGAGGGTCATGTATTCATAAAGTAAAATTTATATTTGAAAGCAAAAATGGCCATTCATGATAGAGTTTCAGTACCAATCCTGATGTATAGAAGTGAAACATGGAACTGGCAGAAAAAAAGTGGTAGAAGAATAAAGTAGAGGTAAAATTCCTTTAGATGTTTGTATTATAAAACGATGTACAATATAATTTCAAACTATGATATGAAGAAGGGATTCAGAGCGGAAGAAAGTATTATGAACAAAATTATGAAAACATCACTGCGTTGGTTTGGACATATAGAACTCATGGATGAAACATTAAGAAAGTGTACGTTAACGATGTGAATGGTGTTCGGAGTCATGGTGACTGAAGAAAACTTGGCATGATCAAATTAATCAAATGTTAAATAAAGGTCAGCCATGTTAGATGTCGGAAATATCTACGTGCGTTTATGATTCGCTATATGAATGTGGAGGATACTAGAAAATTGTGACAGGATCAAAAAATGTAGCGGTCCTTTCTGCCTACCCTTGGGTGTGCTTTTTCTGAATATGAGATGTCATCATCATCATCACAGATGTTAACATTTCAAATATAGTATAATAAATTGATGATGGCCTACGTGGTAGAGTGCAACAACTATAACTGCCACACGGAAGGTTCGATTCTCAGCGATGACAGTGTTGAAATAAACAAAATTCTCACGCTATCTTTGATCTGGTATAATTCAAGTGACAATAAAAAATAGAGATAGATTAGTTACCTATCACATATCATGAGAATCAACAACCAAAAAAATGTATACATTAATTGGGTTCAAAAATAAAAATAAAATAGTCGTATGCAAAAATGCAACGGGAAACTACCACATTAAAGCCCCAAGTGGCATCACAAGCATCAGCATAGAAATAAGCCTTGCTGGAATCAAATTACTAAGATTGAAACATTAAAAATAAAGTAATAGATTGGAAGGTCTACTTACAGGTAGGATATTTATTTAAAAAATTATCTTAATTATATCCTTTTTAAGACTCACGTTAGCAAGATACATCTTCCAACCATCATATAAAAAAGATCTTAAGTTTATACAGATTATTTTAAACTAAACTAGTCTTCTTCTTCTTTTTGTCCTGTCACCTCCATGATATAATACATAGGGCCTCATGGAACCTTCTCCAATCGACTCTATCGCATACCTGATGCCTAACATTATCCCAAGTGAGGCCTGCTGCCTTAACCTCGTCCTACTGGGCTCTTCTCTAGGTGGCTCTAGGTCTGCCTCGCTTCCTCTTTCCCCCCATAGGGGACCAGTCTAGTGCGCCCTAAGCGATGCAGGCTGGGTTCCGTCTCAGAGTGTGACCGATCCACTGCCATTTGCGTCTAGCGACTTTGAACACAGATCGTTTGAACCCAATTACTGTATTCATTTTATTTTAGCTATTATATTGATTCTCATGACATGTGATAGGTAGCCAATCTATTGCCATTTTATTGTCACGTGAATTCTACACCAGACCAAAGACAGTGTGACAATCACACTGCCATCGCCAGATCGAACCCAGGTTCTTCGGTATGGAAGTCAGAGCTCTTACCACTCTGCCACTAAGGTCAACGACTTGTTCTCTAATTGGCTTTTCGCCTGCCATGGTCCAGAGAACGTAACTAGTAATTCATTTCAAATGTTTGATTTATTTATAAAATAATTTAAAATGTGTTTTAAAAACTGTCGACACATAAAAACAATCGATCCATCCGATTATATTGAACAAAAACACGAAACCGAAATTTTCCCGAACACTTGATCCGAATGTCGTTGAATTGCGTATTATACTATAGATACCTTCCGGTCGTAAAAACGTTCGGCCTGACTGTTTATATAGGCAAATACATCTAGTCTACTAACGTCAACACCCCCGTCACTCTTATTGAAAATACCACCCAGTAAACAATGACTAATTGATTCGTTTACAAGATAGAAAAACGTTTAAAAGGTTGTTGGTTGTTTTCATATACTATCCAGGGTCATTCTATGTACAAAACTAGTCGAGATTGATAACTTTACAAAGTCAATAAGCAAAAGAAATGCTTTTTTCAGAAAGAGTTTGATACACCGCCCTCGTATAAACTAAACATGGTGTTTTTTTTTTTTCCACTTAAGTCGAAATTTTAAGCTATTTAACTACGTAACTGTTTCATCAAGATTTGAAATACTTATAGATTATTCAATTATATAATTAAATACAACATTTAATTTCAACATTACTTTGATGATTGTCTTCTTAAGAATAATGTCTTCTTAAGTATTGCAACAGATCGACAGGCAAAATAATCTGTAGTGAAAATAAAATAAACATTTAATTAGAATGTTTTAGTATTTGAGAAAAAAGTTTATTACGAAAAAAATGGCTTAAAATGCTAAAAATCCTTCATTTATTTTCATCAAGATTTTTTATCGGTTCTGGGAGAAAGCTGTAACTCTAGGGACGTCGAAAAAACAACAAAATACTACTCTCCATATGCTGCGAGGTCTTCCAGGAAGACGATGAACAGGTGGGATTTCATTCGCTACAATGTAAGGGATTCTGGAGACGTCAATTGTGTTTAGAAATTCCCTCTAGAATTTTCTTCTGGCTGAAGAAGATTCTTGAGAGGAATAAATGTTTTAATTTAAAAAATACCTTAAAAATATAAGACCATTGAATGACATATTAAGCACCAAATATATGATTATAATATCCCTGAAAACATTGCCTAAGCTACAAATGTTTAACATTTTATTTCTTAATAAAGAATAAGCCAGTGTGTCTTTCAAATTTAAAATAAAATTTAGGTTGTGATGCTTTATTAGAACAAATGTAAACAGTGGTCCTATTTGTATATAATCCAAATACTAATTAATATAATCATTATCTAAATAATTCTTTACAAGAAAATAAATTTAATATTTCAAATGGTTATTTTTTTCTTATGTGTTTTATTAGTTATTTGAGCGTCTTTATTGTATTTATCTCCAGTTTGGGACAAATCTGTTATTATTCCAAATCGTATTTATTTGCAATGAAAATCTTTTCGTTTTGTGATTACTTATTCAAGGTTTGTCTTTCAGAACGTTCCACATGTTTCTTTTGAAACTGGCCGCGACTCAGGTGTTGCTTTTCAACAAAACCTGTTGAAATATTTAATTCAAACATAGACTAGCACTTTAATAATAAATATTCTAAATTGTTCTATTCTGATTACCGGTGGTAAGGTACACACGTACGGTATATCTGCGAGATTCCTGTAAATAATTTGAATTATTCGTCATATTAAATAGTTAATGTTTTATTCAAAACTTCTCCGCGAACATAAGACAGATGTTCTCCAGCTGATTAATATCAATAGTGACATGAACGATAATTTTTAAGTACATTATAACATCATATTTTGGAAGAGTTTTGCACGTTTTCTACCGTTTTCGTATAATTAATATATTTTAAAAAATTCTTCTTGTACGTAACAAGTCGTTTCAACACAATTATTGTATGCAATTTGTTTTTTTTAGCTATTATATTGCTTCGTGACATGTAATAGGTGGCATAATTTTATTGTCACGTGAATTCTACACCAGACCAATAACGGTATGACTATAATACTGCCATCACCGGGAATTGTACCCGGGAACTTCAGTGTGACAGTCATAACTCTTTAAAATCAGCCACAAAGGTCGTTATATTACACATATTAATTTATCATCAAAAGAATTTTGCAGATTTGCACTTTTCGATAGTTGAAATACTAACCATTATAAAGGTAAGAATAACATTAGAATGTGTTGTACTATATTAAACGACAATATAAAGCGATAAAGACTATACTAATCTGATAACTATATTCAATTAAAAATTATTAGGGGTAACAAGACGTCTGAGGGTCTGCTATGAAATGGAAGGACCCTTACCCAATAGAAATACTAATTAAGGAATGCTACCGTTCTCTGAAAACAGCATAACTCCGAGCTACGATCTTCCAGGAAATATAGAAATATTAACAGAGACAATCACAAGCAGACTTTTCCCATGAATCTCCTTAGCAATAAGAAGAAGGCTTAAGATTGTTTTCATTGTGAATATCATTCTTTTGACTTTCGTATCTAAAAAAGCCTTTCCTTAGATTATTTGTTGAAATGTTTTGGAAGAAGTTGATTTTATTTAAGTTTCAACCGGCTTCGAAACCTTGCTTTCAGAAGATACCAGCTAACTGCTGAAATCATTCGGAACTAGTGGAATAAATTCACAAAGATATATTTTTTGCATAATCTATCGTGTAATGTCTTCATCGAGAAGTATGACCTAAATATCATGCTCGCAAATATAATAACCGAAAATTTTGGCGTCGTCCAACCGACGTTTTAATTTTTTAATTTTATTTATCGATTGTCACGAATATTAATAAATTTTACTGCTCTAGATTCACGAAATGTTGTATCATTCATTTGTTAATATATGTACATCTTTTCAACACTATTATGGCATCGATGTTGTTTTTCGCGGTGATGACGAGGTTCCGCTTTTGCATTCATAAAACATGACAGCAAAAAAAATGCAAAACGATTATATGAACATTATTTTAAGATTAATTGTTCAAGGAAGAATTTTTCATTAAAATCTCAAAATACATTAATGTTGTATATTGAAATTGTCTATGTTAAAGTTTATAATGATCACAATACGAAATTTAAATTATTCATAAAACGAGTTCATATTATATTTTGTATAACTCACCATCTCACCAACTCACCGTCTTCCCGGAGGGGACGGCAGAAAGAATGGATTGCCACATTGTTCTGTACTGACTTCTCTCGCTTCCTCTATATTCATAAATCGTGTTACGCACGCACGTACGTCCATTTCTCGTCGAGAGAAATATGACAGGAAAAAAAATGTGTGGAAGTCCATTTTTTTTGCCTATCCCTTGTGGGAGACTGCGTGATGGTTAGTTAGTTAGTTTACTTATTCTTTATTACGACCGGTTTCGGCAGCATCTCTAAGATGGCAGTGTCCTGCCAAAAACGATCTCAACTAAGCAATTGGAATTAAACAGAATATATATAATATTATAGAAAAATTTCAATGATTTTATTTTCATTATTCAAAACTCAAGACTTTGTTTTATCCAAAATTAAACAAAAAAACCTTTTTCATCACAAAAATAAACATAAAATTTAAATAACATACTCGTATACCTTTTTAATAAGAAAATTTCAAAATTAATTTCTGCATATCAATGTTAAATCTGTAATCTCTAGATGATTTGCCTTATATAAGATAAATACCTTATTTTGTAATTTTTTATACGTTTCTCGAAATGGTGTAATTCTGTGCCGTGCCGGATAAAAAAATTCATTTCGCGAATTCCCTCTGGTTTTGCATACACACTTCAACTCGGTATTCCGCAAATATGGAAGCAAAACATATGTTTACCTTAATCTATTTCCGGAGATAACGTGAATTTTAGATATCTCAAGCGCAGAAAGATGAATATTCATGAGAAAAGTACGATCGTTGAAAGGGAAACACCACTTCATCCGGCTTTTATGATATGGTCAAGATTAAATTATCTCCCTGACGAAGGGAAGATTAACTTTGAGTTATCGTAGATCTTTGTATTGGAATACTCAAATCGATTTATGAAGACTGCGTTAGGTAAGCTACCTAATAAACCTTAGTTAATTTTGATATGTAGATTTTTAGCTAAATCTGTTTGTTCGAAACACAGATTTTAATTTATACCTCTTGCATCAAAACAGTGCTTTACTTAAATATCGCAGTGTAAACAGCTTATCTTTTGTTTTGTTTTTTAAAACAAAACTAAATTAAATACTATGAAGTTAAATATATTCATAACGTACATAACAGAACATGTATATTGATGCAATATTTCAATAGACTAGAATTTATAAATATTATATTTGAAGGGTCTATTTAGAAAAATAAAGTAATTTGTGTATAATAAAGTGTTTCATATACCACCAACGATATACACAAATCTGTAAAAACGATGAAGATCTCTAAATAAAATAATACTTTGTTTTAGTATAATACTTAACAAAAAGATATATATTTCCAAAGTTATGTTTTGCCAATAACAGAATTTTTCAAATCAAATCAGTTTATTTTCTCAAAAGATATTACAAACATTTTTTTATAGTTTAAGACATTTATTGAGAACAGGTAAAATATAATAAATATATAATACCAGGGACGCATGAGAGATGGTTCGACATTACGAATACTACTCTCCAAAGTCAAGAGTATTTGTCTTCTGAACGTACTTTCACGAATATGAAAGACATCGATCTCCGAAGCGATCATGTTCTGCAGTTTGATTGCTCTTCCCACCGGCATCACCAGAGACAGATTGGTTCACATTTAGATACACTGTGGTCGTCACCATGTAATGCCTTTAAAATATGAAAGCTTTTGAATTGTGGACGTTCAGAAGAATGCTAAAGATATATCGCCTCTTTACGAGATTATCGTGACATTTCGAAAATCAACACCGCCATGTTCAACTATATTTTCTACAAAAACATGGTATTTTAAAAGTGTTGTCTCTTTCAGACGGGTATCTTGTTCAATTTTTCAATTTTTCAATTTTTCGAGATATCACGTTATTCTCGCAAAGAGGCGATATATATACACATGAGAAGGGATCAGCTATTCACATCAATTAAAAGAAGAAAAACTGTACGCCTAAGGAATATTATGCACAACCCGAAATATTACTAACTGCTTGCGGATAATTGAGGGAAAGATCGAGGGAAGAATAGGCGTGGGGCGCAGAATAATATCTGGTTGGGACACATCAGACAATGGAGTGAATTGCTGACTGTGAGCAGCCTCATATACGATACGAGTGGCAAAAGTAAAAGGGACCTAATCGTCGCAAACATCTAGTAATGGATATGGAGAAATAAAAAAAGAAGAAGATGTAGCATATATATTTTTATTTATATTAATATGGCTTTTTTATGTAAGATGAAATATTGTACAAAATATTTACTACTTCTATTCACGCTACAGCGGGAATAGAAGTGGTTAATAATTTGTACAATTTATTGTACAAAGTATTTATAAGAATAATTTCAAGATCATTTGTTTATAAAAATAATATCAAAAGTTAATCCTTATTAGTCTTAAAACTCAGGTACAGCAGCGAAATTTTCCATCGGGTAATTTCTCGTTGGCTCGGTTTTGTTTGAAGTCGTTTGAATTTACATTCTGAAGTCAATGGTTGGGTAATTGGAAAAGGGATTTCCCAGCAGCCGGAAAATGGAATGCAGGCATTGTAAAATGCAATTTAATTGAATTCGTGGAAATTTGCCGCTACCTTTATACATTTGAACTGAACGAAACATGCATGATGTAGGGTTGTTTCTTATAAGAGAATGTATCTACAAGAAGTAGAAACTCAATTAAAATGGTATTTAAATAAACGTACCTCATTAGTAGCTTTCGTAAAAAATGTCATTACTGGTAAATCGGAGAGTGTTTTGCTCTTCATCAGTACAATCATTACTAAACTCAAATATCGTTTCTCCACTTCGCTTCATGCAATAAATCTCTTACCGCAATGCGCATCAATGATCATTGGTTGGTAGTTTTTTTTTGGTTGCCGTTCTTCAAAAGTATTTTATTATTTTTTTAAACCAAAAATTTTATTCAAAAGTTGTAGAGTTTAATATGCGATCTCCAATGTGAGCAAAAAATATAATATTATAACTTTACTAAGAAGAAGGAATTGAGTCGAATGGCTTGAAACTAAGTCCCTTGGATCAGAAGCCAAGCATTCTGTTCTCTAGACTACCACCTTGTCATTTATACATTTATATCTAAGTAATGATAAGTGAAAATTGGTTGAATAAGAAATACGAATAAAAACGTCTGTTTTCTAGAAATTTTAAAGCATCAAAAAATGTTTGATCAAGCATTAGCCAGGCAAAACATACCGTTCACATAAAAATAAAATAAAACTTTTCAGAAAACAAACATTTTCATTCGTGTTAATAATTCAATATGGAGTTTTACATCTTTGTTTAAGAGACAAATAAAATTGTTTATTTCGGATATTTATTTTCCCTTTCCTCCAAATATGTGCTGAGTTTATCACGGTTGTCTACAAACTTCTTAGTATCTTGAGTGAGTCCGTACTGATATTTCGAAAATTGTACTACGAAACATGGATATACATAAGATTCCAAGAATTATCCTTTCCACCAATTTTCATAATAGCAGCCCGGTAGGTTTGTCTATCTTAGCTACAAACCAATCTCTAGGATTAAAACAAACAAAAAAGCATTAGATCGACAATCAGCTAATATTTCAGTTTCGAAAAACTTACAGATAAAAGAAATTTCATAATAAATATTCGAGAGCTAAAATGATATTAACATGTGTTTGCTTTATTGGGTAAATGATCAGTTATGATTAATTAAATCCTTTGTTCTATGTCCGTTTTTCGTATCGCTACTACCAATGGCTATCGGCCAAGCGTCGTAATCACCTTTGGTGTTTTGAATAAAAAGCAGATTGCCAATTCATAGCAATGCAATTAAAACTGAAACACTTAAATAATGATCCGGAAATAAACGCAATGATCGATAAATATATTTTCGTAAACAAGTAGGTGAATAAAAAGTTTACTTTGGAAAATTCGCCCAGTTTTGGAATTTCAATGTAAACGAAAATAGATTCAAATATATTCGATGTATTCGTAGCTTTGATTTCAGTACACGTTGTGTAATGAAAGATATTTATAAAGCCAACTCATGAAGGTTATAATTGTTCATACGTAGCGTTACATTTTACACAACTCATTTAAATTTTTAAAAATGTTTTTTTTTTAAATCATATTTTTTATCTGGAGGGGTAGACCGATAAGATGAACCACCATACTTTATGTATTCATGCATAAATTATTTAAAGATTGTGATAGCACTTACACTTTAACTTAAAGTAAAACACACTTGTGAAACTAACTATCTTAATAACTATCACGCCGCCTCTCCGAAGGGGTAGACAGAGAGAATGAACTGCCACACTGTTCTTTCCTGATATACTTCCTTCGATTCCTCATCATTCATGCATCGTGTCATGCACGCGTATCAGTTTTTTGTGAGGTTTAATAAAGTTATTGTATCATGATATAAATACCCAAAAATGTGTCATCAAGAAAGAGTACGATAATATTTTGAATACAAGAGAGCGAGGGAGAAATAATTCGATTCTCTCGGAAAATAATTCAAAATGCACTCGATGCGCATGCTCGCAAACGTTAGGATTATTTTGAAATTTGTACCGATTATTGTTGTATGATAGTAGTAGAAAACAAAATAAGAACAATTTGATATTGAAATTTTTAACGTGTGAGAAAAAAATTAGTAACATTAAAATTAAAAAGACGATTGTACAGTGAACCAAGTTTATGAGTAGAAAATCTTTAGTTCCGTGAATATTACACGAGTTGCAATAAGTACTTAAATAGTTCTGAAAAATGTCAATTTACATGTTTAAATTCTTGAAAAATTCAAAGTCAAACAAAATGTAACTAAAACGAATGAAAACAGTTTAATTATATGTTATATTAATGACATGTTTCGCCTTGCTAAGAAAATAATAATTGCTATATTCGTTATATTATAACGCGTAACACATAATTCCCATAAAACATAATAAGTCTAGGAAAGCACTTTCTTTTTTTAAAGACTAACATCAAAGATTTTATATCAATGATATTAGATTTTATTTTTACAATCTTCAATGTGAGGAGAAAATAGATCATTATTATGAAGAAGGAATCTGGTCGTGTCCAGGCTTTAACCCATGTCCCCTGGATCAGGAGCCAAGCGTTCTATCCCCTAGACCACCAACCGATTTTTTTAATATGAAGTTTTACATCACTATTCTAAAATAATATGTACAATACATAACTCAAAATATTAATTGTATATTATTTATTGTGTGTATTTTATTATAATTTGATTTTATAAACCGAATATTAGAATATCATACCACAATATCATAGAATCTCGAACAATTCTGGAATATAAAAGATGGCTCTGACGTGCAGACGACCTAGTTTCTGGAAACTATAAAGCCGGCTAAGGATTCATAAAAGTACCAAACGCGCAATTAACTTCAGCAGATTATAAGATTTCTGAACGTTTCTACTCGAGTTGTTGACACGGCCGTGGCCGGAGCAGGATCAACAACAATTCATAACGCCGGCTGCAAATGGGCCACCGAAAGTGAATTAGCTTCATGCATCAGGTGTATTTTTGGCCTAGGTGATAACTCATCCACATAAGCCGGTTTTGACTCTGCAGCTTGCGTATGTACCGCTTTAGATCGTCGTGTTTTCACTAGCAGTTTTGAAACATGCTTAATATTCAGATTCTTCGGAAAATCGTGTTACTTGAGTATTCATAATCACACCGTTGGTTCAAAAACGCGTTGTGACAGTATAAATTAGTTTGTGATGTTCAATTTTATTTGGAGTGACTGAACTTTGCATATTCATTATTCATGAGTGTAAATATTTATCAGTATGGCTTCATTTAAGCGTTTAGTATGCTATATTAACCCTGAAAATTCTAAAATATTTCATTATTGAACAAATAATATAAACAATTTGTTCAGACTCATATTAATTGAGGTTAGCTTACTGAAATAGATTTTTTTATAATACTGTATATGAATATAAATGTCAAATAAAACTTTGTACCGATTATCACCTTAAAACCTGCTTAGCAAAATTAGTAATAGCCCGGTTTTTATTGTATTATATCTCGAGAAACTTTTTAACTTTCTCTACGTTTGTGTATAATAATAGCTATAATCGTATTATTCACATACATAAAAATATTTTTTATTAACTAACTAACTAACCATCATGCCGACTTCTGAAGGGATAATAAGCGGAAATAATGGATAAGCACACTTTTCTTGCCTGGCATACTTCTCTCGCTCCCTCAACATTCATATTTCTCCAACTCCTCATCTTTTTATTTTTTAAAGGATTTTCTTATATAATTTGATAATCTGCTTTCTTAGATTTCGTTCTTGATTTACATTACACCTTTTTGTAATCAAATTTTAATTATTATTTTTTTTAATATTTTGGCAGTGATTGAATAACATTTTTCATTAAAATATTTTAATGTACCCATGAAAATGCTTATTTAATTACGATAGTGGTAGTATTATATATTTAATTAATTGCTTATAAAATAAGCAGCTAAATCCAAACAAAAAAGTTATTATATAAACAGTAAAAATACAGCGGGATGGCCTAAGATCAAAAAGCCTGGCGATGTTCAATTAGGAGAACCGACCCCAAAAAGTAGAAATTAAAAGCTTAAAAATGGTAAACGTATTTCTTTTTATCCGAATGTGCCTGGATATATATAGTGAAGTTACTAGCATCAGAACGACAAATAAAAATATCGTCAGCTAAAAGACAGAAACCAGAAATAAGCGTCCTAAACAGTTTTGCGAACTGATAAAACTTCTGCAACGTGGAAAATACTCATACGATTCAACAAGAAAACGCGACAGTAATAATAAGACTGAAGTTACTCATATCTTTCTAATAAAATACAACTTCATATCAAGTAAGAGTTAATATAAATAACATAAGGAATACAAACGACCTACCGGGAAATCTTTCGCTAGATATGATACACGTTTTTATGCTACATGCAGAACCACAACTTGAATAAAATATTTTACTCTCTTACTGTGCCTGTCGTTCACTACATCTATAATACGTGATCTCCAAATTATGATTATTATAGTAAAATGTTCAATTTCATTCCCTTTACAGCAAATAGAGGTTTTGTGGCCCACAGTCGATAAAAATGATATGAGGCGGTACTTAAAGTCAATGCCGGGCTCTTTTCAATATGCCAAGTATACATTATTTTAAATTTACCAGCAAAATATTTTATGTAACTTTAAATGATGTAAATTTATTAACTTTTTATTAATTGAAATAACAAAATTAAAATTATGTAAATTTATTAACTTTTTTGAAATTTTCTGTGTACCGATTTATTAGAAGATACAAAGAATAGAAAACATTGTTTACACTTGTGTATCAGTGTAAACAATGTTTAATTTTATATATAAAATAATAATAAAATCTCGATATAATGTATGAAAGAGCTGAAAAGGTTGGATGTAGGTGCCAAAATGAGCGGAGTGTCAGTAAGCTGTCTCTTGTATGCGGATGACGCTGTCCTTCTTGCAGACAACGAGCATGAACTACAAGTCCTGGTGAATTGTATGTATGAGGTATGCATGCGAAATGATCTGATGATTAATGTTAATAAGTCCAAGGTAATGATTTTTGAAAAGGAAGAAACCACGACAGTCTGCAACATTAGCGTGAATGGTGAAAATTTGGAGCAAGTAGTTGAGTTCATGTATTTAGGTAGTATGTTTACAAGTTTGACAAATTGTAGAGTGAAATATCTCCGGTATAGAACGGTGTCTATAATACCCTTCTACCCCTTCGGAGAAACTGAAAATTTTGTTAGTAATTTAAGTTGTACTGTCTTATTCTTTTCTTTATCTTATAAGTAAAAATGGGAGCAAAAAATGTGGTGTATGGTGTTACTATATCCGGCACCCCTGGAAACCTGGATATTAAAATGTCCAAACTTTCCATCACATTGGCAAAATAAATAAATAAATCAATCAATCATATCAGTTCAATTTCTAGATAAAACAAACAAAACTAAAGTGTTAGGCATATTTTGAGAACAGGGAAAATATAATATATTATACCAGGGACGCAGAAGAGAAAGTTCAACCTTAAGTAGTCAAAATTCTCAATGTAACGTCAGGAGTATTTGTCTTCTGAACGTACTTTCACTAATATGAAAGACGTCGCTTCGATCACCGAGGAGATCGTGTTCAGTAAACTGATTCCTCTTCCCACCAGTGTTACCAAAGACAAATTGGTTCTAGCGGCCAGTAGATAAAACAAAATATGTTGTCGCTGTCGGAGATATCTATCATCAGGAACGAAAAAATCAACTTCCTCTAGCACAGCCGAGTTCTCGGAATATCCCCTGATTTATCTAAAGAAATAGGTTATGAGATGTCTTTATCTTCAAAGTTGCAGAGATATAAGACCCTATTTTAAATTATTCCTGCAAGATGGTCTTGATACGAAGAAGAAAATTAAATGTAAAAATTCAAATGATAATATTCTGAAGTGTATTGTAAATGGAACTTTTATATAACACGCTATTTTGCTGTGATTCACATATTTTCCAATTTAATATCGTGCTTTCTTGCCATTAACCATTAAAATATCTAGCTCACACAAATCCTGAACGGGAAATTCAGTCGGAAGCTATATTATATTTACAATAATCATAATATGAATGTTATTGTCATGATAATTAACGGACACGATACTCGAGACTAATTTATTACAATGTTTTTATTCGAGTTCATTGATCGAAACCATTTTATGACTCTGTTCCTGGTCGTTCATCTTATAAAAGTGTTCGTAACAAAATAATCTTTTTTGCAAATGATAGTCGAAGGAAGCAATTAATTTGCACTTTTAAATTTATCACTAAAGTTTAATGAGACTTAATGTTGAAATCATTATGAAAAGATTTACTTGAGCTGAAGCGCACTGCAGTATTCTCGGACGAAGTTATAAAAAAGACATTTTTCTTTACAATATTTTCCCCGACAGACAGGAACATTAAACGATCTCAACTTAAAGACCTGTTATCATAAGAAGTTATTATCTTTTATTACGGTTCATAAATTAATATACCAAATCCCGAACTTTTGTATATGAAATGTTTAAAAAAATTATCTCACATTAAGTAACCGATTAGCACATAGAATATAAGGACTATTCGAATAAAATGTTCGTTAGGATAAAAATGTATAGGATATAAAGTATAAAAAAAATAATAAATTACGATAAAATGAGTTAGACGCGTTTCGACAAAATTGTCGAATTAAGGTTAAAATTAAATTAATACGAATGAAGACTAATTTTCTAGAAAAAAATTTATACACATAAATTTTGTTGAAAGGGATGTTTTTCTTTGCTAAGGCATAATATGATATTTTTACATTTTTAAAAATTTAATTTTATTCTACTTGTCTTTAGAGTTTCAACCGGCTTCGGTAGCTCGCAGCCGCCTTCTGGTGATAAAGCTCATCACGGAGCTTTGGTAGCTCGCTTCCATGTTGAAAAAAACTAAATATATTTTATTCAGATTCTTTGAAAATTTTATTTTCCGCAAGTGGTTTAAAAACGTTTATTTTCATAAAAACACATTCATGTTTTTCTATTCGAATACTAAACAATTCAATTAGCATATGTAAGAAAATATTTTTAATGAATAATTTCAATTCATAGTGCCGAGTTTATATCATAATATGTATTAAAAATACCAAAATTTAATTCAGTCTATGGAAATATGGTAAAAACCGTTTCTGTTATGTTAAAATTATACTAAGGGGTTCAAACAAAAGAACTAAGGGTTCAAATCAATTATGTTATTCATCATCATCTTCTGATCTGGTCCAGACCAGAAGATGGCAGCGAACTGCCGAAATCGGTTGACGTAAAACACAAGTGGAAGCGCACTAAATATATGATAGTAATAAAATTTAGTATAATTTTTTTTATTTCCGTAATTTAAAATGAACTCCTAACAAGAAATTTGATTAAAAATATTAATTATGTTATTGATCATTAAAACATCAGGTTTTGGGATATTATTATGCGTCGTGTCAATGGCAAGTTAATTTTACCCGTGATATTGCGGCTGTCAAAAAAATGGTTTTACACTGCGAAAGACTATATATTGGAGTACCTTTAATAACATCCTACTTAATTAAATCTAATTAAGTGTTACATCATTGTTCAGGTAATAATGGTTAAGCATTGGCGATTTTCTAGTATAAGATATTGTATGTTTTGACATAATATAAAGAAGAGTAATCAACAAATATTATTTGAAAACATGTCTTTTCCTGAAGTACAAAATGTCAATTAGGAAAAAAAAGCATTCGTCATAAATTTCCCTAATGAACAGGCAACTCGCTGTAATTGCATAACGCGGAATAATAAGCCTCGATTGTTAACTGCCCCGTGTTTTTATTCAGCTACGCAACATTTTTCCAGTTACAAATTCTGGCTATAAGAATGACACATTGTTGGCTTCATTACCTGATGAAGGTAATGAAAAACAAACAATCAGGCTTTTGATCAAGTACAAATTTTTCAGAATCAAATGTTCTCTGACAGATTCAATTGCGAAAGAAAAACAAGCATTACGTTCTAATAGAAAATAAATGGATTTTTATTAATATTAAAAACATACGCTCTATTGTGAAATAATACTATTTTTTATGATTCTAGAACTTTTTATATTTTAACAACATTTTAAAAATATATATATATATATATATATATATATATATATATATATATATATATATATATATATATATATATATATATATATATATATATATATATATATATATATATATATATATATATATATATATATATATATATATATATATATATATATATATATATATATATATATATATATATATATATATATATATATATATATATATAATAAAAGTGCAAAAAAACATAAAACATAACTTTTTGCAGTTTTTTACACTATTAGCACTTTTAAAAAAAAAAATAGCGAAAAAGCAATGTTTTTAAAAGTTTTTCAAATGTGGATCCACAACACAAACTGTATGCGTATAAATTATAAATTAAAAAGGCTAATTTATTTTTTCTGTACTTAAAAAAAAAATTACATCGTGAAGTCAGCAGAAGTCAAATGCCATGGCCCCTAAACATTTAAGAGTGGATCGACTTGAAAATTATGAAGGACCTCCTTCGCACAAACGAGGATATAGATACTTTCTTTCAAGGATTTTTACCGTCGGAGAGGGGAAACCGTTAGGAAAAAATTGGTAAAAAAAAATTATTAATGAAAAAAAAAATTCATGAGAGATTTAATCTGGCGTAGTCCTTCATTTTAATAAGATGTTTTAAATATGACCTAAACAATTATCTCATTTACCCCAATTCTTACTTTTTTATTTCTTAATCATTGTGTCTAAGCCCTTCATTTCATTATTTTAAAATTTTATCCAAAAGATTATTTTAAATTGTCCATTGCAAAATAATTTTAAAAGTATTTATTTCTGGAGCTTTCAGAAAATTTAATTAACGTAACACGATCAAATCAATCAAATATTAAATGTCGGCCAAGTGACGATACCGAAAAATTTACGTCTGTGCATAACCCGATGTATGTTGAGGAACCAAGAGAAGTTTGTCTGGAAAGAAACATGTGGCAGACCAATATTTCTGCCTACCCCTTCGGAGAGACAGCGTCGTTACTTAGTTTTATATTGAATGTGTGGATACTCTGTGTATGATAGTGTCAAATGAAAATATAAGAAGTAAATGCGGTGCGAATGATGGTGTTATGAGCAAAATAATGAAAGGATCATTAAGATGGTTTGGACATATGGAAAGAATGATAAAAAAATTATATGTTAACGATGTAAATGGAACCAGAAATAGAGGAAGACCGAGGAAAACGTGGCACGATCAAATAAATCAAATATTGAATGTCGGCCATGTGAGGAGTCAGAGAAATCGACGCGCCTGCATGACACGATGTATGAATGTTGAGGAATCGAGAGAAATATGTAAGGAAAGAAAAGTGTGGCAGTCCATTCTTTCTGCCTACCCCTTCGGGGAGACGGCATGATGGTTAGTTAGTTAGTTAGTTAGACAAAACAAATCATGGAAACACTTTTTTGTTTGTTTTGATCATAGAAATTATAGATAATTGTATAAAATTATAACAGTAGGTAATACATTTTTTTTTAGGTTAATTTTTAGTATTTTGTAGCATTCCCTTTATTCGAGTTCCCTTTATTGAGGAGTCAGAGAAATCGACGCGCGTGCATGACACGACGTATTAATGTTGAAGAAGCGAGAGAAATATGTCAGGAAAAAAAGTGTGGCAGTCCATTCTTTCTGCCTACCCCTTTGGGTTAGTTAGTTATTTAGTTTTATATTTTAAAATAAAGTAATTTGGTTTTCATTGTATGTTAGATTTAAAATGTATTGTTATCCGCATTAGTTCAAAAATGTTCTTGTAATGTTTTAGTTCGTAAAATTCAAGTCCACCATTACCGCGCAAAGGGCAGGCGCTGTACCGAACGGCAAGGGGTATGAACACATTGTATTATCTTTGTGTTGTACTATTTATTTTATCCAGAATTCAAGTCCGAATCGGCGGATGGGTGACCTTGATGAGCTTTAAAAATAAAATTAGATTTAACGGTTAGCTATTCGGAGCTATCGTTTATCCATTAGTAAACAGGGAACCGCGGAGTTCTTCAAAATAATTGATGTTGACAAATCTGAAATTACCGCAAATCACAAGACGGTACTTGCTTTAAATGACAATTCAGAATATAGAAAACTTTGTCACAATTTTGAGTTTTAATAAATATAACTACACTTTATATTTTTACAACACCTGATTACACTTGTCATAACCATAACATGTACGTGAAAAGTATTGTAAAAATGCTATGTGCAATTAAATTTATTAATTATATGATATAATACGAATCCAAAACACAAAGCAAAGGCGAATATGTAATAGAAGAAACAGTTTTGTGTATTTTCGCCACAAATTTTGTCACAAAACAATAAAATAAAATATACATTTAAATTTATTTATTTTAAGAAATCTGTTTTTAAATGTAAACTATGATCTATAATTACATATTAAATACACTACATACTTGTGGAAAAAATCGTTTTCTAGAAGTTTTATTGTGTTTTATGAGAGTGACTCGTTTCATCTTGCAAGTCGAAAATTTCAATCAC
This sequence comes from Lepidostoma basale, assembly GCA_022606425.2. Lineage (NCBI taxonomy): Eukaryota > Metazoa > Arthropoda > Insecta > Trichoptera > Lepidostomatidae > Lepidostoma > Lepidostoma basale. The sequence continues at coordinate 21,692 of JAHDVF020000761.1, read as the reverse complement.
ATTAAAATATAATTAAATAATATAAATCTCTCGTTCTTTTGTTTTATTTTTTTCCATCAGAATTTTTATATAACATTCTATTTTTAATTTATTTTGATAAAACATATCCCCAAAAAAGATTATAAAACTTATATGAAATTATAAATAAAAATTACACGTCGAAATCAGATTCGCGAAATTGGGAAGTAATCAGAGTTTTTGAACTAAAATTAATATTCTGAATTTGTGATGAGAGCTTAAAAACCTGAATGTTATATTATAATTATTCCTTGCGTTTTTCAAACAATTATTTATTAAGTTCTTAGCACAGAAAATACAAATTAAAAATTAGCATAATACCCTCGGAACTCACTTGTATGTATTTGCGTGTTCACTTGTGGTGATTTAAGCATTTTAAATGCTACAGTTCACTTCCGCCGATTAATTTGCAAATATGTATTAAATATCGTAGAAATCATGTTATGAATATATAAGAGATATATATATTAACTAATCCACAATTGCATCTTAAATATATTATAGTTAATAAACTGTTAGTAGTTAATAAACTGTTACTACCGCACTTTTCTTTCCTGACATACTTCTCGCTTCCTCAACATGCATACATCGCGTTATGCACGCACGTCGATTTCTCCAACTCCTCGCGTAGCCGAAATTCAATATTTGATTTATTTGATCATGCCACGTTTATCTCGGTATTCCTCTATTTCTAGTTCCATTTACATCGTTAACATATTTACTTTCTTTACTACTGTTTCTTTATTCATTCTTTACGTGTGTCCAAATCATCTTAGTGTTCCTATCATTATTTTGTTCATAACACTTTTATTCGCACTACATTCACTTTCTATGTTTTTTTGACACTATCATACACATATTTTCCGCACATTCGTCTTAGAGATCTCATTTCTATTGAATTTATTCTACTGTCATCCTTCTTTTGCCATTTCCATGTTTCGCTTTTTTACATAATCGTCGGTACAATTGTGCACTGCCATTTTAGTTTTTTTGATATAAAGTTTTAATCAAATAGTCCATTGTTTTGGCCGAAACACTATGATACTTCAACAGTAATACTGTTTAAATTTAAAACACTGTTATAATATCACAATTCCCTTTATATTCATTGACTGTCGCGACAGTTGTTTCGCCAACCGATGTTGGCAACATCAGGTGTAACAATGAACTCAGTTTATTGTAACACCTGATGATGCCAGTGTTAGGGACCCGTTGTGGTTGGGACTATAACATACATATATTAATCAATAACTCAATATTATTGTTTATTATAAAAAAATATAATAATTTACACAAAAGGAATGCGTCGTCAGCCGTATAATACTTAAATAGTAGGATAAGAAAAATTATGTTTCTCTCTGTATGAAATTCTGAATAGGTCTGATTCTGGATGGAGGGGGTGTCTCTATATAAGCGAAATGAAACAATGGTCTTCGGACTGTACAAAAAATATATCTTAAATAATATGAAGGGTTGAAAGTAAATACAACATGCTCAAAATACAACATGATCATATCCATTCCAAAAACGAAGTGTATGACATTCTCAAGAAATCAACTGAGATGCGAAGTCTCCGTACGCCAGGAGAAGATTGAACAGGTGAACCAATTCAGATATCTCGGAACCGAAGTAACCAGCTCTAATGACCTTCCCAGAGAAGTAAGGTCACAGGTGGATAGGGCTGCAGCGGTTGCAGGCTGCCTGTAAGATGTCATATGGAGAAACAAGGACATGAGGACTGACAGCAAGGTACGCATCTTTAAGACCTGTCTGCGACCAATCCTCACATATGGCATTGAATCGAGGGCAGACACTCTCAAGACAAAGAGCATGCTCAGGACAACCGAGATGAAAACATTCCGTGCTATAACTGGCAAGACCCTACGTGATCGAGTTAGGAATACAGAAATCCGAGAAATCTGCGAGGTCGAAGATGTGGTCAGATGGGGACGTCAAAGACGGCGATACTGGCATCAACACGTAGAAAGGATGAGCTCAAATAGGATACCACACATAGCTCTCCATGGAACGCCAAACGGATAACGCCGACCAGGAAGACCCCCGAAACGGTGGAGAGAAAGCTGGAGTTCAGCGTCTCAAGTGAACCCGCCTGAAATAACAGACTCCTGAGTCTACCAAAAGTGAAGAAGAAGAAGAAGACGAAAGTAAATAAATCCATATAAGACATGGAAGGAACACCAGTAATACGATTCCTTAAAATGTGAACAATAACATTGCACGAATTGTTACACGCCTCCCATGAAGCATAACATATTGTCCTAATTGTATTGTCTATTAGAAGTTGCGTCCATTAACAAGGACGCCATAAATCAAGAAAAGGTTGTCCGTTTACAAGCTTGGGTTAACTCCACAATAAATCTTAAAAGAAATGGATAACACATGGATAACACATTTCGTAATACGGAAGAGTACTTAGCACCTACTTCGGTTGGCGAAACAGCTGTCGCGACACTCTCAATGAATAAAAAGAAATTGTAATATTATAACAGTGTTTAAAATTTTAACAGTAAAACTAACTAACTAACTAACCATCACGCCGTCTCCCCGAAGGGGTAGGCAGAAAGAATGGACTGCCACACATTTCTTTCCTGACATATTTCTCTCGCTTCCTCAACATTCATACATCGTGTCATGCACGCGCGTCGATTTCTCTGACTCCTCACATGGCCGACATTCAATATTTGATTTATTTGATCGAGCCACGTTTTCCTCGGTCTTCCTCTATTTCTGGTTCCATTTACATCAATAACATATAATTTTTTTATCATTCTTTCTTCATTCATTATTTCCACATATCCAAACCATCTTAATGATCCTTTCATTATTTTGTTCATGACACCATCATTCGCACCGCATTCACTTCTTATATTTTCATTCGACACTATCATAAACAGAGTATCCACACATTCGTCTAAGAGATCTCATTTCTACTCCATTTATTCTACTTTCATCCTTCTTTTGCCAGTTCCATGCTTCGCTTCCATGCATAAGGGTCGGTAGAAGAACACCATTGTGCACTGCCATTCTAGCTTTTTTAACAGTAATAAAGTTTTAATCTACAAACTGTAATGAATGAAGAGTACCCCATTTGTTTCCAGAGTCAGAAAATGTATATTTGTATCCCCGAGTTATGTGGTGAGTATTTGATTTGTCACGTGAAGGCCAGCGAACGTATTTATGAGTTTGGATATGAATACATTTACCTCATATATCGGATAATAAAATGCTCGATATATTCCATGCATCTCCTGCGAGACGTGGGCGGTCTCTACACTAAAGCCGGTGCCATCTTTTCATCTCCAGGGACGGAAATTAAATGAAAGTTTGCACAATATTAGCAAGTCCGACCTAGTTCGTAATACTCGTACACAACGCGAGTGAGTGTGCGAAGCAAAAAGCCGGAATAATCACGCTATATAATGGACTCAAACTCTTGAATGAGAATGCCCTCGCAAGGCAAAACAAATTTGTTACTACTAATTATATAATTTATTATGTATATTAAATTCAAGTAAAACCATTGAACAATCGTGTTTACTATTATACCTTTTATAAATTTACGTGCAAAAATGTTTAAAAAATCTTTGCTACAAACCAATCCCTAAACTTGAAACTTTCATAATACAAAAAGTGCCTGTCAAAACTAACCACATTCATGATAAAAAAAAACAAATATCGATTTTGTATTTATGTATTTTTTAACTACACTGATGAAGGGCTTCTGTGGCAGAAAATTCGTTGTTTATGTATAGTTTTTAATATTATATTATTTAAAAAATAAAGTGTTACGTTACAAAGAATTAAAAATATGTATTTCGCTTTTTTTCTTTTTTATGTACTTTGTATATACAACACTTATATTTAAAGAAATCAAATTATGTATACATGTTTTGGATAACCAGTCATTTTTCAGTGATACATATTAAATAGATACATTTTTTAAAAATTATAAAATTATTTACATAATCTGACAGATGTTGCAAAGATATATTTTGGAACGTTTATGCTTTTGTTATAACAAATATTATAAATTAAAAGGCAATTAAAAATAAAGAAAATATTATAAATAATCAAATAAATTTAACGTCGAGTCCAATCTTTGATTTATTTCTTTTGTTGTCAGTAATTACCTGAACTCCAATAAGAACTTTTAATTTTAAATTGAATCATAATATTTGTTATAACAAAAGCATAAACGTTCCAAAATAAATATTTATAACACCTGTTAGATCATGTAAACAATTTTATAATATTTTTTTAAATGTGTCTTTAAATGTATCACTGAAGAAGGACTGGTTGTCCGAAACTTGTCTATGTTATTTTATTTTTTTTAATATATGTGTTGTATATTCAAAGTTTATAAAAAAGAAAAAGAGAAATAAAGCATCATAACAATACAAAGTATGGCGTCTATAGAGGAAATAAAAATATTGTTAATGTTTTTTTATTTGTGAACAGCTAAATGTCATATTTTAATATTTCTTTTGAGTTGTCGACCTACATCGTTGAGTTGTCAACCCTGGAGCGGTCACGAGCGATTGAGAGTCACGCGTGGGATCAGAGACGAGGATTCGACTTTATGAATCTGAAGACCAGAGAGTTAGACCGCCACGCTAAAGTCGCCTAGGTATATCTCCGGCCCTCCTTGCGAGACATTCCGAGGAAACGAAACCAATAACCGTGTGACACGCGACTCGGGTAGTTGCGGTAATGGGAACCGAAATAACGCGAAACATGCCCAAAGAAAAATACACCAAGGAGCATGCATAATAAAACGTTTCGCTATATCGTAAATTCAGTGAATTTTAGATAGTAACGTACATTCTTTTAAACAAGTCTAAATAATAGATTCTAGGTTTACTGACGACCTTCGTGTCAGAGTAGCAAGAGCTATGACTGTTACATCAATAGTCCCGGGTTAGATTGTTGTCGATGGCAGTATGATAGTTACACTCTTTGGTCTGGTGAAGAATTCATGATACAATTAAATGGCGATAGATTATCTAACAATCATATGTCATGAGAATTAATTGCTTACACTGTATTTTTTTTTCTCAAAAGAAAACACTGTTTAATATTCTACTATACTATATTTATAGACTACACAACATGTTTCGGAGTTACCTCCATCTTCAGGTGTATATGTCGTAATACCTGAAGATGGAGGTAACTCCGAAACATGTTGTGTAGTCCATAAATATAGTATAGTAGAATATTAAACCGTGTTTTCTTTTGAAAAAAAAAATCAGTGTAATTACAATGGAATTCCACAGTGTTAACGCCTTAACTTTCAAGAAATTAATTAATTGCTCAATAGTTGTACGCAAGTAATTGGGTTCAAGTTACCTGCTGTATACAAATGTGGAAAGCAACGAGAAACTACTACATTAAATGGAACCCCAAGAACCAATCTATAGTTTGCTGCACATCTATCCCTAGTATTGAATCTAAAAAATAAATTAAAAATATATAGTCTATCAGATTGTCAAACAAATCGATTGCAAAATCTGATAACGCCGACATACTCGTATATAAGAGAAACAGCTGTCCCAACAATTTTACTTAAAATATATATTTTTACGATTTGTTATTATAAATACATTATAATAATTTGAACAATGACACAACTCCTGCAAGTCTTCTACATTCACACATCGTGACATGCACACTCGTCGATTGTTCCTACTTCGAACTTGGCCGTCTTTCGGTAATTGATTAATTCGGTAACGCCATATCTTCCTTGGCCTTCCTTGACTTATTTTTCCATTCACACTACTTGTATATATACTCGTATATCTTTTTAACCATTTTTCTCTCATCCATACGTTCCATGTGTCCAAACCATCTTAGTGACCTTTTCTTAATTTTATTTATCACGCATTCATTCGCCTTATATTCCTTTCTAACTTCGTTATTAGATATTTTATCAAACATATTCTTACAGTTTGGTGTTACATATTAGCATATATGCAACTTCCGAAAATTTGTCAGACATGGTGGTCGTAAGAAGGGTGGAATGGGAATATTGTATTTTTTTAGGTCGTTTGGACCCAATTACTGTATACAATTTTTTTATTTTTTAGCTATTATGTTGATTTTCGTGACATGTGATAGGTAGCCAATCTATCGCCATTTTATTGTCACGTGAATTATATACCAGACCAAAGACAGTGTGACAATCACACTGCCATCGCCGGAAATCGAACCCAAGACCTTCAGCATGGAAGTCAGAGCTCGTAACCACTTTGCCACGAAGGTCGTCAAGTCCTGTAAGGTCGTCAAGTCGACTACCATATTCTGTTACCAATTAGCATCTTCGTCTCTATTGAGATACACTTAATACATATTCTTTTTTATTTTCAATAATAGTATCGTCATTTTAGAATAATATCAACTGAGACGGTTTTTTATATTCAGACGAAAAGTATATTGGAAACGTGATACGTGAAAAATATACAAATAACCAGAATCGAATTTGAATGTGATATCAAACCCATTTGAGCTTCTTATATAATATTCCCAAAGGTCAGCGTATGCCAAGTACATAAATCATGTTTCTACTGAATGTCAATGAGTAACGAGGAGATTGTCTAGGAGGGCTAGACAAAAATAATATATTGTTCGCAAGTTCATAACGCAACAAGTCAGATAAATGATTCCCTTTGTGTTAGATTCAAGGGTACAAGAAATTTTATAATAATATCCTGTCATGCTGACATTCTGTATTTACTCCACAAAGGGAAAACAAATCAATGAAGTATTCATTTAAGCGTATCAAACAAAAAGATCTTATAGTTCATCCGTTGGAGCAAAATTCAAAGATGAGACAAGTATTTATTCGAATTTTTAATGGATTTAAAACACAGCTTGCAATACTGTCGAAAAATTGTTTTGTTTGATTTCAGACCTTAGCAGCTTTATGGATGGGGAAAACCGAATAAGGCGATGCCAACCTTAAAGACCGAGAACTATAACATATTATATTCAAATTCAGTAATAATAAAAACGAAAGTAACATTTTTTTCAAACGTTATATATGAATATGCAAGCTATAATAAAATTTAAAATCCATTGTTTTGAATACGAATCTTCTTGAACAGTGTTCCGCAAACTTTTGGTGTTCAAGGTACACCTATCAAATCAAGAAATTTTAGAGGTACACCAAAAAAAAGGAATATTTATTTATTAATAAACGAGTAAATACAAGTACTTACTCGATACGCAGACGTGCTGCGATCGGCGATAGCTTGTGAGCGAGGCGCACCACGCGGGTGAGGCTATGCCGCCCCTCGCGTAATTAAGCGCCTCGCTCTTACAGCTCTCAGCTATTTTTAGGTGTATTATCTTAACATTGGCTTTTTTCCGCGGCACACCAACTGATGACCACGGTAAACCAGTGTGCCGTGGCACACGCTTTGCTGAACACTGTTCTTGAATACCTGTAATACTATTGTAATATTTAAATTCAGTAAATTTTACATAAATATTTGAAGATTATTTTTGTATAGTATCATGTTTACCACCCCTGATCTGTATGTATATAATTGACTCAGTTTAAAATAGTGTCACCAGTCTGTCGATGCCAGCGAGCCTGGCGAAACCGATCGCTGTTAAAAAACATCATTTTAGTTAATTTTTAATTGAAACACTGTTTTTTCCACTTTTGAGTTTATTTTTCTCGTCGTGTTTCGAAGGCTTACACCTTCATCATCGGGAAAAAGATATAAACATATCGTTCTCCCGAGGATGAAGGTGTAAGCCTTCGAAACATGACGAGGAAAATAAACTCAAAAGTGGAAAAAACACTGTTTCAATTCATAAAAAATCGTCATTATGGAATTCCACAGTGTTAACGCCTTAAGTTTATTTAAAATTAAGTTTATATAAGAGTATTTATTCAAATATTCGACGATAAAAGAGAGGTGAGTGGAGAAGTATGCACGTTTATATTATTCATATTTTGGCGAGTATTCTGTAAAATATTTATCTAAAATTAATTAAATTCCTTCGGAAGAATTCTTCAAATTATAAGCAACATCAAAAGGACTGCTTTATGCAGAAATAATTTGTATAGATAACGTTTAGATACAAAATCAGTTAAAGGCTTGTGGGGTAAGTTCATATACGAGAGAACTGGGTGTAGTTTAGCCCCCCAAATTGAACAACCAGGTCGCCGAGCACGACCTTTGTACCAAAATAATGTATTGATGAAACCAGAAGCACCTATTCAGGATCAATAATGTTACATCTGGCGATTTTGGTTAAACGTGTGTTCTCGAATCCTCAAACGGCGGTTTAATACTTAACTTGCTTACAATTAATTTGTCACATATTATAACAATTTACCGTTTTCGTCTCGCTAGACGTGCCGCAAGATTTGTCAATTTACATGCACAGCATTTGTTTTTGAATAAGCGATGACGAATATCGTGTTTATAAGCAACTTCTTCCAATAAATTAGTACGAGAAATCAAATCAAATCAAATCAGTTTATTTCATCAACAGACATTACAAAAAATATTTTTAAGGTACCTATTGAGAACAGGTAAAATAATATATTATGTATAGTATACTACCAGAAACGCATAAGAGAAGATTCAACGTTAGGAAGACAGGATACTCTCCAGAATTAAGAGTATTTGCCTTCTGAACGTACTTTCACTAACATGAAAGACGTACACTGTTTAACGTATTTCGTTAATGATCAATACTTTTTCAAATGATTAAGGTATTTTTCCTGAGTGGTGTATGTGTTTTCAATTGATTTTATTATTTTGATAATTCTCTCTCAGAGCTTCGATAAATGATCAGGTTTCTAAGGTGATGCCAAATTATTATTTTATAATTCGTTCGTAGCTAAAAATAATAACGATTTCCCACCTTTACTTTTGTACGTCTCCAGTTTCCATTAAAAAAAATGTACGACTCTTAGTGACGCACATAATATTTTTCTTCTCTCTTCATTAGCAAGACGGATGGCCTTTACGAAAAAGAAGTCGTAAATTATATTCTGAAAGAGGTACCGAAAATTAAGGCAATCGTTACAAGAAATGTGGTATCAAATAACCTCGGGATTTATAGAGGATATTTATATTTCGTCTTTGTCATAATCACTAGCTTTACCACCCTTAATAAATAATATCAGTCGACCGAGCCGTCCCGGCCGCGGCCCAGAGGGCGGCTTATACGAGACGAGCGTCGTTTTAATAAATAATTCAGATCACATAGGAGATACTCTAGAGAATTTTATGTCAAAGTTATAAAGTGGAGGCGTATGATATTTTTATACGTTCTATAAACCATTCTCTGATTCATACGGGAAGAATGTGGTGTATGTATATGTACATGTATGAGTCATGCGAGGCTCAAAATAAATATATACTGATAAAACAGAAATTCAATAATCTCATGACCCCTCAGCTTTGTACGTGATTGTTGAATGAAATCAGATAATGTTTCACTTTATATAGTCACTAAAATTGAGTTAGACATACTACTACATCGTTATGAGTATTCACGCACGTTTTAGTTCAGTTTAAGGTTCTTATTAATATATATTTTTAACACGTATAGATAGATCGGAATTATCGGATTTCTTCACGAAATATTCTGCTCAGACTCTGTTAATCAAACACCAACATTCAATATTTGATCACATTTGACAATGCCTCAGAAGGGCGAAACATGTGATTCCCATATAAAATATAATAAAACTTCTAGAAAACTGACGTTTTCATTCATATTAATTGCCAACATTCAAATCAAAACATCAAGTAAACAGATAGATACATTATTTTACACACTTTGCAATCTTCTTATGCAAGAAATAAATAATATTATAAATATATGTTTATAACCGAATAATATATAACCAATAGTATTTTTGCCAAAAACCGCAAACTTTTCTGTGCATTTGTCGACTTGCAAAAAGCATATGATTACGTTAATAGAGAAAAGTTGTGGGAAATATTGTCTGAATATGGAATAAGTACAAAACTGATCACGGCAATTAAGTCGCTATACACAGAAAGCACTGCTAGTGTCAGAGTAAATGGAGATCTTACAGCCTGGTTTGATATCAATAAAGGTGTCAAACAGGGTTGCGTAATGTCCCCGTGGTTATTTAATCTGTATATGGACAAATGTATGAAAGAGCTGAAAGGGTTGGATGTAGGTGCCAAAATGAGCGGAGTGTCAGTAAGCTGTCTCTTGTATGCGGATGACGCTGTCCTTCTTGCAGACAACGAGCATGAACTACAAGTCCTGGTGAATTGTATATATGAGGTATGCATGCGAAATGATCTGATGATGAATGTTAATAAGTCCAAAGTAATGATTTTTGAAAAGGGAAACCACGACAGTCTGCAACATTAGCGTGAATGGTGAAAATTTGGAGCAAGTAGTTGAGTTCGTGTATTTAGGTAGTATGTTTACAAGAGATGGGCGAGTGGAGAGGGATATTGAAAGAAGGGTTGGGGCAGGCAACAAAGTGAATGGTGCACTTAAAGTTGTCATCGCAAACAAAAACCTATCAAAAAAGCTAGAATGGCAGTGCACAATGGTGTTCTTCTACCGACCCTTATGTATGGAAGCGAAGCATGGAACTGGCAAAAGAAGGATGAAAGTAGAATAAATGCAGTTGAAATGAAATCTCTTAGAAGAATGTGTGGATACTCTGTGTATGATAGAGTGCCGAATGAAAATATAAGAAGTGAATGCGGTGCGAATGATGGTGTCATGAACAAAATAATGAAAGGATCATTAAGATGGTTTGGACATATGGAAAGAATGAATGAAGAAAGAATGGTAAAAAAATTATATGTTAATGATGTGAATGGAACCAGAAATAGAGGAAGACCGAGGAAAACGTGGCACGATCAAATAAATCAAATATTGAATGTCGGCCATGTGAGGAGTCAGAGAAATCGACGCGCGTGCATGACACGATGTATGAATGTTGAGGAAGCGAGAGAAATATGTCAGGAAAGAAAAGTGTGGCAGTCCATTCTTTCTGCCTACCCCTTCGGGGAGACGGCGTGATGGTTAGTTAGTTAGTTAGTTAGTATTTTTAAAATCAAAGTTACATTTTAATAATTCAAAACGTTTTTTATTGCAGATAGCACTAAAGTATTTTTTAGTTACTTCAGGCATCGAAATTTATCAAGTATCTGTAGATTTTTTTTAAATTTAATGCTTCTAAGAAGTTTCAGAGGTACACACTATTAGTAAATCCATCAATTAAAAAAAGGGAAGAATATGAAAGGCTCTTCGGCTTTTCAGAATATATATTTGGTAACAAATGTCGTTTGTTAATAACATTAAAATGTTGAATATATTAAGTTAATTCAAGTTTTTTTTTATGTAAGTGGCGTGTTTTGCCTTACTAGGTATAAATACAATATCAAAGGTGAATCGTGTCACTCCCATATAATTTGTAATAAAAAAATAAAACAGACGTTTTCATGAACATCAATTTCCTAATATGGAGTTATACATAATTCTTCAACATTTTCAATTGGAGTTTATTTTAACCTTAAGTTTTGGTGCTCAAAATATATTTTTCTTTCGGGATATTTTTTTGCATTTTAATATGTCATTAATATTTATAAAGAAATGTTTTTTTTTTTAAATCGATCGAAACTTATAAAAAAAAACAAAAGGATACATAATTCCCACTCGTACTTAAAAATGTATATTTCAAATAAATAAAAATTTTAATGAATTTTGTAAAAATAAATCACATTCACATTTTTGAAATAAGATACCTTGAAATTCAGATCAAATCACCAGCTAAGTATATAAACCATACAGTGAAATAAATGTCTATAGGACACATATCAATCGTCAAAATTCTATAACTCCCCCACCAAATTTTTTTAGCGTAAGATATTATCAATAATTTTTCTTTTTTATGTACTTTGTATACAACACTTACATTTTTTTTTTTAATTAAATATCAGACATGTTTTGGACAACCCGGTCCTTCCTCAGTGATATTATAAAGATATTTAAAATATTTGTAAACTATTTTACAAAAATTTTAATATCTTTATAATATCACTGAGGAAGGACCGGGTTGTCCGAAACATGTAAGTTAGTGTTGTATACAAAGTACATAAAAATAATAAAAATAAAAATATAAAACATCTACGACACAAATGGCGAACACAGAAAAAGAAAAAATATACATTATTATAATTTGAAATGAACACGAATGATGGATTAGAAACCATTTGAAACATATTTGTGTTAAACGGTGAAATGTATTGTTATTGGCGTGAAGTGGCGAGAGTTATCGAGAGTGCTCTGCCTCAAGCAAATGCCGATCCACGTAAAGGGAAGGCGGCCGTGCGACCAGCCATGACAACCATTTGTAGTGTTCTCAAACAATAACATTAGGATAAATTGCACGTCACTGAAATGAAGATACTAAGGGTGGGGGGGCAGTGAGGCCAATCTCAGTTAAACTTGAGGATAACCGTCTGAGATGGTACAGTAACGTCATGCGGCGCCCAACTGACCACGCTGCAAGGGGGGTAATGGAATCGGACCAGCGACCCAGGGGACGTGGTAGGCCCAAGCTGACATGGATCTGACTTATTTAAAGTAAAAGAAACATAGCAGCATTTACTATTGATGCATTTACGTATGCATGTTTAAAAGATTCACCGTGAAAACGGTGAATACGTGGAACATAAATTAAGAAGACAATATGTGCACCATTTAAAAAGAACATTTTGTGTGAAATTATTTTTATTTTGTTATTTTATTTTTTATCATTGTATTTTATATAATTTATTTTAGATTTATTTTGGGGATGTTGTACTATCGAAGTGTGCGCAGGAGATGCCTATTGGTGGCGATGAGGTTCGCAACCGATCACACCGCGTCTCCCGCGGTGCGAAAAGAGAAGGATGGAGTGCCGCATCGGTTAAAGTGTGACAGTCCATTCTTTCTGCCTGCCTTTTCAGGGAGACGGCGTGATGGTTAGTTAATTTTGTATAAAAGATGCCTACCAGCGAAACACTCAACGCTAAATGATAAAAAAGCTAATCCGAAATAACAGAAATGCACGAGGAAAAAGAGTATGTACAAGTATAGACATATACATAAAAACATACACATGAATATAAAATGTATATGTGAAAATCACACTGCAGCCAATGGCGCTCTTTAGGATGCACATGGCCAATTGCCAACGTTTCCAATAATATCTCACAATCATATGAGTTGAAAGTGTATGATTAATTAACAGACAAATTGCTTGAACCCAATTTGTTTACTGAAATCAAATAATGTATCATAGCCAAACCGTTAATTTAACTCACACTATCTGGGGTGATGTTTTTATCACTATAAATTTGTTAAACCTTAAAACGTAATAATGATGATTGTAATTGGATTGGATGGAAGACTTCACTTACCTGGGTTCGTCTATAACAAAAGAAAACGAAGATCACAAGGAAATCGAAAGAAGAATCACAATTGGTAACAAAACATTCTTCTCTCTACTACCAGCGCTCAAATCAAGAAACGTACACTGGAAAACCAAAATCACCCTGTATAAAACAATCATCCGAACAGTAGTGACCTATGGGTGTGAGGCGTGGACAATGACAGCGAAATCTGCAGAGCGACTGGATACTTTTGAGAGAAGGGCGCTGCGCAGAATTCTGGGGCCTGTGAATGACGGTGAAGACTGGAGAGTGCGGCATAATGACGAGATGTACAATATTTACAAAGCTCCTAGTCTCTCCACACAGGTCAGACTGAATAGACTGAGATGGGCCGGTCACGTGCAGAGGATGCCGTCATCGCGAACCCCAAAAAGATTGCTGGAGTGGCACCCAGGTGGTAGAAGACCAATTGGACGACCAAGGCTGCGATGGGAGGATGAAGTTGGGAGATATGGAGCAAGATTGTTAAGAGTGTCAGATTGGAGGGTCGAAGCGGAGGACAGGAGGAGTTGGAGGCGAAGAATACTGGAGGCTAAGGCTCGATATGGGCTGTAGGGCCATCGAAGAAGAAGAAGAAGAAGTAATTGTAAAAAAAAAATAAACGTTTTTTTACTTAAACTACTAATTTTACTTTTAATAATAATATATTGTAAGAAATTAAAATATGGGTGAAATTAAATCCACCTTTTTGGAGACACTGAGTTTACATTTTACACGATTATTTAATTGATCAATTTATAGAAAAAAATCGTGGTCCATTGAATGTATAATTATAAATATACAAAGGGGATATCAATACCTTACCAAAATTATTAAACTATTTTTTAACAAAAGTGCGCTTATTCGATATTCAAAAATAACGGCTTTTATTTATAATATTGAATTATTTGAATAATTTATTCTTTATCCACCCCAAAACCCGGTTAAACAATTGTAATATAGAATTACAAATAAATACATTTCGATAACATTAAAATAATTTTTCAATTAAACTAGTCACTGTCATCGTTCATAAATGTATTAATCTTGACATGTTTTGAAAGCTTTAAATATTAAATTAATGTAATCTTTGCAAAAAAATTAACTAAACGTTAAGAGATATAAACTAATATTTCATTATGCCCTAGCAGGGAAAATGTGTTCATCATTAAAATAATGAAACTTTGTGAACACGCATATTTTCCTCAATATCAAAAAAGAAAATATTACATATTGTAAAATATTCACAATGGAGTTCTGGTCCCAACCCTTATTTATTGATGCGAAGCATGGAACTGCAGAATAAGGATGAGAGCAGAATAAATGCGGTAGAGATGAGGTTCCTGAGACGTATGTGAGATGATATAAATGCTGATATAAGAAAGGAATGTAGAGCGGAAGACAGTATTATAAACAAAATTAAAAATGGATCGCTGCTTTGTTTCGGATAAATGGAGTGTATGGATGGAGAAAGAATGGTTAAGAAAGTATATGTTAATGATGTAAATGGGGTTCGGAGTTGAGATAGACCTAGGAAAACATGGCATGACCAAATTAAATAAAAATTAATCAAATTTTAATGGTTGATCATGTTAGAAGTCGGAAGAATCGACGTGCGTGTATGACTCGTTGTATGAATGTGGAGGAATCTAAAGAGTTGGGGAAACAGCGTGATGTTATTTTGTTGTTTAATATTTTAAACAGAATTACAAAACATAAAATTATTATATATCAATTATATATTTATGCTCCCATGATCAAAGAATGATAAAACAATTAAGAACGTGTGACACTTTAAGTAAATTATTACTGTCAGAATGTGTATTTATGGTTTTGTAATTGACATATTTATGTACATGTAAAATATTGTTCTATATGATGTAAGTAAGACAAGTAACATGCAACTTATCTTAACATACTAGAAAAGGAATCAAAATTGATTAATAGTATTAAAATTATAATATCGATAAAAGCATTCGTTTTATAAAAGTTTGATAATATTTCACGGGAGTAACATTTATGATCAATTTATAGTGCGCTTATATAGCAAAACATGTCACTCCCGTTAAATATGTGAAACACAGACGTTCTCATCAATGATAATTATTTAATATATATCGTAACATTGATCAAGAATCAAATATTTTTAAATTTGTTTAAAAGTAATGAATTTATATTGGGAGTATGCATTAATTCGTGCGTTTTTTTCGAAAATTAAGGCTTTATTGTGAAAAAACGGTTATACATTCAATATTCAAAGTATTGTAGATGGAAAGCTACGACATTTGCCCATCTTTCTGGCAGTTTGTGGATTTTATCCCAAAAGAACTTCTCCGGCTTGGCGGCCAAGAACGAATCGAGCCAATTTTTGATACACTGTTCTGAAGTGAAGCGTATTCCGGTGAGGGCATTCTTCATTGATCTGAACAAGTAGTAATCAGAAGGGGCCATGTCTGGGCTATAAGACGGGTGAAGTAGAACTTCCCACCTACTGTTTTCCAAATAGTTTTTAACCGGTCTTGCAACATGTGGCCGAGAGTTGTCATGATGGAGAATTATGGATTCGTGTCTAGTCACATATTTTGGGCGTTTTTCCGCGATCGCTCTCTTTAAACGAATCAATTGTGTTTGGTAGAGGTCCCCTTTGATCGTCTGACCTGATTTCAACAGTTCATAATACAACACACCTTTAAGATCCCACCAAATACAGAGCATTACCTTGGCGTCATGGATATTCGGCTTTGCCGTGGATGTTTATGGTTGGCCGGGTTTCGCATACGATTTCTTGCGCTTGGGGTTATCGTAATGAATCCATTTTTCATCACCAGTGATAATCCGATGCAAAAATGACTTCTTTTTGTGGCGTTCAAGCAACATTTCCGACATGCAGAATCGGCGTTCGACGTCTCTTGGCTTCAATTCATACGGCACCCAATTTCCAAGCTTTTGGATGAATCCTTATGCTTTTAAACGTCTGAAAATGGTTGCTTGATCAATTTCCAATGATTTTGCATGTTCTTCTTGCGTTTGACACGCGTCTTCATCGAGCAATGCCTCCAATTCTTCATCTTCAAACTTTTTGGCTGTACGGGTCGTTCTTCGTCTTCTAAGTCGAAATTGACACTTTTAAACCGTGCAAACCACTTCTGGCACGTTCGATCAGCTAGAGCATGGTCACCATAAACCTCCACTAAAAAACGATGACTTTCGGTAGCTCTTTTCGTCATTTTAAAGTAATGAAGAAGAACTCTCTGCAAAAACACTTTTCTGGCACAAAGTTCAACATATCCAAATGAATAGAAAAAAATGTTTTTTACGCTTCAACCAAATGACATATACTGAAAAAGACGCGCAATGACAGTAGCTTTCAAATGAATATAGTCACGGATGAACACGACGCGAAATAATACTAGTAACGTCCTCACTTAGAAAACCGCACGAATTAATGCATACTCCTTATAAAAGTATGATTTCAATATGGATGTAGTTCGGTTGATTGAGATGATTACGTACATTTCTCAGTCTACTTTATGCTTTGTCCGTCTCAGTGGCCTCTGTCAATTGATCTGTCATATCTTCTATAATCGCCTTCTTAAGCCTATGGGAAGATGAGATTCGCTATATTCATTTATTTAGTGTCCATTGCAGTAGATTGGGTCATAACCGAAATATGTCTGTTATAAGATAAAATAAAGGGTTTTAATAAACGAATTGTAATAGTACATATTTATTCAAATAATCTTTTATGAACCATATTTTTCCCGTCTCTGTGGCCTCTATAAAATGCCATATTTTTCACCTTGCATCGGTTTATTTTTCTTTTATATA
The DNA here is from genome assembly GCA_022606425.2 of Lepidostoma basale. Lineage (NCBI taxonomy): Eukaryota > Metazoa > Arthropoda > Insecta > Trichoptera > Lepidostomatidae > Lepidostoma > Lepidostoma basale. The sequence continues at coordinate 4,389 of JAHDVF020000761.1, read as the reverse complement.
ATAATTAAATAAAACGATGTTTTTTAACTACTTCCACTTTTGACTTTATTTAGAGAGCGACCGGTTTCGCCAGGCTCGCAGGCATCGACAGACTGGTGACACTCGTGTAAACTTAGTCCTTTATATACATACAGATCAGGGGTGGTAAACATGATTCTTTATAAAAATAATCTTCAAATATTTATGTAAAATTATCTGAATTTAACTATTGGTATTACAGGTATTCTTGGAGTTTCATATTTAATACAATGGGTTTTAATTTTTATTATCTCTTACATATTCATACATAATGTTTGAAAAAATGGTAATTTTGTTTTCATTGTTACTGAATTTAAATATTATATGTTATAGTTCTTGGTCCGCAAGGTTGGCATCGCCTTATTCGGTTTTCCCCATCCAAATAGCTGCTAGGGTCTGGAATCAATCAAAAACACATTTTGGCCAGTAATCGATTCCAGGAATATAAAGGACTAAGTTTACAATAGTGTTACCAGTCTGTCGATGCCAGCGAGCCTGGCGAAACCGGTCGCTATCTAAATAAAGACAAAAGTGGAAGTAGTTGAAAAACATCGTTTTATTTAATTATCATTTAAAATGAACTTCCATCAAGAGATTTCAGTAAAATCATTTGATTTCTTTTATATCTCTACAAAACATATGTAATGGCGTCGCTCAATGCAACGTTATTTACCTGCACTACTTTTTTACTTCTGGAAGGATTTCTGGAAAATTAAACCCTTTCTCTGCAAAGATTTACGAGTTAACCAAGTTTTAATGAGAAAAAGTTGTCCTTCTCCCTCACTCCCGTAAAAGCTAAGTAGCTTCGTTTATTCTTATTTCGTTTTTGCTGCGAGTACTTCCTTTTCGGCTGTCAAAAGCGTAAGTAATGATATTCTCAGATGTACACTCGTATTTATATAATAATGTCTTTCCGTGAAAATGATTCGATTTCTCTTCTCGCGACTTTTATTCCATTGGGTATAATATAATTCACTTGGAAAAATGAATTAGTATGATGTCGAATAACCAATTTTATCAAAGAATGTACTGATATTGATAAAATATACAATAAATTATATTATAATACTTTCCGATATTCCAACTGTATATTTTCGGGTCGTATATGTAAATTCCTCGCACAATGAAAGGATATTTATATTTACCTGTACCACTTATTGCTTCTGACTATTACATATTTAATTAAAAGCATAATATTAATAGTAAAAAAATTCACAAATAAAATAATATTTATAATTTAATCTAATAGAAATATATCGAAAAATGCTTACAATAATGATCGTTGCAAAAAGATGACTATATTGTTAGTACTGAAATTATTTTAAAAGTGAGTAACTTTTTAACTAACCATCACGTCGTCGTCCCTTAGAAGTAGGCAGAAATAATGAAACACCACACTATTCTTTATTGACATACTTCCCTCGCTTCCTCAACATTAATACATCGTTACATGCACGCATATCAATTTCGCCGACTCCGCACTTGGTCGACATTGATATTTGATTAATTTCAATGGTGCCACGTTTTCCTCGGTCTTTCTCTTTTTCTAGATCCGTATACTTCATTTACAATCAACTTTCTTTAACATTGTTTATTCATTCACGGGTGTCCAAACCACCTTAATGATCATTTCATTATTTTGTAAATAGCCCTTTTCACTCTCACTGCATTTACTTCTTATATTATTTCATTCTGAAGTACGATTTTGAATTTTTTTATTTCAAAATTTATTATGGAGATCTTGATAAATATTTTACAAACATCAAAGCAGTAGCCAAAATGTTAGATTAAAGTAAATGTTTTCTTTGAAGTAATCCGTAATTATATAATACACTGTTTGTTTTCATGATTGTAAATAAAGGTATATAACAATACGTGAGGAATTCTATGCACTGGCGTGCAATATAAAGTCCGCTTTAGATTGCCACAAAGGTTCCTGTGAACTTAAAGCTTTATGCGAGGCAAGGAACTGGAGAAAGGCAACCTTTCAAGTCGTTGCGGCAATTTCCTGTGTACACTTTGGGGGCTTTGAGAAATAACAGCACTCTATCCTTGTAGCTCAGAAATGTTAACACCACAATATACTGTTCCGAATCACACCAACGCGTAATGAATAGAAGTTTGATTATAGCTATCCTTACTTGCACAAAACTTTTTTTTAAAGTCCAATAGAAGTTTGTAGTAGTGGACTATTCTCTATTCTTCGACGGCTTTCGTGGCCGAATGGGAAGCTACGACTTCCACACCGAAGTCCCGGGTTCGATTCCCAGCGATGCGCGATGGCAGTATAATTGTCGAACTGTCTTTGGTCTGGTGTAGAATTCCCGTGACAATAAAATGGCAATCGAAAAGCTACTTACTATATCATAAGTCATGAGAACCAATATGATAGCTATTATCACCCTACATTGCTTTGACTCGCGCTATAATGATGTAAAGAGCGATCCAATAAAACAATTATAATAATGACGAATTTTTATGAATTAAAACACTGTTTTTTCCACTTTTGAGTTTATTTTTCTTGACATGTTTATATAGTTCTCCCGATGGTGAAGGCCTTAGAAACATGTCGAGAAAAATAAACTCAAAAGTGGAAAAAACAGTGTTTTCATTCATAAAATTCGTCATTATGGAATTCCACAGTGTTAACGCCTTAAGTTTATCTAAAATTTATAATTATAATAATAATATAATAAAACAAACTAATAACAAACAAACCACTATGCCGTTTCCCTGGAAGGGTGAGCAGAGAGAATGTACCGCCACACTTCTCTATCCCGACACACCTCTCTAGTTTTCTCCCCATTCATACGAGCAAGTGATACACACACGTTGATTTCACGGCTTCTAACACGGCCGATCTAAAATTTAATTCATTTAGTCATGCCAGTTTTTCCCAGTTTTCCTTGACTCTATTCACATCGTTAACGTATACTTTCTTAACCATTATTTCTTCATCCATGCGTTCTATATGTCCAAACCAACGTTGTTAATACCTTCAAAACTTTGTTCAAGATACTTTCGCTCTACATTCCTTGCTGATATCAGCAATTGAAACTCTGACGTACATTTTTGTCGTCGTTTTACCACACATAAGTCTAAGGGAGCTTTACTTCCATACATAAGTGTAAATAATATTAAACATGAAGATGACTATTCTATTACTATAATCCGAAATTTCAATACTCTTCGATACTTCGTTGGAGCATTCAAGTATGTAATAATTAACTTATTGAACGCTAGGCATTAACACTGAAGAATTCCATAGTAATTTTATTAGGAAAATGAAAATAGCTTTGTTTAATCCACAAATAATAAAAATAAAAAATATATATTAAAAAAAAACACGCCATGTTTCGGAGGATGTAAAAATAAAATAAAAACTGAACAAAGAAAGACTAATATAAAAAAACGCATTTTAAATTGAATACGTTAAAAGTACTAATCATTATTTTTTATCAGTAAGAACAAATAAGTAGTATTAAACAATACTAATACATTTTGATAATATAAAAATATAGAAAATTGTAATTTAGAAAAAATAAACAATTGAAAAGACATAATTTATATAGAAATTACTAAATGATTAATTTTGCATTTGATTGGGAATGGGAGCTTAGGAGAATTAATGTAGTTAATGTATTTAAGGAGAACAGAGTAAAAGGAGGAATCTGATTATAAATTAATTATGTTTTCACCCAATAATAATAATAATAACATCATTCAATATACAACATACTCCATCCATGCGGTAGTGTATACATTACATATCTTCAGCGTGTTTAATCGTAACAATTACAAAAATAGGTAAGAAATTAAAGTAGAATTACACATTTCTCCGTATTAACAAAAAGGACAAAAAATCAACTGGTCTTTAATGATTTCGTTTAAAGTACACGTGTCATATTATTTGCAGAAATAAAAAATATATATTAATATTCGCATGCTACGATAGACTTGAGCAGACATCAAAAGATATAAGGTGCGTTACGAATATGCGTGGGGTAGTTTACCCTTAATGAAAAATTATTGGAATCAAGGCTCCGATATTCATGTAACAAAGAGACTCCACGACCATGTCATGAAAAAGTATATTTTCGTGGCTAGCCGAGATGGATAGCAAAATCATTAACCACCTGTTTAACAAAAGCGCAAAAGGGACACAAATAACCTAATCCTTAAGGAAGATGCTTACCAGTGAAATATCTAGGGCCAATCGATTAAAAAACCCGACCCCGAGTAACGAGAAAAAACGAGAAGAAAAAAGAAAAGCTGCAAGGTTAAAATTCATACATTGAAAGATATGAACCATCCGAACCGTTTTCATGAAGAATGTAATGAAGTGTTGGGAATTTGTAATGTTTTAAATAG